>CALNXK010000356.1:100000-303229 GCA_942486035.1 Porites lobata
AAGATTGGAGATTCACCTTTATAATTTCCCTAGTACGTCGCACTTAAAGGTCATTTTCTATGCATTTAAGAAGACTGCCAAATATTTCGGGAATAAATCGGAATTTTTTTGTTTTGGAGGCAATTATAACCTTTATTTAACGCGGTCAAATGTGCTTAGCTAAATAGCTACTTTACAGACATGAAGAAAGAAGGTTTAAATTGTTACAATTCAGATAAAGCCTGAAACATGTTATAATCGTAGCGGCTTATGAGACATGCTTACAAATAAGAGCAAAAACAGGAAAGGTCTAATTATTCCAATGAGATTCATGCATATAGTGTAATAAAAAAGCTAAAAAAAAATAATACATTTTGGCGCGCAAATAATAGCAGCCGGTGCCCTGGGAAGAGGAACTCATTCACTCGCCGCCAGTCCCTACGAAGGCCAAAGGATCTGTAGCTAAATTGTGTTCTCTTTTGTACTATCTTGCACTTCGAATTCTGTTTTACTTGGCATAATTTTATCAAAAAAATTCGAGAAAAAATTCAGGAACTATCGACATGAAATAAGTTATAATTTGAAACTGTAAGGACACCTAGAGAAACTACACCTCATGTCCTACTTTGCTTGAATGATGCACGGACGCCGCGAAATAATCTTTGTAGGTGTCCATCAAATAGGGTTGATTGGTTGTGGGCTAATTAAAACAAGGAAGTTCAAGTTAACAAAATTCAGCAGCAAATTTTTAGTTATTTAGTGGGGGTAGATATATTTAGGGGTGAAAAATGATGGCTAAGACAATTATTCATGGTACTGAAGCTTTAATAGTGAAATATTATTTCCCAAAACAGATGTGCAGATAATTTATAAGAACGTATAAATCGAGGAAAAAGTATTTTTCGCTGGAGTTACCTCCAACGCAGACGTCTTTTACAAGCCGAACTGATATTTTCCAAACAAAAACTATTAGTATACTTTTTCGCTTCATCAGTGGGGACATCCAGCATAGCAATTTGCGAAAGGTTAGTTATTTCTTTATAAACAAAACGAAACGGCTTTTCTTTTCCTTCTTTTCGAGAACATCGGCGAGCGAGAACGAGCGCGGAGCGCAAGAAAGAAAAATAAAGAATTTCTCCTAACCCATCAAGTCAACCCATCATCATCAAGCCGGAATTCGGAAGATTATTCTATGCCGGAGTAACATCCAACGCAGACGCCTCAGTTCACAAGCCTAACTGATATTTCGCAAAGTGTTTTTTTCCGCATCCAGCAAGCTGCATTTTGTGAAAGGTTAGTTGCACACAAGAGATAAAACCTAACCGTAGCGGCTTATGAGACATCCTTAAAATAAGAACACAAAACAGGAAAGGTCTAATTATTCCGATGGGATTCATGCAAATAGTGTAATCAAACAACTAAAAGAAATACATTTTAGCTCGCAAATAATAGCGGTGCCCTGGCGATCGAGAGGAACGCATTCACTCGCCGCCAGTCCCTACGTAGGCCAAAGGATTTGTAGTAAACGGTGTTCTTTCTTTGTACTATCCTGCAGTTCTGTTTTCCTTGGCATACTTTTATCAAAGAAATTCAGGAAAAGTTCAGGAATTATTGACATGAAATAAGTTATAATTTGAAACTGTGGGGATACCTTGAATGATGCACGGAGGCGAAATAATCGTTGTGTGTGTGTATCAAGTAGGGTCGATTGGTTGTGGGCTGATTAAAAAGGAAGTTCAAGTTAACACAAAGCCTAATTCAGCAGCAAATTTTTAGTTATTTAGTGGGGATAGATATAATTAGGGGTAAAAAATGATGGCCAAGACAATATTCATGGTAAACTGAAGTTTAATAGTGAAATATTATTTCCCAAAACAGATGTACAGATAATTTATAAGACCGTATAAATCAAGGGAAGATTATTTTTCGCTGGCGTTACCAGAACCGCAGACGTCTTTTACAATCCGAACTGATATTTTCCAAACAAAAACTATAGATATACTTTTTTGCTTGATCAGTGGGGACATCCAGCATAGCATTTTGCGAAAGGTTAGTTATTTATTTAAAAAAAAAAACGAAACGGCTGAACAAATTAAAACTAGCCTGTACACAGACGTTGCTTTCTTTTTGTTTTCGTTCTTTTCGAGAACATCGGCGAGCAAGAACGAGCGCGGAGCGCGAGAAAGAAATATAAAGAATTTTCTCTTTCCCTACCCGTAACCCCTTCTGCTGGCGGTCAGCAAATCCCCCGCGGTTTTTGTTTTTTATCGCGCGCTCGATGGACTTTGAAGAGAAAACTAGAGGGTCTGTTAACAGGCTGGAACAAAACGAAACAAATTAAAGGTTTTTACTGCGGTATCATGCAGTCAGTGAGCATAAATTTTTTGTCAAACCGTACCAGTTGTAGAGCGATAGATATACTTATCTTAAACAAATCATTATTTGCCAGCCTGTTTGAAGTATGGTAAAATCAAAGTTTTTTTGCCCTATAATAATTATTATAATAATCTCATCGTGTTCAATACAGGAGAGCCCAAGTTAAGGACAATCTTTTCGAAAACACCTTTAAGTATGAAAAAATTTGCCTCATTCAGCTCAAATTTTCCAGGAGGGGGATGATATTTGGTAAAATATTGAATTATTTGCGAGTTTTTATCGTTGTAGAATTTATATCGCGTTTTGTTTTAGAACGTGTTATATATTATGCGGAAAAAATAACAAGCAAAAGCAAATATTTTAAAAGTATTTTCTTTTTAGTGCAATACTTTCCAAAACTGGTGTGCAGATAATTTTACAACCGTATTTATCGAGCCGGAATTCGGAAGAATATTCTTTGAGGCGTCTGCGTTGGATGTTACTCCGGCAGTTTACAAGCCTAACTGATATTTCGCAACGTCTTTTTTTCCGCATTGTCACATCCAGCAAACTGCATTTTGTGAAAGGTTAGTTGCACACAAGAAGAAAACAAAATGCAACTTGACAAAAAGGTTTTAATTACGGTATGATAGAGTTGCGCCTTTATTTAAGAACCGAATATTTTTAAACCTGATCCCGACTTAACCATTGTTTAGGACATTCTATGGACCTTTTGACCTTTTCCGTGATGTGGTACAGGGACACCCAACGGTTGAATGTTTTGTGTAAAAAAACGATAATTCGAAGAAGCACAGTATAATTGTCTGGAAATTTCTAAAGCTCGAGAAAAAAATTCCTCGATGAAAAATGTTCGATTCATCTCAATTTTCGACACTCTTTTTCCAATAATTTTTCTACGTTTTTCTAAAGTCGGTTTTTCATCTTTCCGTGACTTCCCAGGTTTGATAATCATTCGCAATAAAGGAGTTACTACTAAAATTTTTGGCTTCGTAATATCAACTGAAAGAGGTATCGCAAAATGTTGAGTTTTCCTGTAAAAGATTAAATAGCATCAAAGATTTTTGGAAGAGTAATAAGAAGGAGGTATTAAATTCGCATAGACTAAAGGAGATCTAGAACTACAAAACAGTTAAAAATTTTGTAGTGCTTCTTAGAAAGCATTTGCAAATCTTTATTGAAAAACAATCTAAAAACTGATATCCTAACCGCGGCGTTGCGTTCAATGATATTATATACCCACACATAAAAGCTTGTAATGTTTAAATACAGGGATAAGCCGAGCTGAAAGCGACTTACGTCCTTTTCATATTTTCATATGAGAAATTTTAGTTCCGTTAACCGAGTGAAATTGATCGTATAGTTTGCATTAACGCTGAAAACTATGATATTTTCCTAGCAGTAGTTCTAAAAAATCCTTGACCATCAAGAGTAAGCTGTTCCCTTTTTATGATAACCTTCATAGCTTACAAAACAGGAAAACACCATTAAACTTCCTTTGTTTCAGCAGAGACGCATGCAGAATAAAAACTAATTAAACCGTTTGTCGCAACAACCGATACTGTCGATCAGCGTCCTAATGTATCTCTATTAGCGATCTTTGCGGAACTAACATCAACCTTCTTTGTCCACGTTCTTAACTGAAATTTTTTTTTTCAAGTTCTTCTGAAAGGTATAGACAAGCAACAGAGAGAAACAGGGAATTAAAAGTGTGAAGCGAAAAAGTAGCAAGCCATGATATCATCCCAGTGCATCACCTGGTTCGCTGTAGTCCTTACCATGCCTGTTGCTATAAGTAACAGTGAACCTTACCTATCAATCGTTCTTTTTATTAAAAAACGCAGTCTTCCCACTCGTGCCAAATTGTACCTAGTCATAAAGCTGACCATAGTTGATATGTTTGTCGGAGGATTTTCTCACTCTTCTACGTATACCCTACTTATGCGACATTTTGAAATTTCCGCACTTTACCCTGGAACTGACATTAACAACTGGCTTTCTCTTCGTCTGGTTTCCTCTGACCTCTCTTAAAAACATTGTAGTAATTTCATTGGAACAGATGCATGCAACAATTCGTCCCTATACAGCTCTTTTGCATCGCCTCATTAAAAAGTGAGTCTACGGGGTAACAATTGCTGCTTTTGTGTGGGTTTTACCTGCAATGTTTATTATACTAATCCTTAAGAATCGAATGTTTAACCAAATTCCTATATTTAGCACATCTAGTGGGCCTTCAGTCTTTTCATGTGGTAGCTTGAGGCACCCAACGACTGGTTTCTGTGAAATAACTGTTCGAAGAAGCACATATTATCTAGAGTTTTTTATAGCTGGAAAAAAGTTAAAAATTCATGCGATGGATGAATGTATCATTCATCGCAGTTTTTCGAAGTTTTCAGTCTATTAACTTCTCTGATTGAAGTTGGGAATGGGATTTTCACTTTTCACTTGTCTTCCCATATTTGGACATCATTCTCAAAAATGGACTACTTATAATAAATTTTGGGCTTTAAAATCAGTAACGGAAAGATGTACATCGGAAAATGTTGAGTTTTCTGTATATTAAATAGCATCAAAGATTTTCGAAAAAGTACTAGCGTGTTAATAAATTCGCATCGGTTGAAGAAGCCCAAGGATGACCAAACAGATGTAAATTTTATAGAGTTTCATAGAACGCATTTGCAGAGCTGCTTTTTAAAACAACAATCTTAAAGACATCCTTAAATGGTTTGAATTTTAAATGAAGTAAATTTTGGAGAGAGGCGGCGTCGGATATGGTGGGCGGGTTGTAGAGCGATGTTTCTCTCCTCCTCACTATAATATATACTTACCTAAAAATACTTGCAGTGGAAAGTGTTAAAATACAAGGATTGTCCGAGCTAAGCCTCGACTTAAGGCCCTCTTCAGTCTTATTCTCATGAGAAATTTCAGCTCCTTTAACTGAATGAAATTGTTCACGAAGAGATTCCATCAAACATGTAATTTTTTTCCGGTCTCAGTATGGACTTTTGATTGTCTTAGAAGGGTTAACTGAAATGATTCACATTTGCATTTTGGTGATAAGTTACTCCCTTTATACCAAACAGACCTTCAATATTTAGAAAGAGCGAAATAAAAATGTTAAAAAAGTATTAATGTAATAGATTCAAATACAATTTTAGCCACAGTTAGATTGTTAGTTAAAAGTTTCGACTTGTTAGTTAGTAGTACCCCTTGCATTTTACCACGAACATTTTTTGCTCCTGATGTAATAACATATGTTTAGCTATATATATCTAGCCGGATTTTTGAAAACGTTATCGTCAAATGAACCTTTTCCGTCCAACAGTTTTTTTCGGCCAAAAACTATATCCAAAGTAGCTCATTATAAAAACTAAGAGTGCAACCATTGCTTTTTTTTCTTCTCCTCCTTTCCTGATCTCCTCCGTCGCTCTTTCTTTTTCTCCTTTCCTTTTCCTTCGTTACTGTGATTTTGGAGCCGTTCTCGGGCTTAAGAAACCTGCCTTTTGACGCCTTTTCAGTCAAATGACTGCAAATTTCGTTAGGTTGGTTTTCCAAAAATCAGTTAGATATACTATAATATATTTTATCAGCAGATGTAGAGCTATTTTGTTTGGAAATGCTGTTAATAAACCACCACCATAAAAATAATAATAATATTTATTATTATTATACTCAGGTGAACGAGCGCTCACATTAATTAGTTTTAAAAATATTCAGCTAAAACGACTCGAATTTAATGCCCTCAGCTTTTAGTCAACCAATTTATCCTAATCTCCACTCAAACGTCACTGATATTTTTTCCACAGGTGAAAACAAGGGTTTTTACTTCAGCTTTTGCGAAGGCAATTTGAAAAACTGTAAGTTAAAGGTGAGCTTCCTAATTCGTCGAATTATTATTCATGTATCTTCATTACTGATCTTTAAAAAACAGACGTCAACCTTGTTTGACTTGTTTGTTCACCTCCTACTTTTCTTTTCTAAGTAATCGAACTTTAATCAATTCAAATTCTTTCTAAAGGTAGACGAACAACAGAAGAGAACGGGTAAAAGTGTGAAGGAAAAAGGAGAAAAAGAAAACAAGTCATGCAATTATCTTCATCCGAGTGCATCACCTGGTTTGCTGTATTCCTTACCGTGTCTTTTGCTATAGTAACAGTGAACCTTCTATCAATTATTCTTTTTATAAAAAACCGCAGTCTTCGCACTCGTGCCATGTACCTAGTTATAAGCCTGACCATAGCTGATATGTTTGTCGGAGGATTTTCTCACTTTCCTTTATTTCGACTCCTCTCACTTTTCTCATGCGACATTGTGAAAATGAACTTAAGCCAGGAACTGAATGTGATAATTGACTTTCTCTACATGTGTTTTCCTCTGATCTCTCTAACAAACATTACAGCGATTTCATTGGATCGGATGCATGCAACAATTCGTCCCTTCAGGCATCGCCTGGTCAAAAAGTGGGTCTACGGGGTAACAATTGCTGCTGTCTGGGTTTTAACTGCAATGTTGATTGCGGCCGGGTTAATAATTAGGCGATATAAAAAATGGTTTAAATATGGTTATTACGTATGGCAATCATACTGTTGTTTGTGTCTATTTGTTACCTGTGTTTCTTACTCTTCCATTGTTGTTAAATTTTTGTGTGGAGCGCATCCTCAGCACCATGGTGCAGCCAACAGACAAAGGAAACTGACCGTAACATTATTCATAATGACTATCGTATCCTTACTGACGTGGCTACCATATGCGGTTTTTATTTTTCTTATTTTTCAACCTAGTATCAGGAAATTCCTTTCTTTGCAGGAAGAAATACGTTTGGAGTTTTCTTTAACCATTCTATTTCTTATGAACTCGCTTGTTAATCCCATCGTTTACACAATCAGAATGCCAGAGTTTAGGAAAGCTCTCCTGGTGTTATTTAAACGTCAACGAAGACAAAATGCCCCAGATATTCCTCTTCATGCGCTTTAATGTACTTTGTTTAACACTTGGAGGCCAACTAATGATTTCGTCATCTTCATAAAAAACAAAACAAACACTAGTTGATTGTATACTATTACTGCGGCCTTTAAAGTTCGATAAAAAGGCCCTATATAAATGTTGTGGTGCAATTTTTTCCTTGGTTCAAATGCTTTTTTCCTTTGTTTTAAACTCTGATTCTCAATGGTACATATCCATACCGCAACACAAAGGAAAACAAAATCTAAACCATTGATGAGTTCAACCACAGTATTTCGTCAAATAAGAGCCCGTAAGTATAGTCTCGTTTATCTTTTCGTTACGTTTAGTATGCTTCCAAAATGAAAAGATATCCTTTACATTTCCTTGTTTTGAGTTAGTCATTATGATTGTGGTCGAAAAACATGAAATATAT
Organism: Porites lobata; assembly: GCA_942486035.1. Taxonomy (NCBI): domain Eukaryota; kingdom Metazoa; phylum Cnidaria; class Anthozoa; order Scleractinia; family Poritidae; genus Porites; species Porites lobata. Next base: position 107,730 of record CALNXK010000356.1, read on the forward strand.
CCATTATGTACATTTAATAAGCGCAGAAGTTGTTTAGTTCTTAATTTGTTATTTCACAACGCGATATCTACTTTAATAATGCGACTTGTTTTGAAGGTAAAATACCTCTGTTAGTAAAATCAGCATTTTAAGACACTTCAATAAAGTTGCTATTTATATAAACAGGATTTCTTTACGTTCTTATCTGTGTCTGGAATATCACAAGGAATGGGCCGGAAAAACGCTGAAATGGAAAAAGTACACTTCAGTGTCCTTCAGATGGGAAAAGTCAGAAGATTGTTAAAAGTGTCTTTTTTTTTTCACGCCAATTTTAGGAGAGGATTATAAGAATGTTGTTTTTCTTCGTTGTGTGGTTAAGGACATTTGTATACAGCTTGCCAGATACATTCAAGACTCTTTCTGCCACTATTGTTGAACATTTCCGGGTATTTTTTGAGAGATAATTTTTAGCCAAATCTGGGAAGGGAAGTCAATTGAAAAACTTTGAAAATCACAGATGAATGAAGAGTCATCAAAACTATTTAGCCTTTCTCGAGAAATAGAAATTTGTAAACAAGTTAGAGTTTTGCTTCTTCAAACATATGTTTTACATCAGAAAACTTTCCCCTGATAAATGAGGATGGAGACATATCAAATAGTCTGGATTGAATATTGTCAACACTTTAAACTAAATCCAGTAAATCCATCTTGTCAGTTCGTGTCCTTAAACTGCGCCATGAATTCTTGGTGAAAGGTTCTTAGTCGCTCAAACATTGGAGCGAACGTCTCTTCAGAAGGAAGAATAGTGATCCTATCAAGAAAGATTAAAACATGAAACCGTTTTAAGTTATTTCCTTCGTATGGATAGTGGGTCTGAAAAATCAAAACGTTTTGGATTATTTTAACCCATAATGTGGAGATAAACTTGGTCCAATCGCAATAGACTTTCACACGCTGACAGAACGTCGCTTTTACAGACAAGTCTTTTTTAGGACGCCTTTTCCCACGTAAGTTTAAGCTCTGGTCAATACTGTATAATCCCGGTTGTAAGCCCTTCTATTTGTGAACACCAACTTTATCCCAGTTGCAGGGCCTCCACTAAGCCCCCATCAGCCCGGCTATGGGCCGATCTGTGTATACGTATACCCTTATTGCGTTCGTCAGAACGCATCCTAATTTGGTATTCCTGTGGTACAAAGGCAGAATTTTTCGGGGTTGCGGGGAAAGAGGGGTCTTTTCCAATTTAAAGGTGTAGTCAGTCTAATCAATCTAAATATATTAGACAAGCCCGTGAAAATCTTGTGGCACAAGGGCGCAAATGATATCACAGAGAGGTTTTTAAAATCATCAAAATTCCGACCTGAAGTCGATGGCCCTTGTTAATTCAAATCTTACCTGTAGTAAAAGTTGTTACCGCTGCCTTTCATATCAAAAACGTGGCCAGGAATCATGTAAATTCCAGTCTTCTCCAGCGCCTGCCAACAGTAAAACTCGTCCGGTGGAATTTTCTTGGCCTAAATAATAATGAGAATACAAACAACTCAGTAAACTCAAAAAATATCTACACATTACTTTTGTCCACCCAAAATCCTTTCACTTCGCTCACCAAACAGACCACATTGTGAGGGGAATATCTGTATTTCAAAGAATCCCTCGATAAAGCCTTTACTGGGAGCTGTTACTAGATCAATACGACATATGGAATTTAGCAATGCAATATGGAAAGTTGAGAAAGTGAAATTTTAACTTTCGCAGGACATTGTCAGCAGCCTGATTAAGATGGGAGCATATAGCGACCTTTTCACTTTTTCTAACCGAATAACGCCTTTTATGAAAACTGACACGGCGGGAAACGGGATGGCATTCTTCTAATATAAGGTGCATCGACGGGAATCTTGGACTCTGGATCGCACGTTGTGGATTGCGGCTTTTATGCTGTAGATCCCGGATGGCGGGTACTGGATTCAGAATTCCTTGTCCATAAAGCGTGGATTCCAGATTCCAATCGTTAGCGAGATTCCGGACTTCATATATAGAGCAGGCCCCAACTGTTAAAAGGGTGGATAACGCTATCCACCGGATAAATCCCTATACCTAAAATACCTATCTACTTGATAGTGATTTATCCCGTGGATAAGGCTATCCATCGTTTGAACAACCAGGTCTGAATTCCGAATTTCAAACCCCTGAACTGATTCAGCGGATCAGTCTACAAGAAAAAAATTCCCGGGTTCCGGAATCTGGATTGCCGTATACCTAGGATATCCATTACTGAAAGTATTCTGGAGTGTGGCTCCAGAAATCAGGGCCGGAAACAGGACATGATACCTTGGCTGCCTCGATGGCTTTCTTTGGAAGTGTTATCCTCGGAAACGCATACATTGCACCTGCCACCTCGTTACACTTAACATTTTGCATTGAGTTAAGAACCTCCGTTGTCATCTTTGCTTTCTTCTTGTAAGAATCCTTGATGGATGTTACTTCCTGTAAAACTGTGTTACTATAAACAACATTGCAAGAAGGGAGGGGAAAATGCAACGTCGTATCCAGGGCGCTTTTCCCTGGCCTTGGAGGTGAGGCGCCAGGGTATAGCGCCCTGGGGACGAGGTTGGGAAAGTGGTCTTTCAATTGGCGATGGGTAGCAACTTTGTCAGGATTTGGGTTGTAATTTAATAACCGCGACTTTTCAAACTAGTTTACGAGAGTTGTTGCTATTTTTCAGCTGATTTTTAAGGGTTTGAATTCAATTTGGTAAAACTACCGTAACGGGTAACTTAAAGAAAAAAATCGCAAAAAACTAACCGTTATGTTGTCTTGCTTTGTACTTTTAGCAAGTCATCAACAAACCCTTAGTTGTTGTTGCCATTGATCATTTTCCCTCCTTATTGCCGAGAGAAAGCAGCACAAGATTTGCAGATGACTCTACTCCACATTTGCTCAAATTAACTCAGCTGTGCTTAGACTATGTTAAAATACACCAAAAGGGGTTTCTCCTTATTTCCCGGCTTTGATTATGAGTGGAAAGTAAAACATTCATAATCAAATGAGCCAAGAGAACTTATAACATAGCGCGCGTGCTTGCCCTATGTAAGTCCTATTGAGCCGCTATGAACAAAATCTTTATTTACGCACGCCCGTGCGTAAATAAGATGACGTGAGCATTTTTTTTTTTTACCTGGCTGCAAAGTTGTCGTCTTTTAAGCTGCAGTACACTTTTCCTTGTCTTTAAAATATGGAAGAAACCATCGAAAAACTGCTCAATTTTTCTATCGGCATTGACCTTTTAGGTCCTGATCCAACAAGCAGCAAAAAGAAAGCCGAATTTAAAAAAAAATCGCAAGTTGCGCGTTTTGCAAATTTGTCGAAGACCAGCTGCTGCAAATTTTGGCCGAAAGACATTCACTGGGAACAGAACAGACACCAACTGGTCATCCAACATTTAAAGGCAAAATTTCCGTTTTTATTGTTGTTTTTAAATTTGTTATGCACTTTGTTATCTCCGGACAATCCGACTGAAGCAGGAAAATTTCCCTCGCAATAACAACACAAATTACACAAGAAGACATAAATTTATTACTCACAAAAACAACTGCTGCCAAGTCTTCTCAAGAAGCCGTAATGACTAGCCAATGTTCGTAAATGAATATAAGTTTAAACAAGGATGACAGTCGTCTTCGCTAAAAACATGTTTTCTGGATTTCGCCGAGCGAAACGTAAACATCTTTTTAGCAAATCCAAACCATACTCCACGACTTCTCACGAACATGTCAAGAAGGATTTCAACTTTAGGTGAACTTTAAGACTCTTTTTCCTTTGTTTCTGCTTAGTTTCCATTGATCGTTAACGAATAAAGAAGCAAATTTTCTTTCTCACTGTTACAGAAAGAATATTTTCATTCAAAGTAGACGATTGTGGCCTGTTCGTAATCAGCCAATAGAACCGTTTGTTATTGTGTCGCGCGTTACGAGAATTTTGCAGTTAATCAAAAGGCAAGCATTTTTGTCAGCTCTGTTATAAAAGAATTTGCTCATGCTTTTAGCTGTGCGTATATCGAGTTATGGATGCACTTGGGAAGTTTGGAGAGCACTCAAGAAGCTAGAGTTGCACTCGGCTATCGCCTCGTGCAACTCTTACGCATCTTTCGTGCTCTCCAAACTTCCCGCGTGCATCCATAACTCGATATACGCACGCTAAGCATGAACAAATTCTTAATTTTATGTTTTGGGGCTTTTCTGTTCTCTTGCACGAGCTCGCAAGCAAACAAATATCACGTTTTGCGCGCGGCTTAGCTTGGCTTATAGGCTGGATGACGTTTAAATTATTGCAAGGGAAGTAGGTAAAAGGTGACTAATGAATTGGTCTAGTTTAAATGTGCCTAAACGCCGGCAGGTAAGTTGCGGACAGGATATAGACGTCAGAGAATAGGTCCACACCAGGGGGTCATAACTCGGGAAGGTTATCGCTGGCATTGAAAGAGCCTTTAAAACCGCTGAGCCTGAGAAGCTTCTCGGGTACGTGTATTGTGTGGGGTCACTCTGCGTAGCGGGCAGGATCTAGCGTGCCGAAGTGCTTTTTGTTTTAGTAGTACGGCAGTGAGAAGAACGGGTCCGTGATATGAGCCAGTCATCTTGTAAGTTCTTAGGAATGATTTTGTTGCTTTGCTTTTCACAGGTTGATTCTTATCCCGTGTGGGTGAATGCCAAGAAAATGTTTGACCTAAAATCGGCAGAAGCCGAGGCTTTTCTTAAAAAATAAGAAAAACAACAGATAAGGCAATGCTATCTTCGTTAACTGGAACATATGCATCAGAAGAAGATCAGACGCAGCTGGCTTGCGAAAATTAAAATGGTAGAGACAATAAAATATTTGACGTCAACACTGGTGTTTTCATATGATTTACACATTAGATCACTAACTGGGACCCAGAATTAAAGGTTTAGCCCCCAGCCTTCAATCTGCATGCAAATTAGTAGAGCTGTGGGGTTGAAAATGGAGAGAAAGAAGCCTACGCGTTACTTTTTGTCAATGAAACCCCGCCTAGTTTACGGAGTTGGTTGACTGAGACTGTGGAGCGTTTTATTCACCGCTCGACCAACACTCGGGGTTTCAAAATAACTGAAGAGAACGTGCTTCCTTTACTCTGTCATTTGCAAGTGGCTAAACTTTCTGTGATAAGGAAGAAAAATCTTAGACCCCGTCTCACAGCATTTTACTCTAGTCTGACTATGTTAGAACGTTTAAGATGCACAAGGGACATCAAAGGCCATTTTATGCATCTTATTGTTATGTCTACAAAGAAAGGATTATAGAGAGAACAAACCAGCTGAACTAAAATGCATAAAATGGCCGTAAATCGACGCGGGAACCTCACGGGAAAGAACAATGAATCACACAACTTAAGTGAGGTTAGCCTATTTTTATTTAAATCCTTTCACATTCATAGGCTGGCTACAGAAACAATCGTTTCACCTCGATTCACCATCATGAAATCCTAATTATTCAAAGTAACGCAAGATTGGCGATGGCTTGGATCAAAGTGACCTGTGAGGTAAGTCGAAAGCTCTAAACGCGGACAACGGTTTTCTGCAAAACAGCGAAACAAACATAGGAATTGCATGGCAAACAACATGTGCTAATATGTGGATCGCAATGCATTTATTAGAACGCATTTAAGGCGATGTTTACACTGTACCGGATGGCTTTAGCGTCGGCACGAAAACTATACCGGGAAGGACTTCGCTCACACACAAGAACGGTGATTTCTGTAACGGAGCCCCGCGGCGTACTTCCTATAATGGCCTATACGGGGGGGCTCTAAACGAAAGGAGTACCTTGGAATTTCACTAGTTGAAGTATAGGGTAGGGAAATCTGTCAACTCAGTTTGCAAAATTCCCAATAGAGCTAAGAGGCGCATTTTATGGCTGAGAAAACGTCGAGGAAACGTTCTGGTTTTGTGATTTAGTCATTTAAAAGACGGTGCATTTACAGCAATAAATACGGTATAGTGTGAACATAGCAGTTATTTTAAATGTACATAGTCCACCAATATATGAAAAAGATGTTCGACCAGGAGCCCATAATGGGCTCCTGGTTCGACTCAGTCAGTGACACAAGAGGGAAGGAAAAAAAATCCTAGTATTCCCAATAGGAGTCGAACCTATGACATTCTGGCTACTAGTACTAAGCTACAGGAGAGTCGTGGGAGCGAAGGCCATAAAACTAGTAGCCTGCGTTGGAAGTAATGGGCTCAGAAAAGAACGGGACGCGCGAGAGAAACACGCGAGGGAAGAGGGAGCGCCTGCCCTTAGTCGCGAAACGCCTATGAAATTCGTTTCCCGCCCCCTATGTAGCCTGCGTAACAGGCGGTTGGACTAGTTACTCCCAAGCGCCTGCTGCAGGCTACAAAACGTAGCTGCGTAGCATGGCGGTTTTGTCGGGAGCACTACTGAGCGGTGAAGCCGCAAAAACGCTCGCGAACGCCTCCCAGTTCCTCTGCCCTTGCTCGCCTTTGCGCGCCCAACCAAAACCGCCATGCTACTCAGGCTAACAAAACTAGGTTCAAGTGACCCTGACTGAAAATAAACATCTTTCTCATATGTTCAACAGGCTTAAAATTCACCATCATTTTTCTATGTTCACGAATATTGTCCCGAATTACGGGGAAACATGTACTCGTCAATCTTATTATAGTACAGTTGAAAGTTTGTATGACAGATGTCGAAAGCATTTTGAAACTTTTTTTGCCAAAACTTCAGTACAAAATTAGGTCCTGTTCTTGTCTAATTTTTTTTAGGTATTTTTGTCGGTCAGTCGACTGACAGTTGGCTGACATGTTTTTCCTGGCCATGAGGAGTCTCTTGCGGTAACAGACACCAATAAAAAAATAAACAATAGTGTAAAAGAAGTTTAACAAATCAATAAACTTACAAGTAGTTTCTTAAAAATTACAAAGCATTTCACAGCGCCGCTTATAATTCATTTGTAGTACATTCAAGGCACCTCAGAGATTGTTTTAAATTCAGATAAGTGAAACCAGTTTGAAAGAGAAAACTGAGTTTTCCGAGAAAAAAAGACGTAGACATAACTAGAGAGCATACATGAATAGCAGAATGGCACCACATAGATTGCTAGTTTCCAGTCCACAACAGTCGTTGCCTTGTTGATTTCATCATCTCTTTAGTCGCGTCTGATCTGAGCGCCAGACTGATGGCGTTTTGTCGTTTATTTCTTCCTTTTGTCGGTAATTTTGAAGTTGATCATTATTTCCAGTGTATTATCTACTAATCCTTTTAAATTGTTGTCCATAAAGACGATCAATAATGGCTGTTCACTTGTGGTTACGATCTGAACCCAAGATGAGCGAACACCGGACCGCCCTGACTCCAGCTAAGTGTAAAGAGCTTGTTTCAGCTGGTAAGACACGATACATACATTGAATGAATCATTTATTATAAATGCAATTGCGATTTGGAAGAGTGATGTGTATATATTCACTGTTAAAGGTGTAGGAAGGAGAGTTGTTTAAGAGACTTGGCTGTGCATGATAAATTATGTGATCAATCTCCAATTAAACTGCAGTTCCAGACGAGCGAAAGGCACTATTGCAATTCCTCGGAATAAGAAAAGGAACATTGCCTTTCTGGCGAAAATAAAGGAACGTTGTTGTGTAACGATGCATATGCATTATTAAATATGGCTCCTTGTCACTGTACTCTCGCTGTGTTTATGTAGTGACGAAATATCGACACCCGAACATGTACGCACACGTAGCACCCATAAGGGTATTAAAAGCAGTTTATTTCTTGTGTGAGGCCATTTTGGCCTGATGTGCCATCTAGCCTCATCAAAATCAGTAGGGCAAGAGTACTAATACATAACTGACAGAGTTATTACAACTACATGTGAATAACACTGAATTTTATTAATGCTGATAACTTTTATTCTTCATGTGATTTTTTTAAAACAACTTGCACTCGTTTGGTATGTAGATGTACCCAGTAGGAGAGATTAAACAATTGCAGTAGACCATTTCATGTGAGTTAATGTGAGGCCATGGTTGACCTTCTCTTGACCTTTTTAATTGATATAAGAACAACACGATTTAAAAATGATTCACACTTTTAAACGAAATATCATTGACCATAAGTTGGTTTTTTGTAAAACCTGCTAATTTTCATTTTACTTGTCATATGACTGTGTATTAAAAAGAAAACTATTTCACGTGTATTTGTTTTTGTTTTGTCATATTTTAGGGTTTCAAATCACAGTTGAAAATTCAAAGGATAGAATTTTCAAAGATGAAGAGTATGCAAGGTAAATAATTTTAGTGTCACTTGACCCAAACCAAGAAAGAGTGAATTTATATACTGACAGTGGAACCCTAATATCTCGCAATCGAGTTACCGGAGTTCTACTGTATTTACCATTCTAAAACCCCATTTTCTTTCATCCTGTTACCTTAATTTACTTCATTGCCACTAGTGCATACATAAGTAGCAAAAAAGGATTTGACTTATTACTACTTATTACAAAATGCATTCGTTCTCCTTGTCGGAGACTTCACGTTACGTGACAGTATAGTGACACAGATGTTTAAATTAGGTCTGGATTTTATGAGACAATGAACACTTTAGCTGCAAGAATTGATTGACCTTTTTCTGATTATTGCCTAGTAACAACCAATCATATCTAATGTATACTATTATGAAATCAAGCGTTCTTTTTCATGTTTTTGAGAGCAGCTCTTGCACAACTGCTGTAACGAGTGAATACAAGTGAGCCAAGTGATTAAATACAATCGACTCTACTGACTGATTAGTGTAGTTTTCGTTGATCTGAAAACCCTAGTGAACGGGGCAAAGTTCTCAACATCCTTGCAGATACATTGCACATTCACAACATGAACAACAACAATGCGTAATCAATTTTTTAGCAATACTTGGCAGTAAGAATGCGAAAAATGATGAATGCCCATTCTTCGCCCTAAGACAATCAGGGAAAAAATGAATTTTGAAAATGAAAATGCTCAAAAGTACAATCATCTGGTCAACTATTACCAAAGACTGAAAACAAGCACTTCACAAGGGTGCCCACAAGTTTCATTGAACTTATCATTTTGTGACAGGATCAATGGAGTGAGTATGGCTCCTGAAGGATCTTGGGTTTATGCTCCCAAAGATACATTTATCCTTGGAATCAAAGAACTTGCTGAATCTGATTCTTCAATTCCACAAACACACATTTACTTTGCCCATGCTTATAAAGTAAGTATACAGTGTACCTTGAATGCTTGATCAAAGTAGCACTAGCTTTACATTGGAACCCCTTCCAGTGGTGTTATGGTCATTGATTATAATCAGTTATTGATTGAAAACCTTGAGTCCCACAACAAAATTGTTGAAATTGTTTGGTTGATTAAATATATATTATTTAAAAATATATTATTGACTAATAAAAATATCAAAACATATTTGTTATGCAATTATAATTGATGAAATTTTTCTGATACATTTTAGGGGAATAATTTGTTTGTTGGAGAAGGTTCAGAAAAAATAAGGAGGCCCTAAACCTGATATCAAGTTTTATTAAGCAAAAGCTGTATTTATCTGAGGATAATCTCAATTTATTCTGTAGTGGGTTTAGTGGGTTTATCTTTGCTTTTTTTTTAGAATCAGGATGGCTGGGTTGATTTACTTAATCGATTTATTAAGGGCGGTGGAAAGATTCTTGATGTGGAGTACATGACAGATGACAGTAGTAAGTGACAAAATATAATATTACAGGGTCCGATATTAACTTTTTAATACGGCCGCCAACTGGCGATCAAGTATAAATTTTTGGTCGCCAAAGAGCAGATTGTGGTCGCCAAAAATTTCCCCTCCCTATTTTTCAAATAAAAATTTAAACACGAATAAAAAATGCATGGTATGGACGTTTTTATGCTCAAAAATTGCACTACTTTTGCTCCCAATACCAGAAAGCAACCGTACGTGTACGATTGAAGTCTTATTTTTTCCACAAATTACCTTTTGGAGATATAAAGCTGTCTGACCTAGAAGGTAGGAACAGAAAGCTGTCTGCCCATAACTGCACTGATCATATCAAAACTCTATTTTCTTCCGATAACTACCACGAAACATGAAACATTATCACTGTGACAGTACCAGGCCACAACTGTGCCACATTACTTGTACCAGTCCACAAAGTACATAACGTACTTACCGTATTTCAGCTGAAAACAACATAGCGGCTTGGAAACGTTCAACTCGTATTGATCGTAGCTGTTGTGGAGGTATTATTCCGATTATTACAGGACGATTCGTTTCACTTTTAGTTAAAAAATATCTCCAGGACAAAAAGTATGACGCCTGTTGGCAAATAGCTTCGAGGTTTCAATTCTTAATCAGTTTCTCCGAACCTTAAAGTCCACAATAACAACTAACTTTACAAGTCGCTAGCTGACGACCGGCTATTAAATTCTGGTCGCCAGGACTAAATTTTTAGTCGCATTGGCGACCAGGAAGGCGCAATTTCGGACCCTGTATTATCATTCTCTCTTAACCCATTAAGTGCCACTATCCATGTATAAATTTTCCAGACGGAGAGTCAGTTGAGAGAATTTGATACATGATCAAAGCATTTTTGACAACCCTGGTAGACAGGCAAAAATATGTACGAAGGTAACTGTTAAAAGTAATTTGTTGTCTGGTACTTCTTTTAGAGAATATTCCATGTTTTTAAGAATTTTTCCAAGAAACCTTTTCTCCGGGAAAGCCTCTTCTTGTACTAAAAAAGTTTTAAGTAAACGCCTGATAACAGAAACAATGTAGAAGAGAATAATTATTGTCAAGGAAGAAACTGGAAGATAAATGACCACAATCAACATTAATGATATAAAATTTAACTTTAGAATTACTGTGTCACAGTTTTGCAGATACATTGTAAGTCCAGAGCAGCCTGACTTTAATATTTAATTTAGAAAATGTAGTGCTGGTTTGATGGCAGTTAATATTTTTGTGTGTCATGACTGTTTCCCTTCAGATAGACGACTAGTTGCAACATTTCCTCATCTGGCTGGTTTTTCAGGAATGGCTGTTGGTCTCAAAGCATGGTGCCTTCAACAATTAAGGCATGTATCAACCTATTCTTATTTCCTCTCCCCTCCGTCCCCCATCCAATCACACTGAGTTTGGAAGAGCTGTATAAGAAAACATATTCAACCTAAACCCTGTGTTGGATGTTTTGCAATGCTTAAAACCCTAAACCCCCTAAACATTGTTCAGTTCTATTTACATGACAATGTTGAATGTGATCTGTAAAGAAGCTCCAGCTTTCTTTGGTGAATTAGTGATTGAAATTTATGGACTTTTCATTGTGCTTTTCAGCCCTCACAGTTCAATGCCATCTTTAGAGCCTTATGATAATGAAAAAGTATTGGTAAATGATGTGAAGATGATGCTTCAAAATGTTGCCAAGGCAAAAGGTATCTTAGTAACTCATTAATATGAATAATGATTGATGTAGCCATGTTACAGGTCAAAATTAAATCCGGGTTAATAAGATTTTTAAACCAAGGTTGCTCATTTTCCTTTGTGTGCTTGCCCCAATCCTAATTCATGACTAATTAGGGCTTGGAAGCATCAAATTTTGACCTGTAAGAGCTACTTTTACTATATCCCCACCTATATATCAAAAATAAGTAACTACCCTGAATAACTGCAGTTAAAATAGTCATACAACAAAAATTACAACTTTGAGAAAGTGATAAATTGAAAAAGATGGCATCTGTGTTGGCATAATCTTTCCAATAATCTGTCCACAATATGAATGTTTATCTCTGATCTGACAGTAATTAACCACTTCACAGCCGACTTGAAAGCAAACATTGTTTATCTTAAAATCCAGGTCCAGCTTGTAAAACGAAATGCCTAATATTTTATTATTCACATACAGCTGTGATGTAATGTAGTCATTTTGACCTGTTCCAGCCTGTGCCTTTTTTCTCAATCATTAGGGAAGCTAGGGTGGCAGTCAGCAGTGAGGGCATTCGCCTCCCGGCAATGTGTTACCCGGGTTCAGATCCCAGTATTGACACCATATGGGGGTTGAGTTTGTTGTTGGTTCTCCCCGTAATACTCTGAGAGGTTTTTCTCCAGGCACTCCAGTTTAGTCCCCTCCTTAAACATCAACATTTCCAAATTCCAATTCGACTAGGAGCGGTAGACAAAGAACCACTACTCTTTGTTTCTTTATATTTTATTAATCATTAATGTTTATAAGTATGTGATTGAAAATGTTTTGACTTTAATGTGTAGCCAATGAGAGGTTTACAACTAATTTAGAGTGATAATTTGTACAGTATATATTATATTATTATAATGTGCGTGAAAGTGCACTTATCTCTCTTTGTTTTTCCAAGGTCTTCCAGATTGCCACCCTCGCATAGTAGTTATAGGTGCATTAGGACGCTGTGGTAAAGGAGCATTGGATATGGCTTACAAAGTAGGAATACCAAGGTAGACAGGAATGTCTCCAGTAATGAATAGCCCACATTCAGTATATTAAAATTCTAACATGACTCCGAGGCTCTCTGGTCATTTTTCTACATTTGGCTTGGTTTTCTTTGTGCTCAAGTCTCTTCTGGGAATTGCAAGACAATGGAGTCATGAAAAATTTGCAATTTTAACCCTAAAGCCTCATATTCTTGTTAAGATTTTAGTATATCGAACGTGGGCTATTACAGTATGGGTTCAGGGCATTAATTAGGCACTGGAGATCGAAGAATTCACCGTTTACTACACATACTTCTCCAGCTAGTGTGTGATAGCCCGTGACTATTTTTTGTTCAGACATGGTGCTTCTTTCACAATATCCTCCTGTAAGGTTACACCTTTCTCCTGCTACTAGCATTCTTAATGAAAACCCTGATGGGTCTTAGTGGCAGAAACTGTTTTGCCCTCATTATTGAAATATTATATATAATTTTTGACAGCACGCACATTGCAAAATGGGACATTAATGAAACAAAAGCCGGGGGACCATTTGAGGAAATTGTACAGTATGACATTTTTGTCAACAACATCAAGTTAACAAAGGTACAGTAAAATTGATCAATTTAAATTTATACAAAAAGCTATATTTCTGATTTTTGTGGGTATTACAATCATATTAAATGAATCTTTCACATCCAGTTATGCACCTTCCAGTACCCATGAGCTGAATGTTGTCACCCAAGTTAAGGAAAAGTTAAACTAATATTTGTCTTAACAATATAATTATTATGTGGCTCATGCTTGATAAGAACTTATGTTAGTCAGATTTTGACGCATACATTATAACATTAAACTTTTCTTAAATTTTATTAAATCCACTTTGTTCCGATCTCCAGCCTTTAAGCTTTACACAGGTTCAATAATGTAGTTGGACCTGAGTCAGAGTATCGCATTTCCTTGAATAAGTTCCCGCAGTTCCCAAATAAGCCAACTCTTCTCCAGCTAAGCTAGCAAATGGTACCCCCACCCCCACCCCCACCCTTGCCCCTAATTTTCTTAAAATGAGGTTACCGCAAGCGACACTTTTTCTTTATCACTTTTCTATTGTTAAGAGTCAAGATGCTTTGCAAGCCTTTTTTTAGAAACTATCAGACGCATGGTGTATGTGGCTATTCTGTGGTGCAATTTCTGTTTCAAAGCCTTGAAATTGGTGAAAAAAAATTATACCCATCTATGATATGGTATTGTCATTAATGGCAGGAATTAAGGAAGGAAGGGCAGGGTAAGAGGGCTAGAACCCCTGGATCTAAAAAAGGCATAATTATTTAGATTTAACTTCTAACTTTTTTTGAGTCAAAAGCGTGAGATTTAATTCCGTTGGTTCCAGGATTTTTATGGAGGACCTGATCATATTCAAAGACTTGCAAATAGAAGGCCTCTAATCTCCTGGAGACCATACATGTATACTAGAAATTTTAATCCCAGCTACAGTTAATTTTATGTAGGGTATACGTTCATGTGCTTGATCAGAAAATTGCTTTGCAGAAAATTCCTCCATTTCTCACAAGGAAGGTGCTGGACACTGATCAGAGGTGAATAACAGCACAGACAGCTTGTGCAAAAAAAATAACCTCACTCACAGAAGTTTCTTATCACATTCACTCTCAAAAATGAAAGAATTATGGTAAAAAAAGTGCTAGCAGTACTAGTCTTATTTCTCCATAGTCTGCTACACAGCCGTTTTTAGTTTCGTCATGCAACACTCCTCCCCACTAACGGTTGCTGAAACCAAACTACATTCCTTTCCCATGATTAGCCAATTATAATTTAGCTCCCATTTTCTGGAAGGTGTTCATGCCACCTTTGCGGTACTGTGACTCCTCCAATCACAGCTTTGCTTTTATCGTTGCCCCATGTGTGAATGACAGAATAATCAAAATCGTCGCGTGAAAACAAGCAATTTACTACAGTGTTGTCGTAGTCAAGTCCTATTCAAAATTTAGGAGATAAGCAGCAACAGCAAGCAAGTCGAGCAAATTGCGATTCACAACATGGATGTGCTCATAAAGTTGCCAGGTATAGTTTCGGGAAATTGCTCATCGATAATTTATAAGATTGCTTTTTGACTCAGTACCCTTGAGAGTTTAGTCTTCACAGGAACACAATGAGCACATCTGGTACATTAAATTCTTCATTGCATATCAGTATATATGCACGTTAAATGAAGAACCAACCAATCCTGGTAAAAGTCTTCTAGGCCTATCAAACCTTTTTTTCACTTGGAACTTTGTTGACCGCTTAAAACAAACTTTTTTGCAAATTAACCTTTTCGTTGCTTGAAAACACAGAGCCCGTCTAAATTCAGCGATAATTGATTGATTTGTCGAAAACTGAGAAGCGTGCTTGCTTCCTAGCACCCTGCGGCTCACGTATTGTCAAATTTCTTGTACATGATTGGTTTGTTTGTTAGACCACAAACACAAAGGGAAAGGAATGTAGTTCGGTTTTCAGCAGCCGTTAGTGGGGAGGAGTGTTGCGTGACGACACTAAAAGCGGCTGTGTAGCAGACTAATTTCTCCACAAAGCTCAAGTAAAATTGCAATGGTTTTTACTGGGATGTATTCATACTTTGCCTGTTCCTGTTACCAGTAATTGTGATCATAATATTTCCAGCCTTTTAATTTCACATTATATTTTTCCATTTTGTATCGTTGACTGATATTTGTGTGTTCACTATTTCTTGATTTCTGCTCCACACCTTTTCATCAACTAATTTTTCCAAGTCAGTTCTTTTCAAAGATGAACAAACTCACAGCTAACAAAAGTGTTAATTTTGAGAACGGCCACGGATGTTCAGTTACATGTAATTTTCCTCTTATGGAATAGTCTTAAATCGACTCTTTCATAGTTGCATTTTAGTCTTACATTGTGTATGGCAATCTGGAATCTTTGCAATTAATTTCTTATACTTTATATAAGTAAGTACTTCTGTTACATGGAGAAATAAGAATATAACAACAAACAAAAAATATTCTTTCAAAATGTCCCTTTAAAACTGCACTATTTCTCACTGCAGGAATCTCTCTGTAGTGGTTGATGTTAGTTGTGATGTCAGCAACCCAAACAATCCTCTGCCATTCTTGGATTCCATTACCACGTTTCAAAATCCCAGCAGGCGGCTACAACTCAGGTTGGCATGCAACAGTTTGTCTTTTTTTTTGTAAAGAATGTACAGTTGTAAAAGTAAATGTAGCACATTTGTTACACAATTCTTCTTGGTGTTTCCAACCACCCTGGAAGATGATAGTTTTCTTTAAACTTTACTCTCATTTCATAAAGTCATTCTAACAATTTCCCGCATAGCTTTGAATTTCTTTTTCTAATGTCTGAAACCACGCACCTTTGTGCTTAATATCTCAGGGGGTTGGGGGAGGGAGAAGCCACTCAAGGGAAGTTTGTGTAGAGGTGTCAGCCACCAAGGCCTTTGAAACCTAATCCTGTTGAAGACAAAAATTACTCATTTTGCTACCCTGTTTAAGACGAAAGACTCTATTTTATGACCATGACTCGTTTCGTTTTGCATACAGAATTAGGTAATTTCATGGAACTAAATTTTTTGGGAAAAAGAATTTTTTTAATTTTTTATTGTTGGTGCCACAAATGTAGACCGCTCGTCTGCAGCCTTTTTAACACTCCTTTAAAGGCATTGGGTTCAAAAACCCATCCTATTAAAGATGCTGAAGAGTGAAATTGTATACCCTGTTTAAGATTCAAGACCCTTAAAACCGTACTCAGTTCAACAGCACATATCCGTCTACGTCAAATAACGGAGTGCCCCCTCCCCCCAGGGTCTTACCAAAGGTATTACAGGGTTTTTTAAGTAACAAGTAGTTCTTATTCTCGTCTCCATTTTAAATCACCATGACACTAAGTTCTATCTATTATTTCTTACAGCAATTGTACCAAACCTTTGGACCTTGTGGCCATTGATAACTTACCCTCTCTGTTGCCAAGAGAAAGCACAGTTCTTTTTGCTGACAGCATAACACCATATCTTTTAAAACTTCCTGAGGTAGTTATCTAGAAAAAATATCCTAACTGTATTTTGTGTTTGATTCGTAAAAACTGAATTATAGTGAGTAAAACAATCTTTTAGGCAGTGCCTTGAGCTGTCTCGCTGTAAAGTTGGGTAGTGCGTTGAAAAGATTATTTGTTGTTTACCATTTACTTGTCAAACTGGTCGGTTCACGTTTTGTGTAAATGGTAAGTAAAATTCAGGACTGGTAAATTTTGTCCCGGAATTGCGTTTACCATCTGTACAAATCAGTTCCATGTATCGAAAAACGGCTGCGAAGGCTTGAAATTAGTATCAAACGATAGGACTCGAATTTCCGTGAGCAACATTCCATATGGAAAAACCTTTCCTGATGTTCCGCTGCTCCCGGAGTTCCGCCGGTATGACCCAAAAAGGTGTGATCCATTCACTTTCCAATCAGATTTTCCGCAAACTTTTTCTAAATAGTAATCAACCATTTCTAGCCCATCCTGTGGTTATTTCTAGAAGGTTTATGCCATAACCTATCTTCACTTAATATTTAGAAAATAAAACTCCATTATAGTTCCATAGAAAACTTCTCTGAGTTTTCTTTTACATGTGGTGCTGAAATCAGTCATTAAATATAGAGGCTAATTCCTGTGATAAAAGCCTATTTCATTGAGCAAGTTTTTATTAAAAATTACTTTGGCAACTCGTAGGTAGTCAAGTGTTCAAGCCCTTTAAATTCGCCTGAGTGCTTTTTAGACAAAAAGTATTTATTTTTTTGCTAACTATTTGTGATTGTCTTTTTCCTTTTTTGTCGTTTTTTAGGTGGATTCTCATCCAGTTTGGGTTCGTGCGAAAGAGACGTTTGAAGAGAAAGTTGCTGAGGTTTTAAAACGAAATGTTAAAAAACACGTTGACCTCTGAACTCATCCATTCGAAAAACTCAAACATAAAGTTTTTGTAACTTTAGTTGGTTAATAGGTAACCACTTTCCATATAACGTGAATAACGTGAGGGAATGTCAGATTTTCACTTAATTTATTCTACTTTAAATAGGAAAGTAATGTCATTTCATTCTCAGTAACATTCAGGGATTATTTTTGAAGGGTTGAGTAGCAAAATGGTGCGAGTGACGTTTTCTATTTTTATTATGTGATGCGAAAAAGTTATTCTTGATATCACTGCAAAATTGTCACCGTTTTTCGATTAGCTCTTCAGTTACTTATTTCATGCTCTCGTGATAAACTGTATTTCAAAACAACTTGCACTACATAATTTCTTTGAATAGACTGTTCCTTTAGACAAGGAAACCCAAATAGAGGACTGGAAACAGTCTAAATGTATAATATACGATAGAAATTTACTCTTAAACTTGAAATGTTGGAAGTAGCTTACCAAGAAACTCTTTGTACACGGAAGCGAAACGGCCTTTTGATTATAAAGCGCAGTGATCGTCTTATCGATTGTTTCACTGTCAATTCTCCGGATGATGTAGAACCTTTTTAATATATTAAAGAAAGTATAAGTTATTAAATGTATTTTTGAAACGGCATTAAACAAAGATGGCAGAAAGTTGGTTGTGTAGCGTTTAGTCAAAACGACAATAAGAGGCTGATCTTAGGGAGCTTAAAACGACGACGGCAACGAAAACTTCAAAATAACAGCAATAGATTTAGGCCCCGTCAACACGTATTCGTATTTGTTTGAAAAACGGAGAAATCGGTTGTTTACTATTTACATGGGAAAACCGGTCGGGTCACGGTTTAGGCAAATGGTACGCAAAATTCAGGACTGGTAATTTTCGTCCCCGAATCGCGTTTACCATTTGCATAAATCAATTCCATTTACCAAAAAACGGACGCGAAGGTCTGAAGCCTCGGAGTCACGTTTGAGCGTGGGGTATTGAAATGAAACACGAATTTCCGTTTGGAACGTTCCACCGGAAAAACAGTACTACCTTTTCAGATGATCCGGTGCTCCTGGAAATTTTCCTCTGCAACGACCCAACGTCGTTTTCCATTTACTCTTCCAACCGGATTTTCCGGAACTTTTTGTTAACGATAAACTACTTTTTTCTCCGGTTTGGCCTGCGCCTACCGTCCACACGTATCCGTTGAAAATGTCACCAACAATGCATTGCAGGGTCTTTACAGATAAGCTAGCATCTTAGTGCTGGTGCTTCCAGGACACGACAAACACTTCAAACACATCATTCACATCATTGGTTGGGTGGGTACAATAAGCTCATAAATGGACTTAAAGCGACTGGTGGTGGCGCCTTTGTATGCTGAAGTCCGAGCTCACTGTTCACATATTAATGTATATTGTAAAGAGGGCACGTTTGTTGTCCTCTCTTCCACGACTCATGACTCCTTCCTTCCTTCCTTACACACCTTGAGAGTTCGAGTAATAAAATGAAATTCAAGAGTTTAAGGCTCAGTTCCATTCTTTATTACCAGTGTGTTACAAAAATAAAACAGCCTTGAAAACCTAGTATATCGTGGTGTAACTGAACCTGAGCTAGTAGACAGTTATAAACTTTCTTAAACCTTCTTGAATTAAGTTTAACGCGGTTAGACAGTTTGAGTATGTTTAACACAACATGAAAACCATGGCAAAAAAAAGTCCTGAGAAGTCTAGCTGCTTTAGATCTTCTAACGAAACACAAAATTACTAACTTTTAACATTAGTCGTATTAGTTCGTATTAGTTATTGGTCATCACAGGATGTGGTCTCTTGCTGGCCAGTCTCTTCTCTTCAGACCTGAACTCATCTTGGTTGTTCTGAGGTACATCCTCGACATAACCACACGGGCGGTCCATTCTGCTTCCGTGGCACAACACTGAGTGCTTGTTGAGTTATCTTAACAGTGATCTCGCAGCCATCTGTAGCATTTTAAGAGAACGCTGCATAGGACCTGTTGCTTCTTGGATGGCAGACTGCAGCTGTTTACACAGCCCTTCTAGAACTGCGGGCATGTGCTCTCTTGTCACTTCATCAGTGGTGTCTAATGACATGAGCGCTTCTTCTATGTACCTGTCAATTGAACAGAAGGGAAGGATACAATTGACTGGTTGAATGCCGACCGTCTGAAATGAAAATACCCAATGTCGCCTTAACTTAAATAACTAAATAAAACACTCTCACAAGGTCTTGAATTTGCCGCTAATGGTGGGTAAGAAAGCAGTTATCTGGATATATTAACGACGATCGTTTTCGTCGTTCACGTGTGTTCCGAAGCCATAACAGAAGTTTGTATGCCGCGTTTTCAAAGTTGAACAGTCTCGTTAGAACGCAGCCTGTCTAACCTCAGTACATTACTTCTAGCTGACACCCCATCTTTAGACCATATCTAGCTACGTAATCCTTTGGTTTCTGGCCGAATCAAAAGACAATTATTTTTATGTTTGATGCTTTACCACACCTTAAACATTGTTAACTTACGCATTAGGACGCAAGGAAGGAAAAGGAAAGAAGATGGTAAACGCTGTGTCACAAGCGTGACAATAAAAATGTTTGAAAAACGTTTCCACCAAACGTCTCCTTCCTCTGAACAGAAATTTTGTAAAAACCAAAATACAATCACGTTAAGTGTATATCACACCAAAACAAGCAAGTAACAACCCTGTCACACGAAAAGGTTTTGCCGTCCTCTTGCGTAAGCATCAAACTTGTAACAATTAAGACTCACTTGTGTTTAAGCTCCGTGTTAACGGTAAGATCTACTGACAGCTGTTGTATCAAAGACAGCAAGACAGGCTGCGATAAAGGACAAGGTGACTGAGAAAACACACTCTCAGGATCCACTTGTTCACAAACGTACATGACGATATTCAGATCTGATGCTGTCAAGGCCTGCAACAAAATGTACAGTGGTCAAAAATGACGATGATGATATCATAATGATGACGAAGACTCCGAAGAGATGGTGGCGGTGGTGGTGGTTAAGGTAAGGAAGCTGAAGACAATGATGGTATGGGTAGTAGTGGTGACTATGATGATGGTGGTAGTGATGGTTATGATGACAATGGTGATGATGATGGTAGTGAAGATGGAATTAGAGACCTTTACATTCTAAGACGAGTACAAAAACCAGTACAAGATTTTCTCAATAGTAAGTAGTGCTCACGCGTGAACCAACGCCATTTTGGCGGGAAAACTTGGTAGCCGTCGTCACTCTACTACGAGATTTTGCGAGATTGTCGAAGTGGGGAAAACAAGTTATCAAATGTTAGAAGTTCTATCATTCTGCAATCGGGAGAGCCGGAGTGTAACCTCCTTCACTAAAAGTAACAGTGCTAACTTTTCTGGTGAAAAAAAGAAAAATTGAAGCTTTCCGGGGAGCCTATATTTTGAGAATACGCGAAAAAACTTTAAGTCAAATCTCGTACTCTTAGCCGTTCTCGTCCTCGAATCTAAAGGTCTCTAACAGGTGAAGGGTACAATGATAATGATAACCATTGCTATGGCGACGGTAATGATGATGATGATGAAGATACTCATCAACACCATTTATTACACAACATGAACATTTCAATAACAAACCGAAAGTAATTCCAATACCTCTTGGAAGGCTTGGCCCAATTGTCCAGATTCCAGCAACTGTGAAACCAACACCTGCAGAGAGAAACGAAGTCACTTCAACTCTCAAACTGTCTTCACGATATCCCCATTTTTGTCTCCCGGGGGGAGGAAAGAGGAGGGTCGAGGGTAGCCTGCGTAACAGTCATTTCCTTTTTTCTTTTCGCCAAGCTGGAGAGGCGCGGGAGACTAGCGAGAGCGAGCTAGAAAATAGCAGCTGCCACCCCTTCCCCAAATTCACATTTTTATCTTCCCATATCCGGTGGTCTTGAAAAATCCCAAGCCACGCTGATTCGCTTTGTGTGTTTTGACAAATACTACATAATAGAGAATTGTCCAATGCTCACATTTAACAAGGACTGGTGGACTCTTCTCTTAACTGTAGTTAACTGTACAACAGTGCGTTGAGCGAAATAAACGTATCTCTCGGATCGATCGGTGTCGGCAAGTCACTACCGCTCTAGCAAATCGCTTGAACTTTCCGTCCTCTTTTCTGCACAGCCGGACTCTAATGAGCAAAAAATAGCCGTCGCGTTCCGCCCTCCCAAATTCAATTTTTTTCTCCTTTTCCGGGCTTCTTCTGTGCTTCTTCCCTTTGGCTTTAAAGCAAACGGAACGGGAGGTGGGGGGGGAGGGAACTGCGCTGTTACAATGTTGCTCTCCGGTACTCACCTGGGTGCGCGCCAGATCAGGAGCCTGCTGGGTGGAGCTTTCCACTGAGGTAGCTATCATTTCACTAAGCTGTTGACGGAGCCCTTCTAGGCCCAATCCCATTTCCTTTTGAACCGAGTCTTGCACTGAAGCTAAGACCTCTGACAAGAGACGTGAAAATATTTCCTCGCGCAACCTACGATGGGAAATTAGAAATTCCATCATCGTCTGAAACTGATTTCCGATCCGAAGGGATGATCACCTTGGCGTGATGGAGTGGTTTGCGTAAGTCAAAAGGCTCATTTAGCAACAGGACGGGAACGTCAATTGGCGACGGGAAGGCGCGCAGAAAGGACTTAACACGACTTCCGGTGCTCAATTTGCCGCTCTGCCATTGGTCAAGCCAGTTGTTTGATTTGCACGAGCCGTTGTGAACTGACGTTCCCGTTCTGTTGCTAAATCAGCCTAATGACCCAAAGAGGTAAGTCGACTGGGTCTTAAGACTCCTTGCTCCAGTTTGATTGCGCTTTCCACCGGATAAATCACTATCCAGCGGATAAGTATTACGAAAATCAATTGCGTTATCCGCAGGACAGAGATTAATCTGGTGGATAGCGCTATCCACCATTTCAAAAGCCACTCATGTCGAACAGGTCGAAGAGTAGAGTCCACAGTAAGTGTGATCGTCTGCGGTCCTCCAGATTGAGGTAAATAGGAACGTAATATTCAGAATCAGTCACATTAACACGGCTGCCCCCAAAAAATTCGGATGGTTTCCAAGGAGAATGAGTTTACACTTAAAAACTAAAGTTACTATACTTGGGGTTGGGCAAAGGGCTGATAAGCCTCTCCCATAAAACCCTGTTATTACAAACACCAGAAGCAGAGGGAAGTCACGTGATCAAGGGAATGCTGTGGTGGGTCCTCCCACTAACGAGGACCATAGCAGCTAACCCAGAAAAAAGGAAGCACTTTATGGAGCCCGTAAAGGCTACGAGACACAAGATGACAGGTGAGGTGAGAAAGATGAATAAACTTATTGTAAACACTACCTTCTATATAAATCTGCCCTCAACGTTTGGGTAACAATTTTAATTCTTAAAAGAGGTTTAACTTGACGAGTCGACCCTTATTGTCCGTAACTGTTCAATTAAGGATTGAGCAGTTAGTAACCGATTAGCACGGGTGGTAGCAAACCCGTTTTACAGAACACATTATCCTAAAACCTTCGTACCCTTCTATTGATGAGCTGAGCTGTTTCTGTAAAATGACCTCAAAGTCAGCCATTATGTTTGATGATAGTCTCTCTGTCATGGCTTGGAATGACTTGGTCTGTGCCTCTAGCTGCTGCATAACTGGGTTCACAGATTCTCTTTCTTCTCTTCTTCGATTATCCAATGCAGTCGTCACCTGCTGTAGGTCTGTAATAAGAATATGATACCGTTAACTGCCGATTATAAGCCCTGGGTTAATATTTCTTCGTACGGGGTTTGAGGGGGGCTTATAAACAGAGGAGCGTATATTCAAGAGGGCTTATAACCAGTATAGAAAAAGCGCTTCCAAACAGGCTATAGCAGAACTGATCAAAATACGTTCTGTATTTACTGGTTTTTACTTGAGGGTCATAACATCACAATATGTCGAATTCATTTCAAGATAAGCTAGAGAGGGGCGGGAAGGGGGGGGCTTATATCTGGATTGGCTTATAATCAGATGTATTTTTTTGTTGTTAACAGGAAGATGAGCCTAGAACTGGAGGGACTTATAAGTTAGGAAGAGGCTTATAAATGGCTGTTTATGGTATTTTTGAGAGTTAATAGAGACCTCTAGATTGGAGGACGAGAACGACTACGAGCACGAGATTTGATTTAGAGTTTTTTCGCGTATTCTCAAATTATAGACTCCCCGGAAAGCTTCATTTTACCATTTTTCACTAGAAAAGTTAACACTGTTATCGTTATTGAAAGAGGGTGAGCCCTCTCCCGATTGCAAAATGCCATTACTTCTAACATCTGAGAATTTGATCCTGCCATTACGACTCTCTCGCTAAAACTCGAAGTACAATGATGACGGCTACAACATTTTCCCGCCAAAATGACGCTGCGTCACGTGCGTGGACTATTAAGAAAATCTCGTATTCATAGTCGTTCTCGTCTTAGAAACTAAAGCTCTCTAATACCTAAAGACATCCAGTCGTCGCAACTTTTGTTTGACACTCAATGTTGGGACTGTCAAACACTCCCTTCAGCAAATGCCAGTATCTTAGTATGTTTTTCAAATGAACAATCTAACTGAACGTCATAGCCAGGGATTGAAGCTGCCCAATTATAACGCAATAAACAATCCCGCAGAACAGATCAAAACTTACATTGCTGAGTTCCTTTATGAAAAGACTCATTGATCTGCTGGAACATGTTCTGACAGGCCCTCTCGAAGGATGGCAGAATGGTGCTCTGGAATGCTTCACGATAAGTGACCTGAATAGGGCCCTGCAATGCAGTGGCTGCAGCACCACCTATTGCATCGACCACACCCTGTTCACAAAACCACAAAAAGCAATAGTAAGAATCACATTATCCATCTGTTTATAAACTGACCGCTTTGGTCCAAACGTGTTTCGTTTCTTGCATATCATACCTTGCTTTTGACCATTTTTGCAATACTCTCCTTTAAAACAGTATCAGCAGCTGTTAGTTTCTATCAAGAAAACCAAAATTAGCAGGGATACAACTAAACTAGAAAGCTACAGGGAAAGTCTCTGTCTTAAAGAAGCATTTCTGATCTGATTACTTTACATTTTACAAGTAGATAGCCTGGTGCACCACGAGTTCCACCGCAGCTTAGGTAGCCTGTGGTACACGCATAATTTTTCGGGTGATTGATCATTCAGCTTGTCTGCAGAAGCCATTTTTGATTTCTTAAGGAGAGCAAAATTGGGGGAAGATCAAGAGCAATAGGGTGAAAGGGGAAAAGGTGGATATGACAGGGGGAGGGGTTAGAAAATTGTGCTGTTTTCTTTCTTATCCCCCCTCATCCCCCCTAAACGTCTACACTGCAGGCTACAGCGAAGAGCATCCACACTGTTGTTTGGTGGATAGCATGAATCTCGTCGTAACTCAGACTTGTTCTTTCCCCCAAACTCACGACATGAAAAATACCAAATCGTTCATAACAAGTGTATTGCTGACAAAACGAACTGAACTCAACTGAACCCCAGTTATTTTTTCTTAATTCAATGCAAAATGGGTATAAATGCCAGGGCATCTGCAACATTATGTAGGGATGAACCAGTGTCCAGTCCAGGGAAAGCAGTAATACAGTCGAACCTCCAACAAGCAGCCACCCAAAAAGCCAAGGTTTGAAGATCTCTTACACGCCAGGGTTGTCACTAAGATTTCAAGTTGCCGGGTATTTGTTGTTAGTAGCCGGGGAAGTCGCAAGCAGTCATGGAGCAAGTGCAACTTCTTCCTTTTTCTAAAAGGCACTACCGCCCCCAAACAGCAATCTTCATCAAGAGTACAGCTATCATTAGCGGTTTTGCGATGATCACGTCTTTATTAAAGAAAACTACAACATTCTGAGACACTAAGATAATAAGTTTTTGTTTTATGTAAAGGCTCGTTGGAGAGTTTTTTTAGTGGCTGCCAAATGAGAATATACATGTAAGCACCGGGTCTGCAAAAAATGACAGGTAGGCACCGGTCACGTTCTCCATGCAGTCTTATCTTCACGAAGACAAGGCCCATGCTGGCCAGTGATGTGTTAAATCACAATGATACTTTACAAATGTTAAAAATGTGGAAAGGACAATCGATTCTTATATGGTGCAAATGAATTAACATGCGCTGTAAAATCAATTGTAAATCCTCATTTAGTTATACGTAAGAACGAAACAACTTACGGAAAACAAAAGTAAAACTAATATTACAATGAATTAACCCACGGAGAAGCGGAGGGGAGACAGGGTGAAGATGAATGTACGAAAAAGCATCATAAACATAAGGTTACTATAGTTTGTTGAAAAATAAAAGTATGGTAAGGCTAAAACAAGCGTAACGTACGAAAAATCGCGCATAAAATATGGCAAAACTAAACTGCACAACTGGTAAGATTAGTGGTCTCTAATTTAGGAACGAAACATCACTTAACATACGAAGAAACTGACCTACGGAAAAGCTTTTAAAAGACAGGGCTAATACTTTATAAACGCCACTGAGATGTCAAAACGAAATTCAAGGAGGAGAATGCAAAAGTAATTCTAATGTTTAACTTCCCTTTTATATATAACTTCTTGGAAGTAGAACTGAGAGGATGTGATCATAACCTGCGGACAATGATCGAACATTTCCCGTTGACCGTGCGTTATTTTATATACTCGATACCTAAAGCTAAATGTAGACCTGGTCACTTCAATGTCAATTTATTAAACATAGCAATCAGTCATAGTCTTCATCTTCAAAGCCTTCATCATAATCGTCATTATCATCAACATCAGCATCAGGGAGATTTAACGCTCGGATGGAGCCTCAACTTCTTCTGTGATGTCAACAGAAATCTGCTCAGGTCTTTCATCGTGAACAAAGAGTGCAGATTCCTTAGCCACTTCTTCGACATGTTCAACACAAAGCCGGCACAACGGTTGAAAGTAGGGACTTTTAGCATCGGCAAAGGTGACGGCAGCGAAAACGCCACTTTTAAAATGAATTGGCGTTTTTTCCAACTTTTTCGCGTTTATTACAATTCGCTGAAAACAGCAAATGTGGGCAATTTCCCTAGAGCTGATTTCTTTGGGACCGCACTCAAGTTTAGAAAGAAAAAGAAAAGTTTGTTGTCGCTTCTTTACGTCCTCCATAAGACGTGAAGCCAGGCATTTTTACGTCGAAGTCATACAGTAACGGCAAAGAAACGTACAAAAAAGCGTAATGCACGTGCAAACCTGTTGTTTTGCTCAATAAACCTATTGCTTTTTTGACGTTCTCGTTGCCGTCGCCGTCGTCGTTGCTAAAACTCCCTACTGACATTTCGCGAACAGAGAGTTTTCGCGCGTGTGTACTAGAACCAAATCTAAGGCAGATGTCTTTTTCCGACATTTCTTAGTTTTTGCATGAGAGTGTTTCAAAATTAGTTAAAACTGCTGCAGATGAAACTTGCATTTAGTTTGATGGATAGTCTTTGTGTGTTTCAAAGGTGTGATCTTTTGGTTTAATTTAACGATGAAAGTAGCCGGGGGCCATACTCTGAGTAGCCGGGGGAAATCCCCGGCCCCCGGCCCTTAGTGACAACCGCGTGACGCGGTGGTCGCTTTCGGGTTCCTTCGAAGCTAGTCAGTTAAGAATGAAGCCCCCACCCCCTACCCCTTAGCCAGTACTATTGCACAGTACTATATTTCCGTATTTCACAACTAATGAAGTCTCCGCGTTTTTCCCATTCATGCTCTGATTACCCTAATCAGTGACCAGGGCTCGAAAAAAAAGTTGAATTCACTATCAGTGACCAGGGCTCGAAAAAATCTTGAATTCCAGCACATCTTTCGGGCAAGCAGCTCTCACAATTTTTCTTGCCCGGGCCAACTACTTCCTTATTGCAGTTAATGATTTTGTCAGAGGATAACTTGCCAGGGGGCAAGTGAGCAACTTGCCCAGCGAGAAGATCTACTCGCCCTAGACTAACGTACCTGACTTTTTTCGAGCCCTTTCTGAGTGGGGTGAAGAAGGGTTGGATTACCTGTGGATTAGGAGCATCTTAGCCGATCATTACCCACCTGTGCCAGTGTAGTATTAAGTTGTTCCTGTATGGAGTTCAATACTTTTTGTACTGTAGGTGCAACAGAACTCTTAACTTCAGCTTTCACTGCTTTGTCCAGTTTTCCTGACAAGGTTGTTGTTAGCACTTGTGATAAAGTACTCTGCAGTTGCTCCTGTCTTTTCTTATCTCCGGAATGTTTCTCGCGTAGAGCTTTATCTAAACGCTGGGCTATGAGGTTGGTTAAACAAAGTATCTTCCCAAAACCCTTCTGGAAATCCTAGAATTTAAAACTAATAAAAATCGATCAAAGAAAGCAAGACCAGTGAAATATCACTGGCGCAATATTGTGAGCCATGAATCAAGCTATGTTGACAAGGCATCCGAGCAAATTTTCGACTGGCTAAAAAATTTGGCAGGACACTTCGTTAACAAGAGACCATTTACTTTAGGCCATACTTGGCTAGGCAGCTCAATTTTCGTACGAATAAGGTGGTTCCATATGATAAGAACTCTTAAACACACAAACTTTTTAACAGGATGATTTTGAAAAGGACATTTGCTACTCCCTATACTGATATCACAGAGAGGTTTTTAAAATCATCAAAATTCCGACCTGAAGTTGATGGCCCTTGTTAAATCAAATCTTACCTGTAGTAACAGTTGTTACCGCTGCCTTTCATATCAAAAACGTGGCCAGGAATCATTGGTTTCCTAATACTTATCCACTGGATAGAGATTTATCACGTGGATAACGCTATCCATCTTTTGAGCAACCGGGTCTGAATTCCGAATTTCAAACCCCAGAACTGATTCCAGATCAGTCTACAAAAAAAGAATTCCCAGGTTCCGGAATCTGGATTACCATACACTTAGGATATCCATTACTGACAGTATTCTGCAGTGTGGCAATAGAGATCAGGGCCGGAAACAGGACATGATACCTTGGCTGCCTCGAAAGCTTTTAGTTTGGAATTGTTATCCTCGGAAACGCATACATTGCACCTGCCACCTCGTTACACTTAACATTTTCCATTGAGTTAAAAACCTTCCTTGTCATCTTTGCTTTCTTCTTGTAGGAATCTTTGATGGATGTTACTTCCTGTAAAACGAGTTGAGCAAAAAAAAAATAATAATAATGCATTACGCATAGATATGAAAAGATTGGAGATTCCCTTTTATAATTTCCCTAGTACGTCGAACTTGAAGATCATTTTCTATGCATTTAAGAACACTGCCAAATATTTCGGGAATAAATCGGAATTTTTTTGTTTTGGAGGCAAGGTCACAAATGTTTGGGTGACAATACAATACAATAAATTTAATAAAATGCAAAGCAAAGAAATGCAATGCAATACAGTACAATGCTATAACTTTTATTGAACGCGGTCAAATCTGCTTAGCTAAATAGGTACTTTACAGACTTGAAGGAAGAAGGTTTAAATTGTTACAATTCAGAGATAAAGCCTGAATAATGTTATAACCGTAGCGGCTTATGAGACATGCTTAAAAATAAGAGCACAAAATAAATTAAACAGGAAAGGTCTAATTATTCCAATGTATATAGTGTAATCAAAAAACTAAAAGAAATTAATACATTTTGGCGCGCAAATAATAGCGGTGCCCTGGGAAGAGGAACTCATTCACTCGCCGCCAGTCCCTACGCAGGCCAAAGGATCTGTAGTTAAATTGTGTTTTCTTTTGTACTATATTACACTTCGAATTCTGTTTTACTTGGCATAATTTTATCAAAAAAATTCAGGAAAAATTCAGGAACTACCTATATGAAATAAGCTATAAATTGAACTGTAAGGACACGTAGAGAAACTACAGCTCGTGTCCTACTTTGCTTGAATGATGCACCGAAGCGAAATAATCGTTGTGTGTGTCCATCAAATAGGGTCGATTGGTTGTGGGCTGATTAAAACAAGGAAGTTCAAGTTAACAAAAAGCATAATTCAGCAGCAAATTTTTAGTTATTTAGTGGGGGTAGATACATTTAGGGGTGAAAAATGATGGCCAAGACAATTATTCATGGTAATTACTGAAGCTTTAACAGTGAAATATTATTTCCCAAAACAGATGTGCGGATAATTTATAAGAACGTATAAATCGAAGAAAGATTATTTTTCGCTGGAGTTACCTACAACGCAGACATCTTTTACAAGCCGAACTGATATTTTCCAAACAAAAACTATTAATATACTTTTTCGCTTCATCAGTGGGGACATCCAGCAAAGCATTGCGAAAGGTTAGTTATTTATACAAAACGAAACGGCTGAACAAAACTAGCCTGTACACAGACGTTGTTTTCTTTTTCTTTTCGTTCTTTTCGAAAACATTGGCGAGCGAGAAAAGAGCGCGGAGTACGAGAAAGAAAAATAAAGAATTTTCTCCTTTCCCACCCCTAACCCCTTCCGCTGGCGGTCAGTAAATCCCCCGCCGTTTTTGTTTTTTATCACGCGCGCTCGACGGACTTTGAATAGAAAACAGAGGATCTGTGAACAGGCTAGAACAAAACGAAATATATTAAAGGTTTTTATTGCGGTATCATGCAGGCAGTGAGCATAAGTTTGATGTTAAACATACCAGTTATAGAGCGATAGATATACTAAAGCGAATATAAGTCCTACTTAGACTGCGGTTTAGGACATTTAGTGGACCTTCAGATCTTCTCAAGTGTAGTAGGGACACCCAACGACTGTCTTCTGTTAGAATATTAAGCACAATCATTTTTTTTCTGGAAATTTCTATAGATAGCTCGGGAAACTGGGTTAAATTAACTGTTCTACAATTTTCTGAAATCGGAAGGTTTAGTCATCACTTCTTAAAAAAGGCCGGACTTCTAAAATTTTTGTCTTTGGAAACAGTAACGGAAAGGGGTATCGCAAAATGGTTAGTTTCCAGTAAAAAATTAAAATTTAAAGCATCAAAGATTTTGGGACGCCCTAGGATGACGCGAACAGATTAAAAGTTTACAGAGCTTTCTAGAACGCATTTGCAAAGCTTTGAAAACAATCTAAAAAGATATCCTAAAATGGTTTTTGAAGAATATTGTAGAAAGCCGGCGATGGGTATAACAGATATCTGATCTTTAAGAACCGAATAAACTTAAGTTCTATCCTTTTTCCCTTCCTCCCTATCCCCTACCCCATACCCCTTTCGACGCCTGCTACGCAGGCTAACGTTTTACTGTATAGGACAATCGGAAGTGGCCACGAGATCTTTCACATGATTCGGATGTAGGTTGTTTCAAGTAGCGTGTGTTTCTCTCCTCCTCACTATATATGCCTACATTGATATATTCTAGTGCAACGAAAAATATTTAAATACAAGGATTGTGCCGAGCCATGGAACGTGGGCCGTCTTCATATTTTCATGAAAAATTTCAGCTCCGTTAACCGAGTGAAATTGTTCAGGCACGTTTGCACGAAAGTAGACTCGGAAAAATGACTATACGATTTTTTTGCTATTAAGCTTTGAAAGTTCTTTTGACAGTAACTTCATTTAAGATCGCATGCATGCAACAATTCGTCCCTTCAGGCATCGCCTCATCAAAAAGTGGGCCTACAGGGGGGGTAACAATCGCTGGTGTCTGGGTTTTAACTGTAATGTTATCAACCGCCACTTTTATAATCAGACAACGATATGGAGAATGGTTATACAGTTATGACGTATGGCAGTCATTCACTTGTTGAGTCAATTGGTTATCTAGTTTGTTTCTTACTCCTCCATTGTTCTAAAATTTCTGTGTGGAGCGGTGGAATAATTATTCTATGTGTCGATCAAAAAGTATAGGGCCGATTTGTTTTTTGGGCTGATTGACGAACAAAGTTCTAATTAAAAAAATATGGGGGTAGATATACTAAGCGGAAGATGATAAACAAAGGAAAGTATTCAAGGTTAGCTCACTCTTTAGTGCAAAATTTCCATATTTAAAACAGTCATGTGCAGATAATTTAAGACCGGAAGATTATTCTTCGCCGGAGTAACACTGTCCAACGCAGATGTCTTTTACAAGCCTAACTGATGATTAATTTTTCAAATATAGATGCATATTTTTCCCATCGCTTTATCAGAGTAGACATCCAGCAAAGCATTTTGTGAAAGGTTAGTTATTTAAAAGAAGAAAAACAAATAGTTTTAACTTTGGTATCATACAATTGAGTATTTCTTTAAGAACCGGATATTTGTATGACCTAAGTCCTGCTTAGGCCACTAGTGCAAACATTCAGAGGACCTTCAGATCTTTTCATGTGGTGCATGTGGTAGAGGCACACAAAGACTTTTTTCTGTAGAATATCTGTTCAACGAAACTCAGTATTGTCTGTAGATTCCTATAGCTCGAGATAGGTTTAAAATTCTTAGATGAATGTTCCATTGTTTGTCTCAGTTTTTGGAATTCAGTCTGTTAATGTTTCTACGATTAACTGAATTTGGGTTTTTACCTTTCTTTTCCCAGGTTTAGTCATCATTCGTAAACTTGAAGGACTACCGGAATTTTTGGCTTTCTGAAACAATAACGGAAAGAGGTATTCGGAAAAAGATAAGCTTAGAACGCGCGCATTTTCAGAGCTATAAGAGCACTCTTACTAACTGAAGTATTTGGAAAGAACTTTTATATATCTAAAGCTTGTTAAAACGAGCACATTTTGCAAGTCCCTTAGCCCACTGTTATATCTAGCTTCCACTGTATATTGCCATATAAGCTGCTGTCGAGCTCACTATAGACGTCAGACCTAATTTCCTTCGTTAAGTCGTAAGGTTTTATTAATTTGGCGGAAGAACTTGTTGCGACCCGTATTGGAGTTACAAGACAAAAAACATTGAAGATTGAGTTTTAAAATAAATGGTGGCAAATTCATTTGACACGAGCTACGTCACATAAAAAATATATGTATGGAGCTAACATGACAAGACGTTCGGTTGACTTTGAAATTGGAAGAAGATAACTGACAATGCAATCGACTTTTTCCATTCTCACTATAGATAATTGATTGTCTTAAAAGGGTTAGCTAAAATGGTCAGTCATTCTTATATTCAGGTGAACAAGCGCCGGCGTCAGTTAGTTAATTATTCAGCTGAAAACTATATATCAAACATTTATATTATCGCCCTCAGTTTTTAGTGAACTGATTGTAATGTCCCCTCACATGCCTTTGATATTTTCTTCCATAGGACAAAGCAACCAACCAACCAACTGAAAAACTTTTAGTTAAGGTAAGCATTTTTGCATACTTTTATCAAACAATTACAGATCAAATAATGTTTTAACGGGGCTTTAATTATATAAAGTCAATAAAATACAATTTAAAGAAACAGTTCGTGTTCGTTTAGTGCTCGAATGATAGACCGCGCAGCGAAAAAATGATAAGCAAAGGCAATTATTTTAGTATTTTATGTTAAGTGCAATATTTCCGAAAACAGGTGTTTAGATAATTTAAGACCTTATTAATCGAGCCGGACGTTATTCTTCGCCGTAGTAACATCCAACGCAGAAGCCTTTTATAAGCCTAATTGATATTTTGCAAACTCGTTTTCCGCTTCGTCAGTGGAGGCATCCAGCAAAGAAGTTTGTGAAAGTTTAGTTACACATAAGAAGAAAGGAAATGCAACTCTATCATAGAGTTGAGCATTAATATAAGAACCGCATATTTTTAAACCTAAGTCCTTACTGTTTAGGACATTCATAGGACTTTTGGAGCTTTTCAAACATGTGGTAGGGACTGGCGCAACGGTTGAATTTTTTCTGTAGAAAAGCTATTCGAAGAGGCACAGAATTGTCTGGAAATTTCTATAGCTCGAGAAAAAAAAAATTCTAGATAATCCATTCGCCTCAGTTTTTTGAAGCTTTAAGTTCATTAAATTTTCTACGATTTTCTGAAGTTGGAGTTTTCACCTTTAACTTCCCAGGTTTAGTCATCATTCGCAAAAAAGGACAACTAAAATTTTCGCCTTTGGAAGAAACAGTAACGGAAAGGGGTATCGGAAAATGTTGAGTTTTCAGTAAACTATACAAAAGTATCAAAGATTTTTAGAACAGTAATAAAAAGGAGGTATTAAATTCGCATAGACTAAAGGAGCTCTAGAATTACAAAACAAAAAATTTTATAGTGCCTCTTAGAAAGCATTTGCAAAGCTTTAAAAGATCTAAAAAGATGTCCTAAAGTGATTATAATAGGATTTTTGAGAAGGCTGGCTTTGGGTATAGTGGGTTGTTTCAAGCAGCGCGATGTTTCTCTCGCTCCTCACTATATATATGCCTACACATAAATGCTCGCAATGTTTAAATACAGGGATTAGCCGAGCTGAAAGCGACTTAGGCTCTCTTCATTTTTTCGTATGAGAAATTTCAGTTCCGTTAACCGAGTGAAATTGCGCAACTTTTGCATTTGGCAAAAGAAAGCCTTTAATTTGGACTGAGTTGCGTCTATAACTGCGATGATCTTCTTTCATGCATATAATTGTTTCAGTGTATAGTTCGCATCAACGTAGAAAAACTATGATATTTTCTTATCAGTAGCTCTCAAAGTTCCTTGACCATTCGCTGTTCAAAATCAAGAGTTCCCTTTTTATGATAGCCTTCATAGCTTACAAAACAGGAAACCACCATTAAACTTCCTTTGTTTCAGCAGAGACGCAAGTAGAACAAAAACTAAGCCGTTTGTCCCAACAACCGATACTGTTGACCAGCATCCTAATGTATCTCCATTAGTGATCTTTGCGGAACTAACTACATCAACCTTCTTTGTCAACGTTCTTAATTGAATTTTTTTTCAAATTCTTCTGAAAGGAAGACAGGCAAGAGAGAGATAAAAGGAATTAAAAGTGTGAAGCGAAAAAAATAACAAGCCATGATATCATCCGAGTGCATTACCTGGCTCGCTGTAGTCCTTACCATGTCTGTTGCTATAAGTAACTGTGAACCTTACCTATCAATCGTTCTTTTTATTAAAAAAAACAGTCTTCCCAATCGTGCCAGATTGTACCTAGTCATAAAGCTGACCATAGTTGATATGTTTTTCGGAGGATTTTCTCATTCTTCTACGTATACCCTATACTTATGCGACATTGTGAAATTTCCGCACTTTACCCCGTAACTGACCTTAACAACTGGCTTTCTCTTCGTCTGGTTTCCTCTGACCTCTCTTACAAACATTGTAGTAATTTCATTGGATCAGATGCATGCAACAATTCGTCCCTATACAGCTCTTTTGCGTCGCCTCATTAAAAAGTGAGTCTACGGGGTAACAATTCCTGCTTTCGTCTGGGTTTTACCTGCAATGTTTATTATACTAATCCTTAAGAATCGAATGTTTAACCAAATTCCTATATTTAGCACATCTAGTGGACCTTCAGTCTTTTCATGTGGTAGCTTGAGGCACCCAACGACTGGTTTCTGTGAAATAGCTGTTCGAAGAAGCACATATTATCTAGAGATTTCTATAGCTCGAAAAAAGTTAAAAATTCATGGATGAATGTATCATTCATCTCAGTTTTTCGAAGTTTTCAGTCTATTAACTTCTCTGATTGAAGTTGGGAATGGGATTTTCACTTTTCACTTGTCTTCCCATATTTGGACATCATTCTCAAAAATGGACTACTTATAATAAATTTTGGGCTTTAAAATCAGTAACGGAAAGATGTATATCGGAAAATTTTGAGTTTTCTGTATATTTAATAGCATCAAAGATTTTCGAAAAAGTACTAGCGTGTTAATAAATTCGCATTAGCTGAAGAAGCCCAAGGATGACCAAACAGATACAAATTTTATAGAGTTTCATAGAACGCATTTGCAGAGCTGCTTTTTAAAACAACAATCTTAAAGATATCCTTAAATGGTTTGAGTAAATTTTGGAGAGAGGCGGCGTCGGATATGGTGGGCGGGTTGGAGAGCGATGTTTCTCTCCTCCTCACTATAATATATACTTACCTTAAAATACTTGCTATGGAAAATGTTAAAATAAAAGGATTGTCCGAGCTAAGCCGCGACTTAAGGCCCTCTTCAGTCATATTTTCATGGAAACTTCAGCTCGTTTAACCGAGCGAAATTGTTCACCGCTGACTAACAGTTTGCATGAAACATTTAATTTTTTCCGGTCTCACTATGGACATTCGATTGTTTTCAGTTTAGAAGGTTTAATTGAAGTGATATGAGGGATAGTCACATTTTCATTTTGGTGATCAATTACTCCCTATATACCAAACAGACCTTCAATATTTTTAAAGAGCGAAATAAAATGTTAAAAAAGTATTAATGTAATAGATTCAAATACAATTTTAGCCACAGTTAGATTGTTAGTTAACTAGTTAGTTAGTAGTACCCTTTGCATTTTTCCACGAAAATTTTTTGCTCCTGATGTAATAACATAATGTTTTAAGCTGTATATATCTAGCCGGATTTTTGAAAACGTTATCGTCAAATGAACCTTCCAACAGTTTTTTCGGCCAAAAACTATATCCAAAGTATAGCTCATTATAAAAACTAAGAGTGCAACCATTGCTTTTTTTTTCTTCTTCTCCTTTCCTGATCTCCTCCGTCGCTCTTTCTTTTCTCCTTTCCTTTTCCTTCGTTACTGTGATTTTGGAGCCCTTCTCGGGCGTAAGAAACCTGCCTTTTGACGCCTTTTCAGTCAAATGACTACAAATTTCGTTAGGTTGGTTTTCCAAAAATCAGTTAGATATACTATAATATATTTTATCAGCAGATGTAGAGCTATTTTGTTTGGAAATGCTGTAAATAAACCACCACCACCATAATAATAATAATAATAATATTAATAATAATATTTATTATTCTTATACTCAGGTGAACGAGCGCTGACGTTAATTAGTTTTAAAAATATTCAGCTAAAACGACTCGAATTTAATGCCCTCAGCTTTTAGTCAACCAATTTATCCAAATATCCCTTCAAACGTCACTGATATTTTTTCCACAGGTGAAAACAAGGGTTTTCACTTCAGCTTTTTTGAAGGCAATTTGAAAAACGGTAAGTTAAAGGTAAGCTTCCTAATTCGTCGAATTATTATTCATGTACCTACATTACTGATCTTTGAAAAACAGGCGTCAACCTTGTTTGTTCACCTCCTACTTTTCTTTTCTAAGTAATCAAACTTTATTCACTTCAAATTCTTTCTAAAGGTAGACGAACAACGGGAGAGAACGGGTAAAAGTGTGAAGCGAAAAGAAGTAAAAGAAAACAAGTCATGCTATTTTCTTCATCCGAGTGCATCACCTGGTTTGCTGTAACCCTTACCGTGTGTGTTGCTATAGTAACAGTGAACCTTCTATCAATCATTCTTTTCATAAAAAACCGCAGTCTTCGCACTCGTGCCATGTACCTTGTTATAAACCTGACCATAGCTGATATGTTTGTCGGAGGATTTTCTCACTTTTTTCTATTTCAAGTCCTCTTACCACAATTATGCGACATTGTGAAAATGAACTTAAGCCAGGAACTGAAAGTGATAATTACCTTTCTCTTTGTCTGGTTTCCTCTGACCTCTCTAACAAACATTGCAGTCATTTCAATAGATCGGATGCATGCAACAATTCGTCCCTTCAGGCATCGCCTCATCAAAAAGCGGGTATACGGGGTAACAATTGCTGGTGTCTGGGTTTTAGCTGCAATGGTATCAACTGCCGTTTTAATACATAGACAATATGGGGAAGAATGGTCACATCATCTTTACTTATTACAATCATTCCGTTGTTTGTGTCTATTTGTTATCTGTGTTTCTTACTCTTCCATTGTTGTTAAATTTTTGTGTGGAGCGCATCCTCAGCACCATGGTGCAGCTAACAGACAAAGGAAACTGACCGTAACATTATTCATAATGACTATCGTATCCCTATTGATGTGGCTACCATATGCGGTTTTTATTTTTCTTGTAATGCAATCTTGGACTACTACTATGGAATTCCTTTCTCTCCAGGAATTTTTACGTTTAGAGTTTTCTTTAATCATTCTACATTTTATGAACTCACTTGTTAATCCCATCGTTTACACAATCAGAATTCCAGAGTTTAGGAAAGCTCTCCTGCTGTTATTTAAACGTCAACGAAGACAAAATGCCCGAGATATCCCTCTCCATGCGCTTTGACTTTGTTTTAACAATTGGAAGCCAACTAATGATTTCTTTATCTTCATTAAAAAAAAAATAATAATAATAATAATAATAATAATAAAATAATAAAAAAACCGTAAATGATTGTATACTATTATCGCGGCCTTTAAAGTTCGATAAAAAGGCCGTAAATTAAATAGATGCTGTGGTGCAATTTTTTCCTTGGTTTAAATGCTTTTTTCCTTTGTTTAAACTCTGATTTTCAATCGTACATAACCATACCGCAACACAAAGGAAAAGAAAATCTAAACCATTGATGAGTTGAACCACAGTATTTCGTCAAATACTACAACTAAATATAGAGCCGGTTAGTAGTCTCGTTTATCTTTTCGTTACGTTTAGTATGCTTCCAAAAATATGAAAAGATATCCTTTACATTTCCTTGTTTAGAGTTAGTCATTATGATTGTGGTAGTAAAACATGAAATATATCCATTATGATTGAAGGTAAAATACCGCTGTTAGTAAAATCAACATTTTGAGAGACTTCAATAAAGTTGCTATTTATATAAACAGGATTTCTTTACGTTCTTATCTGTGTCTGGAATATCACAAGGAATGGGCCGGAAAAACGCTGAAATGGGAAAAGCACACTTCAGTGTCCTAAAGATGGGAAAAGTCAGAAGACTGTTAAAAGTGTCTTTTTTTTCACGCCAATTTTAGGAGAGGATTAAAAAAATGTTGTTTTTCCTCGTTGTGTGGTTAAGGACTGACACTTGTGTACAGCTTGCCAGATACATTCAAGACTCTTTCTGCCACTGTTGAACATTTCCCGGTCTTTTTTTGAGAGATAATATATAGCCAAATCTGGGAAGGGAAGTCAATTGAAAAACTTTGAAAATCATAGACAAATGAAGAGTCATCAAAACCTTTTTAGCCTTTCTCGAGCTAGAAATAGAAATTTGTAAACAAGAGTTTAAATTGCTTCTTCAAACATATATTTTACATCAGAAAACTTCCCCCTGATAAATGAGGATGGAGACATATCAAATAATCTGGCTTGAATTTTGTCATCACTGGAAACTAAATCCAGTAAATCCATCTTGTCAGTTCGTGTCCTTAAACCGCTGCCTTTCATATAAAAAACGTGGCCAGGAATCATGTAAATTCCAGTTTTCTCCAGCGCCTTCGTCCGGTGGCATTTTCTTGGCCTAAATAACAATGACAATACAGTAAGCTCAAAAAATATCTACACATCACTTTTGTCTACCCAAAATCCTTTCACCTCGCTCACCAATCAGACCACATACATACTTTCCTTGTGAGGGGAATACCGTAAAATTCCGAAAATAAGCCCCTCCATGTATAAGCCCCTCCAAATATAAGCCCCCGAAACCGGTAACGCAAAAAACCCTCCGTTAAATCGCCCCTCCAAATATAAGCCCCATGGAACTTGTACTTGGAAAATTGCCCTCAAATACAAAGTAAAACAAAGCAAAAACGGTAAATTTACCTCCAACTATAAGGCTAGCCCAACCTATTTTGAAACTGACACGACGAGAAACGGGTTGGCATTCTTCTAATATAAGGTGCATCGACGAGAATCTTGGCTTCTGGATCACACTTTGTTGATTCCGGATTTTATGCTTTAGATCCCGGATGGCAGGTACTGAATCCAGTATTCCTTGTCCGTGAAAGGTAGGATTCCAGATTCCAATCGTTAGCGAGATTCCGGGCTTCATAAATAGAGGAGGCCCCAGCTGTTCAAAAGCTGGATAACGCTATCCACCGGATAAATCTCTATCCACTGGATAGTGCAATTGGTTTCGCCCATACCTATCCACTGGATAGTGGATAGAGCTATTCATCTTATGAACAACCAGGTCTGAATGTCGAATTTCAAACCCCTGAACTGATTCCGGATCAGTCTACAAGAAAAAAATTCCCGGGTTCCGGAATCCGGATTACCGTACACCTAGGATATCCATTACTGACAGTATTCTGCAGTGCGGCCTAGAAATCAGGGCCGGAAACAAGACATGATACCTTGGCTGCCTCGATAGCTTTCTTTGGAAGTGTTATCCTCGGAAACGCATACATTGCACCTGCACCTCGTTACATTTAACATTTTCCATTGAGTTAAGAACCTCCCTTGTCATCTTTGCTTTTTTCCTGTAAGAATTCTTGCTGGATGTTACTTCCTGTAAAACAGATAAAACACAAAATAATACTTAGGCAAGATATGGGAATACTGGAGGTAATCATTTCTATAGATTTCTACAGCGCGTCGTAATTAAAGATCATTTTCTATACATTTATAAGAAGATTGCCAAATGTTCCGGGAGAAAATAGAAATTTTTGCTTACTCGACCTAGTCCCTTAGCGACTCAAGCATTTGGCAAACTTTACTTCTGTAAGACTCGAATCTCACGTTTTTTTTGGCAAAAGAATCAATGGAAACCTATCCTAAGTGCCAGAGACTTTATCGCCACTCGTGGCTTCGGCCCGCGGCCCTAAGGATCCCGCCACCCGCGAGAATACCTCTGGTACCCAGGGTAAGAGAAAGAAGCTTTATTTGTTAAATCGGCTATCCCATGGCAGGCATTAGAGGCGTCACCTGACTAAGTATTGCATTATTCACTGCTTTTATCTGTATCATGGAAAGCTACAGTTCAAATTATTACATTTTAGTTAAAACCTGGAACGAGTTACAGCCTGAGCACTAGAGACAAGCTGAAAAAAAGAATAATACAACGCTATTAATTTTGTCATTCACAACTAAGTACTAAGTTCTCAAGTTCCATAGCGAATAATGACTCGTTATTGCCATTATCAACCATATAAACTAGTCAGCCGCGACAGAGCCCCTTTAAAAAATTGCACGAGCGATAAAGTAGCGCTGTTTATGATCACGCGAGGCGCGTGAGTTTCTCTGGGCTTAAGTTACAGTTAGGGAGCTTACCTTTGAAATGTTTTCACATGATTCACCGCCAGGCTTGGGAGGATTGCAAGTGAGTCCCATGACTACCTTGGGTTAGAAACCAAGCGTAATGAATACAGACTGAGTACCTTACAATGAAGGACTAACAGCTTCCTCTGCAGGCGCTTCGAAACTCGGGCGACACAAGGCAAATGACTGGAAATAAGAGAAGCGCGAAGCTTTATGGGAGGAGCAAGAAAGGAGAGCAAAGCCATCTTCACCATCCCGTCGTTTCTTGCGCGTAGTGTGAGAGACGCCTAACTACGATGAAGTTACATCTGAACTATTGCAATTTTTTTGTTTCACTGCCTAATACCCTGAACACCATAAAACAAAACAAAACAACAACAGGAACAAACAACACAAAGCCAATATAACGAAGAGAGAAACACAAGCAGCCGGGCTTGTCTAGGACTTGGGGGATGTTAATAAATCATCGCTCTAACGAAAGGTATTAACTGAGGTCTTTCCAGGAATTCAAACTGGAAATTGTGGACTAGGGTTTGAGGCAGCCCTTTCATTAGGGACCTCTGTCCCATTTCACTACATGACATACATTATTCGTACCTGTCCTATTGTGGAGGGCAACTTCCGCACTCAGGTAAGTTTTAACTCGAGACCTGAGTTGATCATTGAATCCTACGAGCTCTAATGATATATCCACCTCTGAGCCCGCATCTGCAAGGAACAGCAATGAAGAAAGTCCAGTATTTGACCCATTGCAGCTTGTCATTGGCATGGTACGAAAACACCATGATGGAGAGCAAGGTTACGCTAGTTACCGTTTACAAAAATACAGTTGGGAAGAACCGGTAAATGGAACACCTGACGACTGTTCAAAAAATTTCAGTGGAAAATTTGCAGGAGCAAAGGAATGTCTGAAAAGGGTTTTCTGTTTTTCCGGTCGTGTTTCTTTTCTTCAAATCCACCCTTGATACCACTTTAAGGTTTTCGCGGCCGTTTTTCGGTAAATGAAACTGATTTGTACGAATGGTAAACGCGATTCCGGGACGACATCTACTAGCACTGAATTTTGCTTACCACTTGTCCAAACCGTGAACCGAATGGTATGTCCGTGTAAACGGTAAACAACCCGAGACACGCATTGGGAGAAGACAAACCAGGGATGTTACTAAGATTTCAAGTTGCTTGGTAAATGCGACAAGTAGGCAGGGAATATAACAGTTAGGCATTTCTTTTGGTCTTATTTTTCTTCTATTTTCCTATGAAAGTAGCCGGGGGCCACGTTCATAGCAAATGGGGAAAATCCCCTGCCCCCGCCTCTTAATGACTGCCCTGCAAAACATAGGAAATTACAACTTTAAATGATGTGAGCTTCTTTGCTTGTCTTGTTCCAGAGCGCTCCTTCCTAACTCCCCAGCATGGCGGTTTTGTACCACGTGATCATGACCAGCTCAAAGGCCCTATTGTGAGAAAAATTAATAGAAAAAGTTTGTTTTGGCACTCATGATCAGTTGGCCATTTACTGTTGAGGCCAAGTACTTGATTTTCAGATTTCCGTGGGAAAGGAATTGTAAAGTGGCGAAGTTTGCATCAATTTTTCCCAAGTCAGTACAGTTAAATAGAAAACCACGCGCAAAGAGTGCAAATGCGGGGAATTTTTCTTACAAACGAGGCTTGGGGGTGAAATCAGCTCATTTAAAGCGTAATCTAGCATAAGGGCCATTTCGCGGGATAAGCAAGTCCAGCAAGCTGCACAAGTGGTCACAATTTTTTTATCCATAATTACAACCAAACTTGTGTCCGACAGTCACCTGTGGCAATAACCAACTGACTAGTTTCGTAACCAGACCTCTTGTTGATCTCTTCGACTTCGTCTACAAGAGATCTTGGTTGGAGATTACCGACCGTTAACCGTTAAGTACAGATGAAGAATCCACCCCAAGACGATAATATCCACAACGTGTTTCCTACCTTTTCTTGTGCTAAAAAAGAGGAAATGTCAAGCCAAAGACAAAATAATGTCTTTAATGAACATGCAAAATACCTCGTGGCAAAGTGAACATTTAATAGCGATGAAGGAAATACAAAAAACTTGATAAGGACTGCTAGGGAAAGGAGAACTGCGACTCTCATCAGTAATTCAGAGAAAATTTTTTCCGGGACTTTGACAACTGACCCCTTAACCCTTTAACTTCCCGCAGAATGAATGGAGTCGAGTAAAGAATTCAAGTTTTAACTAACTTTAGAGTCTGTGGAAGAAATCCTTTGGCTTTTAGTGTCAGTGACAATTCAAATGAAACCTCGTTGTTTATACTCAGCTGTATACTTTCATGTGGTTTTACTTGTCTCTAAGCATTTTAAAAAATGAAATTTATAATTTGTAATTGGGAGAGCAAGGGTTAATAATGGTTTGTCTGTGGATATGTATGTACAATCAAATAAGCCCGGCAAACAAAGCCCAAGGGTTCAAAATTGGCACTAAATCATTTTTGTCTACTACCCAGAAGGTGGCCGCAAAAACAAACAAACAAGAGGAAAAACTCACACGCACAACTTACTCGCCTGTGTACCCTTTGGCACTGGAACGAAGAGAGATCAATTGAAATCCGCTATACTCGTCTCCCAGGTCCCTGAGGACTTTTTTGCACGAGTAGTGAAACTGGGCTCCCTCCGCGTACACGTTGTCTTGGTAAACTTCATCGGCGAATAAAACTAACTTCTCACGAGCACAAAACTTGATTACCTCTTGAAAATAATGTCTTTATACGTCAACACCTGACCTATATATAAATAAGAAACAAACGTGACTAAAGTTAATGGATAAACGAAGGACAGAACAAGTTTACATTTTATAGTTAAACTCTGATATAACGAACACTTCGGTTTAACGTAGAATCTCCTTATAACGGACACCCTAGTTTAACGACTTCCTAGATAATGAAGATCCCTGTATAAGGAGGAATTCATCAAAAAAAGGAGAAAAAAAAAACACCCCGGTAAAAAGAACGCCTATATAGCCAACACCCTGGTATGACGAACACCCCTTGATAATGGTCACCCCGTGAAAAGAAAGCTCGAACGCAATAATCTGTGTGCTAAAAGAACGTCGAGAGTAAATAGAGAAATTTTATTATCATTGCTATCATCATCATCATCATCATCATCATCACCTGCATTAATATTACTGCACGTAATTACAAATCGATAAACATCCAATGTACCTGCTGGATTGCCTGGATTTATAAGCACGAGAGCTCTTGGTAAACAGTGCGGCCTGCCCCATCCAGCTTTTTCTTTAGTTCAGACATATTCAAACCCCAGTTGTTGTCTTCGTCAAGAAGGTAAAAATCTTCGGGGTAAAAAAATAAATAAAAAATTGAGTAGAACGTAATTTTCTCATGGGGTCTCTGAGGAAAAATGCCGAAGTTTGAAGTAATAAATTCTTGCTGCAACAAAACTGGAACCAAGTTCTTAGATTTACTCTGATTAACGGATAGTTTCGGGAACTCTTAAGCTAAGGCTGGTCCAGTTTTCACTAGTCGTAATTAGAAGTGCAAAGCGTTATGATAAGGTGAAAAAGAAGTCAGATTCCGCATACGACTCCGTCGCTTAC
The DNA here is from genome assembly GCA_942486035.1 of Porites lobata. Taxonomy (NCBI): domain Eukaryota; kingdom Metazoa; phylum Cnidaria; class Anthozoa; order Scleractinia; family Poritidae; genus Porites; species Porites lobata. The sequence goes on from CALNXK010000356.1 coordinate 151,841, forward strand.
AACGTCAGTAGTGACAACTACAAGGTTGTCACACTTGTAAGGAGAAGCGACAGATCAATCTATCACAACATGAAACGCTGCTTGGGACCGAGTATTGCGATTGGTTTATTCCTTTCGTTTTCACTACACTGTAAGCGGCGGAGTCGTTAGCGGAGTCGGAAGATAAAAACTTTCCGATTCTTGTTTTGGGACTCCGATTCCTCCCTTTAAGCCTATGAACCCGTTTACGACTCCGAGTACGACCAGTCCGTCACTGTGGTTTAACTGAAAATCAGCCAAACTTGGACGAATTTTGCACAGGCAGGGAAGAAGCTCACTGGCTGAAACACCACAAAGCGTTTTTTTTTTTGTAATATTTTGTTTTTCTAGTAGTGATTCGCACGCGCCAACGGCTCTTAAAGATGGAAAATCTGCTTGGAAAATACAGTAGTAGACTTTCGCGATGCGAACATTTAATTCAAATTTACAACCATCTTAGCTTCTAGAGTCTTAAGTCTCTTTCTTCTTAACAGTTACTGATACATGCCTAGTTAGACTGGTCAGCAAGCGTGAAAAGCGAAGTAAAGCCGTGATAGCACGAGCGAAGCGTGTGCAAGCACTCTACTCTCCTCGCACTCCTTTCCGCTGCCCCTCCCAGACAAACCCGCCAGCAACGTAGGTTAAGTAGAGGAAAATGCGTGAACGATAGTGAAAACAACTCCTAAAAATGCGACGCAACACGCGTGTCACCTCTCGAGGGAAGTAGACAGCTGTTCCAGACGTTCAGATAATAGAGCGCGGTCAAAAAACTGACGAGAAAAATAAAATGGAAGAGACTAGAGAGGGAGAGTTCCCTCGCTCTCGCCCCCCTCTCCTCCCTCTTTTCCTCCGCGTACGATTTAACTCAATCACTGTGTTCAACTATTTGAACGCCTGGAACAGACTACGCGCGAAGCGACGCCAACTGACACGAATAGGTATTACCTGGTGTGTGTTGTGTTGCAGTAGCCTCGCCTGATACATGCTATATCCAGGGATAGGAATCATTACCCCAGGGGGTCCCCAGCTCAACCCTTTCCTTCCGTGATTCCTGTTGAAATAATTCCCATCATGACCTGTGCGGCCAAACAAACCATTATCTTTTTCAGTTACCACTAGGTAAAGCTGTGCAGCAGTCACAGGGTACCCACTTGGAAGCTGTTTTATTCTGCAGAATGAATTTTGAGAAAAGGAGAACTGACAAACAGGGTTGGCTAACTAAACCAACAACATACAGCCTGAGAAAACAGTCATAACATTTCGTGATGCCACCACTGGTTTCCATGCGAAATGACGTCAGTGAGGAACAAACGAGGCAGAAATTTCATACTGGTGTCAGTTGTGTCACTGCCCAGATCTGGGTAGTGCTTTTGATTGGCTGAAGCAGATTTTCCTTGAGGCACGATCAATCAGGAGCCCTACCCAGTTCTCAGGGTCTACTGCTGAAGCTTTTTTAAGGCTGGTTTTCACTAGTGACGGAGTCGGAGTCGGAGTCGGAGTCGTAAGCGGAGTAGTAAGAGGGCTTGTGACCAAGTGAAAATCAAAAATAGGAGTCCTAAACGGAGTCATAAGCGCTACGGAATCGGAATTAGAAGAATCAGAACGTTTCCATCGCTTACGTTCCGCTTATGATCCAGTGAAAACCAGATTGTTGGAGTCGGAAGCAGAAGCGGAAGGATAAAGCAACCACAATACACGTTCCCACGTTTTGTGATTGGTTTGGTTCTTCTGCTTGTGCTTCCGACTCGGACAATCTGGTTTTTACTAAGCTCTACGCTTCTGATTACTACTCCGACTCCGACTCTAGTGAAAACCAGCCTTTAATATGGACACTGTTACATTGTAGAAAGTAGGCAGCTATCAGAACTGCCCGCAGTAGGCTACTTGTGGCTACCTTTGTAATTAAAAACCTCATTACCAGCAGCTAGTGCCTAACAGAATCACTCCTGTAAGCCCGCGCTCCAGTAGCCTCCCACGAAGACGTTCTTAGGGGTTCGTCAAGCGTTCCGGCCCCACTAACGTCTGCTGAACCGAGAGATAAATTCCTTTCCCATTGTTCGCAAATATCAGCTGGACATCACATGCAGATTATCAGAGATCCAATCGACGCTGTTGAAGTCAAAGTGTTGACAAGCGAAAGACATATGTACAAGCTCGGTAGAGTGCGATACGTGACCAAACATTTTTGCTCCGGACGAGAATCTAGCAGATAAGCGTTGGCTTCTTGTATATTTCTCTCCGTAAAGGCTGGATTAGATGTCATTTGCTCATAAAGATGTTCTATGGGTGATGTAGTGGCGGGTCTACCTTGTAACTAAACAAAAGGCAGAATTTTTTTTCACACTTTATTGTTTTGTAGTAAAGCCGACTGCTGTTTGGCAAATTTAACCCCCGAGGTAATTTTTTTTCAATGAGATTTTGAGGGTAGCCTCGAGTACGAACGCTTCTGAGTTAAATGAGTAGTTTGTTCTAAAACTGTAAGGTCTTCACCTTTCATGAGACCTTTCTGATCTTTTCTGGAGCTAAATCAAGCGCGAAATTTCTCAAGGTCTTAAGTGCACTTCCCAGATCTGGAAGTCTTCTGTGATTGGTCTACGTTTTTTCCCGCTCAAATCAGCAGACGTTAGTGGGGCAGGAACGCCTGAAGAACCCCTAAAAACGTCTGCGTGGGAGGCTAGCGCTCTAGTTACTGTATGGAAACTTTTTCTGAATCCAGAGGGTGTTGGCTTACGGTAACTTTAACTGTATAATTTAATATGATGTTTCTAAGACAAATCTGCCATATTCCATGTCTACATGCATTCATTTGCTCCAATGTGCAAAGGTATTAAGTTGAATTTACTATTGACATTTATTTATATTTTGTATTTCCTTAGACTTGGCGATCTAGCCTGCAACCTGCTCCTACTCTACAGACAGATTCTCAACTAAATTAGCTAGAGGCGTGTTGTGGTCAAAGACACATTATAAACATGGAAGGTGGCAGGCAAGATGTCTGTCTCAATGCTTTTCTTCACAAAATGCTGAACATTTTAATCTGCTAACAACACGCACGCACGCCTTGGATTGTACTGGATTCGGGATTCCTTGTCAGTGGAACGTGGATTCCGGATTCTAGTCATTAGCAAGATTTCGGACTTCCCGAAGAGCTGAATTCCGAAACCAAAACCCAGGATTCCGGAGTACGGATTACGTTGTTTAGGACGATTGGCATAACATGGCCGACTTCCAAAGAGATATCCATTATATTATTCTGCCGTGCGGTTCTAGAAATCAAGGCCGGAAACAAAACTTGATACCTTGGCTGCCTCGATAGCTTGCTTTGGAAGTGTTATCCTCGGAAACGCAAGTAGTATACTATGTTGAAACTTAACCTCATTTTGGACTTCCCTCGGACTTCCTGCATACTAATTTGGATTTCCTGCATACTAATTCGGTATAGGTTTACTAATGAGCGAATACTACAAAAGGCAAAATAGGCTTGCCTCGACTTGAAGGAACTTGAGCCCAGTTTACGGACCGTTTATGAAAAGGAAAATAGGAATAAGAGGACCGATCACAAAGCAACGCGAGAAACGGCTTTCTATATCTTATTTAGTGCTAAAACTCAGATATATAAACAAAACACAAACAGAAAGTGGAGTTGAAAAGTCTTTATTTCAATTTAGTTTATGTCTTCTTATTTAGCTCTAAAACTTGGATATATGTAAACAAAACATACACAAAGTAGAACTGAAAACTCTCTATTTCAAGTTTGTCTGACGTTTTCTCCTATCTATCTTGAGGAAATGAAAAACTATTACAGTCTCAGCGTTTCACGCACTGTTAATCAGTTAATTATGCGAGTTCATAAGCCCAAAGTTGTTGAATACAAATTAGTTCATCTCTACAGCTATACCCAAGGGAGCACCTTGACGTATTATTATATAAACAAATTTAACAAGGATCAATTAAAACACGCGACTAATAATTGCTAGCAATAAAACCACAAGAGAGATACTGTTTTAAAAACTTTATTAAAAACAGAAAGAGTCAAATACACAGCGATTTGAAAGAAATCTATTAAAATAGTCGAAGAAAGCAAGCTATCTTTTTTACCACGTTTCCCTCCTCAATTTTTTTGTCCTCCACCACAATTTTAATATTTTCCCTCCTCCTCCTCCTCCTCCACCTCCTCATTTCTATTGTTTTCCCTCCTCCACCTCCTCATTCTGATTGTTTTCCCTCTTCCTCCTTATTTTGATTGTTTTGATAGGGTCGATGTGGGGTCAATGTGGGGTCGATGTAGGGTCCATGTGGGGTCCATGTGGGGTCCATGTGGGGTCCATGTAGGGTCGATGTGGGGTCGATGTGGGGTCGATGTGGGGTCAACGTTGTATAAAGAGTCTTACACAAGCCTTCTGTGAGCCTTCTTAAGCGTTCTGTAAGTATCTTACAAAAGGCTTGTGCAAGCTCTCTTACACGTTCTGTAAGAACTCTTACACAAGCCTTCCGTAATTATCTTAGGAAAGCCTTCTCTAAGTCATACACAAAAGACAACAAACACTGTTTACATAATTTTTAAGTGTTAAAGAAGGCGTTCGTAAGAAGGACTTTTAGTAATGAGCTATCTTAATTAAATTGAGCTATTTAGTGACACAGCAACTAAAATAGGGTAATTTTAGTGCAATGGAATATATAAGGTCTTGTATATTATATTCTGTTACTGTTTTTATATAAGGTTCTGTGCCCAGCTGCTAAGATTGATCCCATTTTCCTATGTTTGTCCTCTCAATCGCGACATTTACATTTACATTTACATTTACATTTACATGAAATAAGTAATAATTTGAAACTGTGGGGATACCTTGAATGATGCACGGAGGCCAAATAATCGTTGTGTGTGTCCATCAAATAGGGTCGATTGGTTGTGGGCTGATTAAAAAAGGATGTTCAAGTTAACAAAAAGCCTAATTCAGCAGCAAATTTTTAGTTATTTACTGGGGATACATATAATTAGGAGTCAAAAATGATGGCCAAGACAATTATTCATGTTTTAATAAACTGAAGTTTAACAGTGAAATATTATTTTCCAAAACAGATGTGCAGATAATTTATCAGACCGTATAAATCAAGGGAAGATTATTTTTCGCTGGAGTTACCAGAACCGCAGACGTCTTTTACAATCCGAACTGATATTTTCCAAGCAAAAACTAAATAGATATACGTTTTGGCTTGATCAGTGGGGACATCCAGCATAGCATGTTGCGAAAGGTTAGTTATTTATTCATAAACAAAACGAAACGGCTGAAAAAATTAAAACTAGCCTGTACACAGACGTTGTTTTCTTTTTCTTTTCGTTCTTTTCGAGAGCATCGGCGAGCGAGAACGAGCGCGGAGCGCGAGAAAGAAAACTAAAGAATTTTCTCCTTCCCCAGCCCTAACCCCTTCCGCTGGCGGTCAGCAAATCCCTCGCGCTTTTTGTTTTTTATCTCGCGCGCTCGATGGACTTTGAAGAGAAAATAGAGGGTCTGTGAACAGGCTAGAACAAAACGAAACATATTTAAGGTTTTTACTGCGGTATCATGCAGTCAGTGAGCATAAATTTATTGTTAAACCGTTCCAGTTATAGAGCGATAGATATACTTATCTTAAACAAATCATTATTTGCCAGCCTGTTTGAAGTATGGTAAAAGCAAAGTTTTTTTGCCCTATATCTAATAATCTCATGATCGTGCTCAATACGGAGAGCGCAAGTTAAGGACAATCTTTTCCAAAACACCTTTAAGTATGAAAAAATTTGTCCCCTTTATCCTCTCTTGGCGGAAAAAATAACAAGCAAAAGCAAATATTTTAAAAGTATTTTATCTTTAAAGCAATACTTCCCAAAACAGGTGTGCAGATAATTTTAAGACCGTATTTATCGAGCCGGAATTCGGAAGATTATTCTTTGCCGGAGTAACATCCAACGCAGACGCCTCAGTTCACAAGCCTAGCTGATATTTCGCAAAGTCTTTTCTTCGGCTTTGTCATCTAAAACATCCAGCAAACTGCATTTTGTGAAAGGTTAGTTGCAACAAGAGATAAAACCTAACCGTAGCGGCTTATGAGACATCCTTAAAATAAGAGCACAAAACAGCCGATGGGTTCATGCAAATAGTGTAATCAAAAAACTAAAAGAAATTCATTTTGGCGCGCAAATAATAGCGGTGCCCTGGCGATCGAGAGGAACGCATTCACTCGCCGCTAGTCCCTATGCAGGCCAAAGGATTTGTAGTAAATGGTGTTCTTTCTTTGTACTATCCTGCAGTTCTGTTTTCCTTGGCAAACTTTTATCAAAGAAATTCAGGAAAAATTCAGGAACTATTGACATGAAATAAGTTATAATATGAAACTGAGGGATACCTTGAATGATGCACGGAGGCGAAATAATCGTTGTGTGTGTCCATCAGATAGGGTCGATTGGTTGTGGGCTGATTAAAACAAGGAAGTTCAAGTTAACAAAAAGCCTAATTCAGCAGCAAATTTTTAGTTATTTAGTGGGGATAGATATAATTAGGGGTAAAAAATGATGGCCAAGACAATATTCATGGTAAACTGAAGTTTAATAGTGAAGTATTATTTCCCAAAACAGATGTGCAGATAATTTATAAGACCGTATAAATCAAGGGAAGATTATTTTTCGCTGGCGTTACCAGAACCGCAGACGTCTTTTACAATCCGAACTGATATTTTCCAAACAAAAACTATAGATATACGTTTTTCCTTGATCAGTGGGGACATCCAGCATAGCAGTTTGCGAAAGGTTAGTTATTTATTTTAAAAAAAAAAAAACTAAACGGCTGAAAAAATTAAAACTAGCCTGTACACAGACGTTGTTTGCTTTTTCTTTTCGTTCTTTTCGAGAACATCGGCGAGCGAGAACGAGCGTGGAGCGCGAGAAAGAAAAATAAAGAATTTTCTCCTTCCCCAGCCCTAACCCCTTCCGCTGGCGGTCAGCAAATCCCCCGCGGTTTTTGTTTTTTATCACGCGCGCTCGATGGACTTTGAAGAGAAAATAGAGGGTCTGTGAACAGGCTGGAACAAAATGAAACATATTAAAGGTTTTTACTGCGGTATCATGCAGTCAGTGAGCATAAATTTATTGTTAGACCGTTCCAGTTATAGAGCGATAGATATACTTATCTTAAACAAATCATTATTTGCCAGCCTGTTTGAAATATGGTAAAAGCAAAGTTTTTTTTGCCCTGTATCTAATAATCTCGTGATCGTGCTCAATACAGGAGGGTGCCAGTTAAGGACAATCTTTTCCAAAACACCTTTAAGTATGAAAAAATTTGCCTCATTCAGCTCAAATTTTCCAGGGAGGGATCGTATTTGGTAAAATATTCAATTAATTGCGAGTTTTTATTGTTTTAGAATATCGCGTTTTGTTTTAGAACGTGTTATATATTGTGTGGAAAAAATAGCAAGAAAAGGCAATTATTTTAAAAGCATAATATTTTTAGTGCAATATTTCCCAAAACTGGTGTGCATATAATTTTAAGACCGTATTTATCGAGCCGGAATTCGGAAGATTATTCTTTACCGGAGTAACATCCAACGTAGACGCCCCAGTTTACAAAAGCCTAACTGATATTTTGCAAACTCTTTTTTTCCGCTTTGTCAGTTGAGACATCCAGCAAACGGAATTTTGTCAAAGGTTAATTGCACACAAGAAGAAAACAAAATGAAACTTGACAAAAAGGTTTTAATTACGGTATCATAGAGTTGCGGATTTATTTAAGAACCGAATATTTTTAAACCTACGTACTTAACCACTGTTTAGGACATTCATAGGCCCTTTCGGCCTTTTCCGTGATGTGGTATAGGGACACCCAGGGGGGGCTGGCAGCGAGGTCTGGAACCTAGTTTACATGATCGCCCCTTCAGGGCGGAAAAACGTAATGAGCATGCGTCAACTTTTTTGCCCAGATCCCCTGACCGGGTTTGAAAAAATGGCGGGATTTCAAATATTTTGTTGCCTAAAAATAAAATGTTTCCACTCATAACCTGGAAAAAACAGGCAATTTGTCTTCAAAAGTTGCAAGCTGTGGTTATAATCTTGTCGTTTCTTAATTTTCTCGAAGAATACCTCATAGTAAAACGGACTTTAAGGACATCAATTTCCTTGCGTTGTACTGGAAATGTGTATGCGTTGGTCCGATTTTTTTCAGATGCATTCACAAAATGTGTTCATATAAGGAAGTTCCTGGATATATAAGGTCCAGAGCTCCACTGTGGACACTAAAACAACATATCTTTGGACAGTGATTTGCCCAAAGAAATTAACGCTTGCCCACAATGTGTTTGAAGTCACTGAACTTTGTCGCACTCGAGCTGATATTTTAAAGCCTTCGCTCGATCGGACAGTCGTAGTTTCGCAGATCACTAAAATATAAACAAAATCCTCAATGTAGAAGTTATTGCGTTTATAGGAGGGCAGAAAAAAGGTCAATCCTTATCCAGCAAAATCTTCCAAAAATCGGTTTCAAAGTAACTATAGTTTTTTAAACTTGCTCGTTTCGCGCAGATATATAAATTTTGCTTTGTGTGGTCAAGTTGAACACGCATAACATCTGTCAAAAACCTACGCGTAAGTAGGATTTCCTTCAAACAAAGTTAAAGTTACATTATTTCAAAGACTTCTTGCTGACAATGAAGAAATAAATTTTCTGCACGAAAACAACCTACCTAAAGATTTTAAAAGCAACAGATCAGTTGCTACTTGGCAGCCAAGCCATGATTCACCATTTATAGCTATTTTAAGCTTAACTGGTCCATGCGAGGGTCTTAGTTTACTAAGTAACCAAATTAAACTCAGCCGATCATTAGAAAATACAGAAAATTGCACATAAGGGTTTGTTTTGCTCGCCTCAGTCAAATCCAGCTGCAGCAATTGTTTACGGGAAAAGAGTCAATTGTTTTGAAGTCACTGCCGGCAGTTGTCGTTCTCTACTTCACAGCGAGTGAAAAGGACAATTTGCGTACAGAAAGTTATTCTTATAAAGAACAGAAACTTTCACAGTGCACTGGAAAACAAAACTATGTAATGAAAAATGAAAAGAACTCTGACTATTATTACTTGAGCAACAGAAAAATGATCTTGAGTAAGCTTGCTGGCCTTCTATTTCCGAGAAAGTTAAATAAGCGCACAAGTTTGTTCACTCTGATTCGTTGTAGCAGCAATATGGTTCTTTGACTGAAGACAAAGATAAAGCTGATTCTGCCAAGGTAACAAATCTGGGCATGTAAAAAAAGTAACCGTAACTATATACTAATAACAGAATACAAGCGGGCTTTAATTCAACCCGGCGAAATCAAATTAAATCAAATCATTAAATTAATCGGATGCACAATCACAAAAAATACTCGCCTCTTTAGAAATGTTCAAAACTTTTTATTCCACCTCAGACTGACAGAATGATCCGTTTTTCCTTTAACGTTGGTTGTTCTGAATCCAAAGTAATTTTCAAGCGACGAAAAAAAAAAGCAAACATGTCAAATAAAAATGCTTTAGAGGGAGCAAACGTTCGCACCTCGTGCAGTTCACTCAGAACTCAAGCAACAAACAATTAAACACAGTCAACACACAAAAAAGCCCGCCTTGAGCCTGCGATAAGGGATGCGCAGTAGCTTGCGCAGAACGTTTTTCCGCCCTGAAGATCGCCCCAGTTAAGAAATTCGGCCGAGTGCGACTGAGTACAAATTTTCCTTGAAAAAACAAATATGGCGGAGAATGCAGGCATGGAAGGACGATGAGTTTTTGCTCGGTTTTAAGTTTTCCCGCGTACAAATATCAAGAAAAGGTTTCTATGAACTTTTTCAATGGACCTTTTGGACATCAGGAGGCGTGAATGTATGAACAGTTCATGGGCGACTTCACTTACCGTGATTCGGGATCTCCGCAAGTTCAGTTATTTTTAAGCTTCATGAATTTTCGAGCGATCATCTTGCTCCATCTCTTACATTTTTCCACTTACAGTCGTATTAAGACTCTCTTCCTTATCTTAAACATATGCTACGAGCACAAGATATTGGTATGAGTCTTGCAACAGTCACATGTGAATGTTCATTAAACCACCTGATTTTCTACTTCGCTGTTCGTAAGTTTGTTTGTGTACACCGGGAGACGCAACAAATATTTATGGACGTAAATACAGAATACAGGGCCAATTTAGTAAAAACCAGGGTAAATGATCCAATCACTCTGCTTCACATATACTGGGTCTGTCAATATAAGCTATTTTTATTATCAGAAGGCTGGGAGGAGTTTACTGAACCTTCAAAACCTTCACTGGAATGTCTTTGGAGTGATAATCAATTTCCAACAGCAATACCGTATTTAGTAGTTTTGTATCAGATAGTGACTTCGGTTTCAAGTATTTCCTTGAAATTGTTGGTACAAAAATTACCCTTTAGTTATGAATTATACTTGAAATGATTATAGTGGTTTAGTGTAAGAACAAGAGCCTAATTCAGTTGCTAATAAGAGTGAGTACATCAGGAAAGAGTATGCGTTGAGAAAATCCCTCAAAGGACTGAAGTACAAGAAACAGAAAAAAGAAAACTGAATGTTTTGCAGAGATTATAAAGAGAATCAGAAGAGGCTTGAAAAATATACAACTTAAGTTTATTGTTTGTGTAAGTTATGAATCTGATTTACAAATAAACTATACAAGGTAAAATTGATTTTTTATCAAGCACAAAAAGAAGTTATATTATTGTCGGGCTTGAGCCCTATCCTATCAGCAGTTCTTTCTATGATACTACCCTTGGCTTATTTGGCCTACATGGGTATGTGCTGCTGATTTAGGGTGGTCACCACTTCACCCTTTAGAGTTTTGAACAAGGTGTCTGTTTGGGTTGTGAGAGTTGAAAAAGAAGCCATAGAGTACAGTCTACTAGTACCACCATTTTTCCCCCAAGTTTTGCCACGTTTCTAAGTTTAAAAGCTACCTTAATTCTGTATGCTAAAGGAAATGAATCAGGATTATAAAACAAGGTCTCTTGGCTTAAAAAGGGTAGGGAAATGCACAATGTGTCCTAGGGAGGTGATCTCACATTTTAATTCCCTTTTACCACTTGTTGTAACAGCAAAGTCAGCGAAGGTTTATGGTCTCTGAAAAATATTTTTGCGAGCCTCAACACGAGTTTCCAACCGCTGTTATTGTTGACTGCAAATAGTATTATCTTAATAATCATTTTACATTTTTTTTTTTCCAAGGCATTCTATGGTGTTTTCAATACCCACTAGTACAAGGCAATTTTTAAGTTGAGAGGGTTTACTTTGATGTCATTAACAGTACACTACATTTTTACACAGACACAAACTAACCTGGCAGGTTGATGTCCAAAGATGTAAAACATTACATGCAACTATATGGCAAAAACTGATCACAGTGGCCAAAGGAAAGGCAAAAATAGAAATAACATCATTTTTTTAATTTTCTAAATTCCCTTTGAAGCATATTTAGCCAGATGTAGTCCTTGTCAACTGTTGTCAAAACATGCAAACTTGAACATTTTATTTTCCGACCTTAGCTAATCTTTTTTAAACCATACTCTTGTTACAGTGGGTAGTGTAGGTTTTGGAATAAAATATTTTTAATTTCTCCCTCTTTGTTTGAAATAAAACAAAACACAATTGAATGAGGACTCAAACTGAAGGCAGTGTAATAACGCTGTCATGAAAGAGAATTCCAAAATAATTACCCTTTCATTTGCCTATATAAATTTCTTTGAAACCACGATAAAGTTTAAATTAAATCACACGAAGATAAGAACTTAAGCATATCTAGAGAGAAAGATCTCTTGGCAAAATTTATTTCGCTTCTAGTACATAACAAAATACATGAACTACGAGATTTGACCATATGCCACTCAATCATCCAACGCAACTCTGCCAGGATAAGTTCACCATCAAGGATGAAGAATTAAGAATCTCAATCATCTTTCTTTTCGTCTTAAAGGTGTAATAAAACCGTAAACGACTCTGACAACTCTTCTACTTGACCACGGCCACCGCGGTTTTTTAATATCACGAAGGATTAATTTTCGGCCTTTCACTTGAAAATATAAACTCTTCTACATACGTATTGAAGGGTTGGCCCTTCTTCTAGCCTTGTGGGTCTTCTAAACAGAAACACAGCTTAAAAGCCTGTAGTGAAAAAGGTCGGGCGTCGAGGAACATGTACAATGACTGTTCACTGGTCTCGTTCTTAGCGTAGTAAACCGCATGTAATGACAAACGCAAGACCAGAAGAATGGAAAACGTAAGCTCTACATTACTGCAGAAAAAGTCGGTTACAGCAAAGAAAGCAATGACCAACAGGACCAAAAGCGAATTCACTTCACACTGTCGAATCGCTGCCAAGATGAACTTCTTGATGTTGTTGTTGTTCCCAGCCCGTTTCGCGCATGCTCGCTACAGTTGTCGAATGATTGACAGATTTCTTAACTGGGGCGATCATGGAAAGCCGAAAAGCGGCAAGATCAGAGGCCGTTGCCAGCCCCCCCTGGGGACACCCAACGGTTGAATGTTTTGTTTAAAAAAGCTATAATTCGAAGAAGCACAGTGTAATTGTCTCGAAATTTCTACAGCTCGAGATGAAAAATGTTCGATTTATCTCAATTTTCGACGCTTCTAGTCCATTAATTTTTCTACGATTTTCTGAAGTTGGTTTTTCACCTTTCTGTGACTTCCCAGGTTTGATAATCATTCGTAAAAAAGTACTACTAAAATTTTTGTCTTCAGAAATAGTGACGGAAAGAGGTTTCGCAAAATGTTGAGTTTTCAGTAAAAGATTAAATAGTATCAAAGATTTTTGAAAGAGTAAAAAGAAGGAGGAATTAAATTCGCATAGACAAAAGGAGATCTAGAATTACAAACCAGTTAAAAATTTTATAGTGCTTCTTAGAAAGAATTTGGAAATCTTTGAAAACAATAGAATTTTGGAGAAAGCCGCGGCGTTGTGTTTAAGGAGCGAGATGTTTCTCTCGCTCCTCACTCCTGATAAAATATGCCCGCGACACATAAAAGCTTGCAATGTTTAAATACAGGGATTAGCTGTGGCGAGCTGAAAGCGACTTAAGTCGTTTTCATATTTTCATATGAGAAATTTTAGTTCCGTTAACCAAGTGAAATTGATCGTATAGTTTGCATCAACTTTGAAAAACTACGGTATGATATTTTCTTAGCAGTAGTTCTAAAAGTTCCTTGAGCATTCGCTGTTCAAAATCAAGAGTTCCCTTTTTATGATAACCTTCATAGTTGACAAAACAGGAAAACACCATTAAACGTCCGTTGTTTCAGCAGTGACGCATGCAGAATAAAAACTTATTAAACCGTTTGTCCCAACAACCGATACTGTCGATCAGCGTCCTAATGTATCTCCATTAGTGATCTTTACGAAACTAACATCAACCTTCTTTGTCCACGTTCTTAACTTATATTTTTTTTTTCAAATTCTTCTGAAAGGTCGACAAGCAACAGAGAGAAAAGGGAATTAAAAGTGTGAAGCGAAAAAAATAACAAGCCATGATATCATCCTAGTGCATCACCTGGCTCGCTGTATTCAGCTTACCGCGTCTGCTGCTATAGTAACAGTGAACCTTCTATCAATCATTCTTTTTACAAAAAAACACAGTCTTCGTACTCGTGCCATGTACCTAGTTATAAACTTAACCATAGTTGATATGTTTGTCGGAGGAATTTTCTCACTTTTCTCTATTTGTAACCTTACTCTACTTAAGCGACATTGTGCAATTTCCGCACTTAACCCTGGAACTGATGACACTAACAACTGGCTTTTTCTTCGTCTGGTTTCCTCTGACCTCTCTTGCAAACATTGCTCATTAAAAAGTGAGTCTACGGGGTAACAATTGCTGTTCTTGTCTGGGTTTTACCTGCAATGTTTATTATACTAATCCTTAAGAATCGAATGTTTAACCAAAGTCCTATATTTAGCACATCTAGTGGACCTTTAGTCTTTTCATGTGGTAGCTTGGGGCACCCAACGACTGGTTTCTGTGAAATAGCGGTTCGAAGAAGCACATATTATCTAGAGATTTCTATAGCTCGAAAAAAGTTAAAAATTCATGGATGAATGTATCATTCATCTCAGTTTTTCGAAGTTTTCAGTCCATTAACTTCTCTGATTGAAGTTGGGAATGGGATTTTCACTTTTCACTTGTCTTCCCATATTTGGTCATCATTCTCAAAAATGGACTACTTATAATAAATTTTGGGCTTTAAAATCAGTAACGGAAAGATGTACATCGGAAAACGTTGAGTTTCTGTATATTTAATAGCATCAAAGATTTTCGAAAAAGTAACAATTAAAGCGCTAATAAATTCGCATCGGCTGAAGAAGCCCAAGGATGACCAAACAGATGCAAATTTTTGTAGAGTGTCCTAAAACGCATTTGCCGAGCTGCCAACAATCTTAAAGATATCCTTAAATGGTTTTTTGAGTAAATTTTGGAGAGAGGCGGCGTCGGATATGGTGGGCGGGTTGTAGAGCGATGTTTCTCTCCTCCTCACTATAAGATATACTTACCTAAAAATACTTGCAATGGAAAATGTTAAAATACAAGGATTGTCCGAGCTAAGCCGCGACTTAAGGCCCTCTTCAGTCATATTTTCATGAGAAATTTCAGCTCCTTTAACCAAGTGAAATTGTTCACGAAGAGTGAAACATTTAATTTTTTTCGGGTCTCACTATCGACCGTTTGATTGTCTTACAAGGGTTAACTGCAATGATAGTCACATTTTCATTTTGGTGATCAATTACTCCCTATATACCAAACAGACCTTCAATATTTTTAAAGAGCGAAATAAAAATGTTAAAAAAAGTATTAATGTAATAGATTCAAATACAATTTTAGCCACAGTTAGATTGTTAGTTAACTAGTTAGTTAGTAGTACCCTTTGCATTTTACCACGAACATTTTTTGCGCCTGATGTAATAACATAATGTTTTAAGCTGTATATATCTAGCCGGATTTTTGAAAACGTTATCGTCAAATAGACCTTTTCCGTCGAACAGTTTTTTTCGGCCAAAAACTATATCCAGTAGCTCATTATAAAAACTAAGAGTGCAACCATTGCTTTTTTTTCTTCTCCTCCTTTCCTGATCTCCTCCGTCGCTCTTTCTTTTTCTCCTTTCCTTTTCCTTCGTTACTGTGATTTTGGAGCCGTTCTCGGGCTTAAGAAACCTGCCTTTTGACGCCTTTTCAGTCAAATGACTGCAAATTTCGTTAGGTTGGTTTTCCAAAAATCGGTTAGATATACTATAATATATTTAATCAGCAGATGTAGAGCCATTTTCTTTGGAAATGCTGTAAATAAACCGCCGCCATTATGATAATGATAATTACTATTATTTATACTCAGGTGAACGAGCGCTGAGTAGACGTTAATTAGTTTTTAAAAAATTCAGCTGGAACGAAATTTAATGCCGTCAGTTTTTAGTCAACCAATATATCCTAATCTCCCCTCAAAGGTCACTGATATTTTTTCCACAGGTGAAAACAAGGGTTTTCACTTCAGCTTTTGCGAAGGCAATTTGAAAAACTGTAAGTTAATAAAGGTGAGCTTCCTAATTCGTCGAATTATTCATGTATCTTCACTACTGATCTTTGAAAAACAGACGTCGACCTTGTTTGTTCACCTCCTACTTTTCCTTTCTAGGTAATCAAACTTTATTCAATTCAAATTCTTTCTAAAGGTAGACGAACAACAGAAGAGAACGGGTAAAAGTGTGAAGCGAAAAGGAGCGAAAGAAAACAAGTCATGCTATTATCTTCATCCGAGTGCATCACTTGGTTTGCTGTAACCCTTACCGTGTGTGTTGCTATAGTAACAGTGAACCTTCTATCAATCATTCTTTTTATAAAAAACCGCAGTCTTCGCACTCGTGCCATGTACCTAGTTATAAGCCTCACCATAGCTGATATGTTTGTTGGAGGATTTTCTCAAGTTCATCCATTTCGACTCCTCTCACTTCTCTCATGCGACATTGTGAAAATGAACTTAAGCCAGGAACTGAATGTGATAATTAACGTTCTCTTCTCCTGGTTTCCTCTGACCTCTCTAACAAACATTGCAGTCATTTCATTAGATCGGATGCATGCAACAATTCGTCCCTTCAGGCATCGCCTCATCAAAAAGTGGGTATACGGGGTAACAATTGCTGGTGTCTGGGTTTTAGCTGCAATGGCATCAACTGCCACTTTAAAACTTGGGCAATATGAGAAGGAATGGTCGTATCTTATTTACTTATGGCAATCATACATTTGTTTGTGCCTTTTAGTTATCTGTGTTTCTTACTCTTCCATTGTTGTCAAATTTTTGTGTGGAGCGCATCCCCAGCGCCATGGTGCAGATAACAGACAAAGGAAACTGACCGTAACATTATTCATAATAACTATCGTATCCTTACTGATGTGGCTACCATATGCGGTTTTTAATTTTCTTCTATTTCAATCTTTGCCTAGTACCATGGAATTCCTTTCTTCCGAGAAATTAGTACGTTTGGAGCTTTCTTTATTCATTCTATCTTTGATGAACTCGCTTGTTAATCCCATTGTTTACACAATCAGATTGCCAGAGTTTAGGAAAGCTCTCCTGCTGTTATTTAAACGTCAACGAAGACAAAATGCCCGAGATATTCCTCTTCATGCGCTTTAATGTACTTTCGTTTTGGAAAACCAACTAATGATTTCGTCATCTTCATAAAAAGAAGAAACACTAGTTGATTGTATACTATTGTTGCAGCCTTTAAAGTTCAATAAAAAGGCCGTAAATAAATGTTGTGGTGCAATTTTTTCCTTGGTTCAAATGCTTTTTTCCTTTGTTTTAAACTCTGATTCTCAATTGTACATAACCATACCGCAACACAAAGGAAAACAAAATCTAAACCATTGATGAGTTGAACCACACTATTTCGTCAAATACTACAACTAAATATAGAGCCGGTTAGTAGTCTCGCTTATCTTTTCGTTACGTTTAGTGAGCTTCCAAAAATATAAAAAAGATATCCTTTACATTTCCTTGTTTTAGAGTTAGTCATTATGATTGTGGTCGCAAAACATGAAATATATCCATTATGTACATTAAGCGCAGAAGTTGTTTAGTTCTTAATTTGTTATTTCACAACGCGATATCTACTTTAATAATGCGACTTGCTTTGATTGTAAAATATCGCTGTTAGTAAAATCAGCATTTTAAAGACACTTCAATAAAGTTGCTATTTGTATAAACAGGATTTCTTTACGTTCTTATCTGTGTCTGGAATATCACAAGGAATGGGTCGGAAAAACGCTGAAATGGGAAAAGCACACTTCCGCTGTCCTAAAGATGGGAAAAGTCAGAAGATTGTTAAAATTTTTTTTTTCACGCCAATTTTAGGAGAGGATTATAAGAATGTTGTTTTTCCTCGTTATGTGGTTAAGGACATTTGTGTACAGCTTGCCAGATACATTCAAGAGTCTTTCTGCCACTATTGGTGAACATTTCCGGGTCTTTTTTAGGAGATGATATATAGCCAAATCTGGGAAGGGAAGTCAATTGAAAAACTTTGAAAATCATAGATGAATGAAGAGTCATCAAAACTATTTAACCTTTCTCGAGAAATAGAAATTTGTAAACAAGTTAAAATTTTTTCTTCTTTAAAAATATTTTACCTCAGAAAACTTCTCCCTGATAAATGAGGATGGGGACATATCAAATAGTCTGGATTGAATATTGCCATCACTTTAAACTAAATCCAGTAAATCCATCTTAGCTTGTCAGTTCGTGTCCTTAAACTGCGCCATGAATTCTTGGTGAAAGGTTCTTATATTAGTCGCTCAAACATTGGAGCGAACGTCTCTTCAGAAAGAAGATTAGTTATCCTACCAAGAAAGATTAAAACATGAAACCGTTTTAAGTTATTTCCTTCGTATGGATAGTGGGTCTGAAACCCATAATGTGGAGATAAAACTTGGTCCAATTTTCATCAGACTTTCACACGCTGACAGAATGTCGCTTTTACAGACAAGTCGCTTTAGGACGCCTTTTCCCACGTAAGTTTAAGCTCTGGTCCATACCGTATAATCCCGGTTGTAAGCCCTTCTATTTGTAAACACCAACTTTATCCCAGTTACAGGCCCTCAACTAAGCCCCCATCACCCCCGCTATGGGCCGATCTGTGTATACCCTTATTGTGGGGGTTGGGTGGAAAGAGGGGTCCTTTCAAATTTAAAGGTGCAGTCAATCTAATCGATCTAAATATATTAGACAAGCCTGTGAAAATCTTGTGACACAGGGGCGCAAATGATATCACAGAGAGGTTTTTAAAATCATCAAAATTCCGACCTGAAGTTGATGGCCCTTGTTAATTCAAATCTTACCTGTAGTAAAAGTTGTTACCGCTGCCTTTCATATCAAAAACGTGGCCAGGAATCATGTAAATTCCAGTTTTTTCCAGCGCCTGCCAACAGTAAAACTAGTCTGGTGGAATTTCCTTGGCCTAAATAACAATGACAATACAAACAACTCAGTAAACTCAAAAAATATCGACACATTACTTTTGTCCACCCAAAATTCTTTTACTTCGCTCACCAAACAGACCACATACATACTTTCCTTGTGAGGGGAATATCTGTATTTCAAAGAATCCCTCGATGAAGCCTTTACTGGGAGCTGTTACTAGATCGATACGACATATGGAATCTAGCAATGAAATATGGAAAGTTGAGAAAGTGAAATTTTAACTTTCGCGGGACATTGTCAGCAGCCTGAATAAGATGGGATCATATAGCCTCCTTTTCACTTTTTCTAACCGAAGAACGCCTTTTATGAAAACTGACACAGCGGGAAAAGGGTTGGCATTCCTCTAATATAAGGTGCATCCACGAGAATCTTGGCTTCTGGATCGCACTTTGTGGATTCCGGATTTTATGCTTAGATCCCGAATGGCAGGTACTGGATCCAGTATTCCTTGTCCGTGAAACGTGGATTTCAGATTCCAATCGTTAGCGAGATTCCGGGCTTCTTATGAGCAGGCCCCAGCTGTTCAAAAGCTGGATAACGCTATCCACCGGATAAATCTCTATCCAGTGGATAGATCAATTGGTTTCGCTAATACCTATCGGGTGGATAGCGCTATCCATCTTATGAACAACCGGGTCTGAATTCCGAATTTAAAATCCCTGAACTGATTCCGGATCAGTCTACAAGAAAAAAATTCCCGGGTTCCGGAATCCGGATTACCGTACACCTAGGATATCCATTACTGACAGTATTCTGCAGTGTGGCACTAGAAATAAGGCCCGGAAACAGGACATGATACCTTGGCTGCCTCGATGGCTTTCTTTGGAAGTGTTATCCTCGGAAACGCATACATTGCACCTGCCACCTCGTTACACTTAACATTTTCCACTGAGTTAACAACTTCCGTTGTCATCTTTGCTCGTTTTTGTAAGAATCCTTGATGGATGTTACTTCCTGTACAACGAGTTAAAGAAAAAAAAATAATGCATTAGGGGTAGATATGAAAAGATTGGAGATTCCCTTTTATAATTTCCCTAGTACGTCGCACTTGAAGATCATTTTGTATGCATTTAAGAGGACAGCCAAATATTTCGGGAATAAATCGGATTTTTTTTGTTTTGGAGGCAATGTCAGAAATGTTTGGGAAACAAAAAATACAATACAATACATTACAATTTAATAAAATACAAAGCAAAGCAATGCGATGCAATACAATGCAATACAATACAATATAAAACAATTAATACAATGCTATAACCTTTATTCAACGCGGTCAAATGTGCTTAGCTAAACAGCTACTTTACAGACACTGAAGACGAGAACGACGAATTTTGATATCAACTTCTCATCCAGTTATAGCTTAACCAAGGCTCTTAGCTACCCCAGCTTGCTTAAAACAAGACTCTTAATTTTCTGAAAAAGGTGCTGTCGAAGAGTACTATTTGTTAGTAACCATGGCAAGTTTAACTTGCTTAAGATTCTAATCTCACGTTTCGCTCGGCAAAAGAATCAATGAAAACACGAGGAGATTTTCAAAGCTGAAAACCTTCTCTGGATGCCAGAGCGCGGATTCCGGTTTTGGTCAAATCCGGCGCGGCTTTTATCGCCACCCGTGGGTTCGGCCTTCCGCGGAGGATCCAACACCGAAACTTTATTTGCTAAAATGGCTATACCATGGCACGCATAAGAGGTGTTAATTGACAAAGTATTGTATTGTCCGAGGCTTTTTTCTGCATCAAGAAGAAGGTTTTTAAAATTGTTACAATTCAGATAAAACCTGAAACGTGTTACAACCGTAGCGGCTTATGAGACATGCTAAAAAATAGAAGCACAAAACAGGAAAGGTCTAATTATCCAATGGTTCCAATGGGATTCATGCAAAATAGTGTAATAAAAAAAATAAAAGAAATACATGTTAGCGCGCAAATAATAGCGGTGCCCTGGCGAGCACGGGAACGCATTCACTCGCCGCCAGTCCCTACGCAGGCCAAAGATCTGTAGTAAATTTTGTTCTTTCTTTGTACTATCTTGCACTTCTGTTTTACTTGGCAAACTTTAATGAAAAAAATTCAGGAAAAATGTTTTAACGGAACTATTGACATGAAATAAGATATACTGATTTGAAACCGTGGTGACACATAGAGAAACTACTGAAACAGCTCGTGCCCTATTTTGCTTGAATAGGCCTCGTGACCAATGCTTCCTTTAAACAATGAGTTGGAATCTTGCTGATGCCAAAAATTGACAGAGCACATAAAAATTAGCTTACACCCGAAATTTGAGAGGAAACGCATTTAAGGGAGATATTTTATGGCACATTGATTCTTCAACAAAGCAGTATGATTTGTATTGGCCGCCATTTTGGAGGGCATACTCTTGCCCTCCAATATGGCGGCCAAAATTACTTTTGCTTATATCTTGTTAAACGTTTGATAGTTACGCTCAGATGTGCTGTAAACGTTACCACATCATTTTTTCAACATCCTCCTTGAAGTTTAAGTGCAAAGCTTGTTTTCAGAAAGAAGTAATTCATAATTTTAGAAATCACATTTTGGTCACGTGACCAGCTAGGAACTTACTCATTTTAAGAAAATGGTGCGGGTTTGAAAAACCAAATCACTATTATTCTGTTTAAGATATGACCTTGCCCAGTCCCTAGGCCTCATTATTATGCGAGGCCGATGCGTTTTGGGTCATGTGGCCCGAGAAAGTTTTTGAGGCCTAGGCAAACTCGGAGAAGTGAGACATTTTGTCTCACTTGGGGCGGAGCTTTTGGAAGCGGGCGAGCTCTCAATAACTTTTCCCCGATGATGAAAGATGTCCAGCAGTCATGGAGAGTACAGAGGATAAACCGAGCATTTTTATTCTATGCACGTTTTCATTGTTGAAAGTCCTTTGGCCTTTCTTTTTCATTTATCTCATTAAACTAATTTGAACTTTATTTCATCTCAAAAACTATTTGTAGGCTAAGCAAAACAGCGTCGCAAAAAAATTATTTGATCAAGAATCGGAAGGTTTATATTTATTCTTGGATATGAAAAGCTATCTTCCGTTTCTCTATTTTCGCTTGCTCCTATAAATTTCTCGTCATCATTTCACTTCGAAATATTTTATGTAATTTAATTTTTGGATTTGGAAGCTTATCAAACTAATCGGACAGGCTGTTGAATTTGGTCTCTAAATTTGGTAGAATGTCAACAAACTACTGTTTCAAGTCTTTTTATCAATAAAGAAATATCATTTTAATGGTTCATTTGAAAATGAACTAAAAGAGAAATTACTTGCACGTTACAGCAGTATTCTTTCCGATTCAAAGTAATATTTTTGTTCTTTAATAACAGAAACCAGGTTAGTTATTTTTGCAATAGAGTGCCGATCTTGAAGCGAAGGATATTCACGCGCAAAGTTATTTATAGATTATTTCAGTTGACCGTGTGAACTTTTCAAAAATGCTCACGCATGCGCGCTCCGAGATTGTCTAGGCTTCTCCCGGCCGTTCGTCTCGGATACTGTCACTGAAATGCATTGACCGAGAGGGCTTGGAAAGACGCCGTACAGGGACTAGGCAAGATATGACCCACTAATCGTTTTTCGAGGCAAAATCATATAGCTTTCATTTTCATGAAAACTATGTCACATGACCTCTTAGTGCAAATGTCCTATTGAATGATGACCAGAGGCAAAATAATCGTTGTGTGTGTCCATCAAATAGGGTCGATTGGCTGTGGGCTTATATTTAAAAAAGGAGGTTCAAGTTAACAAAAAAGCCTAATTCAGCAGCAAATTTTAGTTATTTAGTGGGGGTAGATACATTTAGGGGTAAAAACTGATGGCCAAGACAATTATTCATGGTAATTACTGAAGCTTTAATAGTGAAATATTATTTCCCAAAAGAGATCTCCAGATAATTTATAAGAACGTAAAAATCAAGAGAAGATTATTTTTCGCTAGAGTAACCTCCAACGCAGACGTCTTTTGCAAGCCGAACTGATATTTTCCAAACAAAAACTATAGAACTGATATTTTTTGCTTGCAGTGGGGACATTCAGCACAGCATTTTGCGAAAGGTTAGTTATTTGAGCAAAACGAAACGGCTGAACAAAACTAGCCTGTACACAGACTTTGTTTTATTTTTCTTTTCGTTCTTTTTGAAAACATCGGCGAGCGAGAACGAGCGCGAAGCGCGAGAAACAAAAATAGAATTTTCTCCTTCCCCACCCCCAACCCCTTCCGCTGGCGGTCACTAAATCCCCAGCGGTTTTTGTTTTTTATCACGCGCGCTCGACGGACTTTGAAGAGAAAATAGAGGGTCTGTGAACAGGCTAAAACGAAACGAAACATATTAAAGGTTTTCGGAGTTGATTTTATTCGAACTTTTTTTGTTATTGTTTTTAACCTGTTGCCAGGTTTTTTATTGTTATTATTATAGATTTTTTTACAACAGTTGCAAAAAAAAACAACAACAACAACAAAATTAAATAAAGAAAGAATGGAGAAAAAAAAATAAAGACAATAAATAAAAGAAAAAAACATAACAATAATAACGGAAAGCCGAGGAAACGAAGCATTAATGCTAGTACTATCACTACATCATTACTACGCTAAACAAAAACACAACGCACAACACACTTACATCGCTATACACTAACACTAAATACTAAACACTTTTAATAAGACACTAGAAAACACTAACCAATAAGAAAAAACTACACTGGTGGAAGTTGTTGTGAAGCGTGGTGACAGCCAAAGGTCCATCAACAGCAGGCCGAAGTTACCATTTTTTATTGTGGAAGTGGAGTTTGTTATTTTTATTCGCAATAAAACCTTCGATTTGGGACGTTTTTTGCATTTTGCTTATAAAAGGCTTGTCGAGAAAGATGATTTACACTTAACTTTGAACGAAAAATCAGATATTTACTCTGGAGATCAATATGATTAAGAAGAATACGGTACAACTGTACATGACATTTGTGTATCAGATTCTATGAAGTATTTTGAATTGAAACTCTCTTCATTTTGTGTCCACCGTTATTATGAAAGGTAAGAGTACACTCTTTCCCAGTCTAATTGAAAGGTCTCAGTGTTGAACATTTCGTTATATCAGTCATAGCCGTTGGCTCGGAAGAGATTTGAGAAGAAAGCGTTTCAAACAATAATTTAGATTGCAACTTATCTGTATAAATCTTTTTCCCGCTGCTCGTTATATTCTTATAAAACGCCTTAATTCACGATATAAAGGAGACACCAAAACAAAATAGTTCCAGAGATTTAAAAAGAAAGTCCAAACTCAGGGAGTCAAAAACCTTCTCAAAGTCTATGACGGACATTATCCCTTCATATCCCTTCATTTCCGTATAATCCATGCTGTCGCTTATTGTTCTAACTGCATCAAAAATCGTTCTTCCTTTCACAAAAGCATTTTGGTCATGATGGACTACATATGCAGGACCATTTCTAGTCTCTTTGCGATAGCTTTTGAACCTATTTTAACGTCTACGTGTACTAGAGATATCGGTCTCCAAATTTTGATCATTCGTCTATTCCTGTCTTTCTTCTCTATGAGGGTTATTTAACAATTATTCAAATATTTACCGAGCCGCGAAAGCGGCGAGGTAAATATTCCCAAAGCCACTATTCACCAAGATTGAGAAGAATAATTGTTTTAGTATATACACACGAAGTGATCTCAACAAAATCAGAAAGGAAACCATTCAAAAGTAGGATTTGATTGACAGATCAAATCACGCGTAAGTTTAAAAATAGATCTTTGCAGAATTTTCAAACATGGCAATTCACAAGTTTACTCATTTCGCAAACAACAGCGTAATGGCTTCAATGGAATCGCTAAAAGTTTGAACTGTTTCCTTACCTGAGAAAAAAAGTAGAGCTGTGTTGTTTTCTGTTGACTCGCCAAGTTTATAGCCAAAAGGGCATGTTGTGTCGTTCTTCGCATGAAGTGCTGACAAAAATGGCGGCTCGGTTGCTCGAGGTAAGAGGTTGTCTTCCTGTAACATTCTTTTTCCTGTTTACTTGAAATGTAGAATTTCTGCAAACATTTCCTTTTAAATTTGTTTGTCATAAATAAACTTCGATTTTTGAGCCAAAATTTTCTTCTTAGAAAACGCTGAGTTCACGAAACGGCTTCTTCTACGCGAATACACGGGAGTTGTAAACAATCCATCGAGCACAAAACTCCTGCTACAGTAAATTGAAAAACGCCGTATTGAATCCTTCCAAGTCTTTTCTTGCCTTAAAAAAAGTCAGCCCTAGGATTTTGTCGACTTTTAAAAGATCGTTCTCTAAAAAAAACGGGAAAAACACCGAGCTCACACATTATCCACTCGCTAGGAGGTGAATATTGTTGAATAGTCCGAGATAGCGAACCAATCAGATTGCTTAAATCACCAAGATCACTGAGTGTGTATATACTAACATAGCTTAGCTTCTTTCTGCGAGGTTGATAACTCCCCATGAATGTAAGAGTAGTTTAACGATTCGACCAGCAAGTAAACTATTTCTGGCCAGAAAATTTATAAAACTCAGCTGAGATATTCCGTCGTTCCCGGAGCTTTGTTGTTTTGGAAAATCGAGAGAACCTGAAAATATTATTTCAGAAACTGTTAATTGACCTTCGCACATCTCTCTCATGGCATCATTTAGTTTAGGAACTGTTGACGAGTTCTCTACAATTGGGGACAGCCAGTGAAGTCAGTTTGAATCTCCGGTCAGTTTGTCATGAACGGATCCGAGTAAAAATTAATATACATTTCATTTATATATGACATTAGCATCTGTGGTCTGTTCTCCATCTGAAATGAGTGATTTCCTAATGTAACTTTTCTTTTACTGCTGTTTTCCAAGTTGAGAACTTGAAATATTTTGTATTCCTTTCACCATACCATGTAGCACGAGAACGGATTATTGAACCTCTTACAATCAAGAGAGGATAAAGGGGACAGAGAAGGCATCCCCCATACACACGCTATTCCCTAGGTTATTCGTCTTGAGTTATTTTTAGAATCGGGATAAAGTTACCTCGCGCGCTGCGTGGATGTTTCGTGGAGGTTTCGCATGACTAAACGCCATGCAAAACATGTCGGGCGAAAGGCAATGAAAGCGTAAAGAGATTGAGAGCATTTCTGAATATTGAAGCGAAATGAGTCGGCGCTCACCTGGGAAAAGGGAATTGCTCGACTCTTTGACACCCCGTGAAATCAGTTTAACTCGAAGTTATCGTAACCTCAGTGCTTTAATAAAATGAGAAATTCCGCCGGTCTATTGAAACCGGTCACGACTTATGATAGTTCAGAACGGCTGAATTTTGTCGATTTGTGAAACAAGTTACTGAGAATATGGGACTGCCGGCTATTTAGTGTTTTGAAAACCTTGACTGGCAGTCGAGCTGAAAAACGTTCTAAGTGTCAGAAAACACGGTTTTGTCTTCTGAGCCCAGCGTAAACCAAACACTAGACTTAAGATCTATAAAGCATTTCAGGATCGCTTGACCTGTCTTAATCGACATATGATAGTTTAGATTAGCTAGAATCTTTCGATTTTGTGAAATTTACTGATAATATAGGACTGCCGGCCATTTAGTGTTTTGAAAACCTTGACCGGTTACCGGCCATATAGCCACAGCGGTTATTTTATTCATTCGTTGCCATGAAATGCGTTGACATTGTTTTTTTACTGTCAATAGCTCGGTTAATGCTGAACGAATTTGCTGGCGGAAGTGACATGGATAACGCATTAAGTTAAAGAGTTTTCGTCAGGGTGACGTAATCAGCCTGCGTAGTGTAGTGGTCGCATATAATATAGATGTAAAGTCGCATATAGCTGAAGGTTTTGGGTTCAAGTCCTGCTTTGTGCCATTCTTTTTTATCTTATTCAAACAACGTTCCCACGAGTTGACGATAGACTTTCTTTGATTTTTGTATTCCAGTAGATTCCGGTAATTAATCTGCTTCCCCACACAACCATAACGTATAGGGGTGAGGCGAGATCTGAGTCATGAAAAAAGCCCAAGTTATTATTAGATCGTGCTTATGTTATCATTAATTTAAATATTCAGCCGTAAATTTCCTCCTAAAACATATTGTTCTTAATGTTGATCATGGATGACTCATGTAGCGTCTGTCGGTCCTTGTAAGAGTCAGGTGATATACTTTCCTTTGCCAACTGTTCAATCCTCGAAGTCGTAAAGTTTAAATTTTTTTCCGGTTATCAGTTCAAAGCGTATTTTTGGGATGTTATTTATTGATTGCAGAAGCTAGAGGACAAAAAAAGCGGGGAAGTTGAAGCCCAAGTAATAAACATTTGATGATTTGATGGCAGATAAACCGATAAACTACGTCGATCATATAAAAAATAGTTCAGTCTTTTACTGAAATTGCAACAGTGAAGAAGGTTTTAGGTAAATGATGTCGCAAAAATATTATTTCCGGCTTCCCTGTGGATATTTGATGGCGTTTGAATGACCGTCATTTTCATGAAACTACTCAGGCATCAAGAGACACTAAACGACCAGCTATTTCTTATACTCAGGTGAACGAGTGCCAACGTTAATTAGTTAAATATTCAGCTCAAAATTAAATACTTATGACCCTCAGCTTTTAGTCAACCAATTCATCCTTATGTCTCCTCACGCGTAACATTTTTTTCCATACGTAGAATTAAGGGTTTTCACTTCAGCATTTTTGACGGCATCTGAAAAACTTTAAGTTAAGGTGAGGTTTTTATGAAGTTGTTGTTAATGTACCCTGCCAGCACAGTCTTTCTGGCGTACGCGAGAAAGACTCTGCGTGAGTGTTGACCATGCGGAGCATGTTGCTAGGATATAGTTTCCAACCCAGGCCTAATAGCCGTGCGCTCGCTACAGCGGGTTCGGTTTGGTGGTGCCTAAATCATACCGTCCAAAGGAGAGCCGAGGAGTACTAGGAACGAGTTTCCGATTCGGGCCGACTTCGGAAATTCTTGAAAAAATCCAATATGGCGGCTCAAGCGTGGTGATAACTGACAGCCAATTTATCGCCAGAGAAGCGTGTTTTAGGGTATTGTTGACGCGGTTTGCGTTTATTGTGACTTTTGAAGAGTTCTTGGTCATGTATAGTAAGCAATCCTTTTAGAAATGTCTTATCAATTTGTCTTGTCCCGCTGGCCGGTATTACCGAAAAAAAAAAAAGTACCGTCCAACGGGACATCCTAAATTATAGCAACATTTGTTGGCATGTACATCACCTCTAGCTTTTATTGTTAAACTGTGTTGTAGGACTGGATTTCTACAGGTTTCTACAAGGTTAGGATAACTCTATGGGAACATTTTTATTCATAAAAGTGGCCTTGTCCTTTTGGCCGGTATTTCCTGAGTTTTAACACATTTGTTAGGAGGTATATCATATCTGGGTTTTTTGTTGTTGAACGGTGTTGTAGAACTTGATTTCTGTAGGTTTCTACAAGCTTAGGATAACTGTATAGGAATATTTTATTCATAAAAGTAGCCCTGTCCTTTTGGCCGGTATTACCGGAGAAAATGGTACCGTCCAGCGGGACATCCTGAGTTTTAGCAACATTTGTTAGGAGGTATATCATATCTGGGTTTTTTATTGTTAAACGGTCATTCTTTAGGTTTCCAAAAGGCCAAGGCAACTAAACAGGAGTGTTTTTTTTAAGTGTGCGATGATCATGTTCACTTTCATACCTTCATCTGCAGTTCAAAACAATTTATGAATCATTTCATATATTTCAATTCGTGCATACAAGATCTTCATAATTTTATGTAAACGCAACCTTTTAATGGAACCTTCATTCAAGGCCAGAACTAACAATATCCGCCAAACGGAAACTGACTTATGCAAAAACTTTTACATTGACGCGTTAGTTTCAAAGGGTTCACTGGATCTGGATGGGGTTAAATTCAAATGTAAGCGAAACACTTGCAATATTTGAAAGAGCACTTGAGCAACACGGTACAATACTGGGAACTAACTACTTAAACAATGTCTTAAAATAAAGCTATTTTTTATTTCCGTCTGAGACACCTGGAGAATAAAATTCTCACAGAGCCACAGCCTAAAACGGCTAAGCCGCTCTGTTGCATCACGAAGGCCAAACTGTTTTACTTAATGCTGGACATGCACTATCATCATTGTTTTCTTTAGGATTAGTTTTGTTTGTAAAATTAAAGGCTGGTCATCACCACCTTCTCCCAACAACACTAAAATGCATTCAAGGAAGTTCTTAACAATTATACCATCTATTATTGATCACAAGTTATGAATAACTTCAAGTACCTTTAAATCATGGCGTAACAAAAAAAACTCGATTTCAATTAAAGCACAAATTCTCATCATTAAAGTTTAAAAAAAAAACAAATACAGGCATTTCAAACTGAGACTCGAGTCACCGCAAAAACACAAATAAGATAGTCTAAACATCAAACCTAAAACTCACAACCACCCGAGTTTGACCAAAGCTCAAAAGTGCAATTACTTTGTTTACTAAAAATCTCTCATTCATTTGGTTACACTCCTCATACCCTTAAAACAATTAACTTCACAGATTTAATCAGTGTAAAAATATCCACCACGATCCACACTTAAAAACTGAACTGTGACTGAACTGAACTGTTTCACTGCGATCAGGCTTAAGAAATAGTGATTTCCATCAACATTCTCCATGAACATTACACTTTCACACAATTAGCAGTTATTGAGAATTTATAAAATGCACGAGTGATCGGTGTCGACCTTAACACGTTTTTGTGCTAAAATAATCATAGGTATCCATTTGAAGATGATACAAAGGAACCCAAAATAGACTTACCCCGCTTCGCCGATGTTTAGAAAATTGAGAAGGACTGAAGGGCATCACCGTACAGCTGAATCCAGTCAGCGACCCTCAATAAAAATCATTTAAGCTAATACATGATCAACAACTACGTGAATGCCCGAGTTTCTGACTCGACGGTCATCCGCCATTGTCAGGAAATCATACGATATTGCTTCTCGAACGAATCCCTCATTTTAATTTTCCCCAATTCAGTAATCCACGACCAAGTATCTTTTCCAGATCTTCTCCGCACGACGAAACGCTTTCTCTGACTTCTCTAGCCGCTTCCCGCTATACTTTTTAGTAGTTGGAGGGAATTTAGTCCTTCTTTGATCGCTTTAAACCCGCTTTCGTCTGCATTCCATCGGCGTATTAAAGGCTCGGGTTAAGGTTGTGAAAAAGATGAGTCTTTTTTCAACAGATGGCAAAAGTAAATAGAAATTATTTCTATTTACTTTTGTCAGTTCTTTGAAAACTTAAGAAGTATGCGCATTTGGAACGAGATAGAATTATTTAAGAGTTGTGAAAACAGTAGAGCATTTCTAGCTAATAATTTGTACTGTTTGAAATAGGGATTAGCTGGTGTGTCGCACGTTGAGATTTATGCAACTGGCTCCCAAAAGTCAAACTCAGGTGACTGCTACCGCAGAGATGCCTATCTATTCGGAATTATGAGTAGGAAAAACCCCTAGTTTAAAGCCAAAACTAGAATAAGTCAATGAAATGGCAAGTCGTTCAGTAAATATGTACTTGGGACTTTTCGGCCAAGCGATATGATTGTTTCTACGAAGGAAGTTTATTGCTACAAAACACCTGTGTCATTCGGGTCCATTCCCAGTTCAGTAAACATGGATGACGTGTCTTTCTCTAAACTCATGGGAATGTGTAGCCTGCGAACAGCAGACGCATTTCCGATCGTCGCTTCTCTCCCTCCGAAAATAGCGTCCGCGGACCCGAGCGGCAAAACGATTTCCGTGACCTAAAACCTTTTTAGCCAATCAAGGTTTAGCTCTTAAAATCAAGGAACTAACTCGCGAGACTTCTCGCAAGGTCGTGTGCGGTGGATATGTTTACAAGTTTTCGAAGGGAGAGAAGTGACGACCGGAGATGCGTCTGCTGTTTGCAGGCTAGGGAATGTGACGTCTGGTCTAAAATTCAAAATCTCGCCATTCATCGTCAGTTTATTCATTTCCAAACTATTTAATGGTAACAAATTTTTGGAAAAATCATTAACGATGGCTTTTTTTAAAATCATGCACAGATGGCTTTTAATAGGCTCTAAAAATGAATACCCACGACTCTAAAAATACTCAAAACCGCCCATCCTTTTCTTGCGGTCTCCATTATGTAAGGGCCATCACTGGGTGACCAATGCTAACCAACGCCGGGAATAGCTTTGAAAGTTTAACCTGATGTTCTGAACTGGATTGTTTACCGCAGTTGATTTACTTTTGACTAATATCAAACAAACACTATAATCCTCTGATACGATATCAGTGATTTGGCAAAGACTGCCTTCTTATCTTTAATCCGTTTTACAAGTGCGCTAGGATCAAAGATCGTTTTTTCAAGCAAATGTCAACAGAAAGAATGTTCTAGCGGGTGAACGGTTCATTACCTAGCCTGCGAACAGCAGACGCATTTCCGGTCGTCGCTTCTCTCAAAGCGACGACCGGAAATGCGTCTGCTGTTCGCAGGCTAACGGCCATGACTCGTACAGAAAATTGACCATTGATTAGAGCTAACAAGCAGCATAACTTTCATTTGACTGCTGGTTGCGTCACAGAGAACAGTACCTCGCAGTTTCCGTGGTAAGTACGCTGCTTCCTTTTCAGTTACATAACTGAACTACTTATATTTTCGAAAGTGTATCTCAGTGTTCGTGGCTGAAGCAGCAGTTGGTGATTAGGCTAGTGCTCTGAGCTCGTCTTCCACATAGGGTAAGTTAGAGTTTTCGTTCCCAGAAGTTCATATGTAAGTTGTGTCTGCGTTTGCGTTTGCTGATGATTCTCGTCCCTGCAAGCGATTGTCTACAGCATAAGTTTGGGGCTAACTGCTTGAACAGCAGAAATCTTAATGTGAGAACAGTTGAGGTTCAGCTTGATTCTGTAGCCGATACTAAACTACCTGGCATAAAGACAGACAACTGTTTTTAAACAACGGTATCGAATATAGGAAAGCGACTTCGCCTTTTGAAAAGAACAGATACATTTCTGTGACTGAAAGCTGAGAAATTTGTTTTACAACTCACTTATCCAGCTAATACTTGACTACGGGGGTTATTGTCTTGGGGACATGAAGCAAACCAAAGCCGCACGTCGATGCGCCAGAGTAATCATAGACAAAAAATGAGACATCCCCTCGGGGCCTTTATTTAGAGACCTTAACGTCGTGCCATGATTTGATAAGAAACAAGAACGCGGTTATAGCATCATTCAGTCTCGCTTGCTTGGAGATTAGATCGAGAAAGCTTAGGATAACTGTACAGGAATATTTTTATTCATAAAAGTGGTCCTGTCTATTTGGCCGGTATTACCGGAGAAAATGGTACCGTCCAGCGGGACATCCTGAGTTTTACCAACTTTTGTTAGGAGGTACATATCATATCTGGGTTTTTTATTGCTAAACGGTCATTCTTTAGGTTTCCAAAAGGCCAGGGTAACTAAACAGGAATGCTTTTTTTATCGTAAAAAATGCCTTGTCCTTTTGGCTTGTATTATTTAAGGAAATACTGCCGCGTAGCAGGACATCCTAAACTATATCAGCAGTTGCTTGCATGTAATATTACATGTACATGACATGCATCTTGTTATTGTTACATTGTATACATACCTTGCCCTCTGAAGGCTTTTTCCCACCAGCCGGGGACAGCGGAACAAAGATAGTTTTATTCATTCCTTGTTGTTGTTATCACCTAAGAATGTCCACCCAGGGGGACAATCTATAGGGAGTACTCTCTGAATAACTCAGCGATTTTCTTTAGCCCGTGAATGTAATGTTTTTCTGCAATGCTGTATCACTCTGGGCCCAGCTCGTTAGTTTTGTTTGGAGAATGTTAAATTATTATGCATCAGTCAATTCCACCTGCGCCCAGCCCCCCCCCCCCCCCGGGCAACTGCGGGGCATTTGCCCCCCTTTTCAGTCCCGGGGGGGGGGCATTTGCAAATTTTGCACTGCCCAGGGGCCGGGCATTTGCCAACCCCCGGGCCATTCCCGAGCTTTTGACACGCACGCGGCTTCCCATCAGAATATAACTACAAAGAAGGTTTTACTGGAAAAAAAGCAGATTGACTCGTCTGTAAAGTACAGGAATATATTGTAGAGGGTTGTAAAGACATGTTCTCGATTTTACATGTATGTTGCATTTCTTTATTGCTTATAAAGCCAGAATTACGTAGCGAAATTGGAGCTGTCAATGTGAATCAAATTTCTGTTGATATTATTTGAAGAACATCCTTTCATATTTATAAAACTATTCATAACATATAACATTACATCGCTCTATTAATTTTAATGTCAATAATTTTATATCAATACTAAAATTATAAACTGGTGCGTGTCGTCGTGGCGTGAAGTCTTAGTGAGAATCCTAGCGCTATTACAAAGGAAGACGTTAATTGAAACAATAAAATCGCACATTAAAATGCTTAAAATGGCACTATTTGACTGTGCGATCAATGAAAAATGTTGCAGTGTTGACGGAGGACGGGCCATTTGCCCTCTTTTTTCGTCCTCACCCCTGGGGATTTGACAGCTCAAGAGTCCCCACCCCCGGGAATTTGCCATCCAAGGCAAAAAAAAATGCTAATGCCCGAGGGTCAGCCCGGGAAGGTGGGGGGGGGGGGCTGGGCTCAGGGGGAATTGACTGATGCCAAGATAGGATAAAGGGGACAGAGAAGGCATCCCCCATACACACCCTATTCCGTAGGTAATTCGTCTCGAGTTATTTTTAGAATCGGGATAAAGTTACCTCGCACGCTGCGTGGATGTTTCGTGGAGGTTTCGCATGACTAAACGCCGTGCAAAGCAGTCGGGCGAAAGGCAATGAAAGCGTAAAGAGATCGAGAGCATTCTTGAATATTGACGCGAAATGAGTCGGCGCTAACCTGGGAAAAGGGAATCGCTAGAATCTTTGACAACCCGTGAAATCAATTCAACTCGAAGTTGTCGTAACCTCAGTGCTTTA
Source organism: Porites lobata (assembly GCA_942486035.1). Lineage (NCBI taxonomy): Eukaryota > Metazoa > Cnidaria > Anthozoa > Scleractinia > Poritidae > Porites > Porites lobata. The sequence goes on from CALNXK010000356.1 coordinate 185,428, forward strand.
ATAAAATGAGAAATTTCGCCGGTCTCTTGAAACCGTTCGTTTGTACGATAAAGCAAGTAGGACGCCAAGTGTTATTTTTGTTGAATAATAAAAGACTAACAAAAGAATATATATGAAACCAGCAATTGCTCTCTTCAAACTGTAAATTATAAATGATCCTGAAATAATATTCAGTGTGTTAAGGATTTCCCTGTTGTACTGTTAGCTCTATACAAGAGAGGAAGGGCGATTCTTTTTTAATTTCCGTTTCGCCGACACAGCTTTAGCAGAAATCTCTCTGTAGTCGTTTTCCTTGACAGACGAATAGCCGTCTTCCGCCATTTTGTTCTGCGTCAATTCGTGAAGGACGCGTGGCTCTGAGCGTGGGTCATCCACGCGGAACACATTCGCGCTATGTGATTGGCTGTTGTCTAATCCCCCTTGGGATCTGTGGTCTTAAAAATAACTCCAGACGAATTACCTATGGAATAGGGTGTGTATGGGGGATGCCTTCTCTGTCCCCTTTATCCTCTCCTGCTGATGCATTACGGATAGTGATTTACAGGTCGTCTGTACTCTTGCAATAAAACGTGACACTGAGTAGAGCGGACGTACAAGGCAATAATCAATTTTCTCCTGCTACTTTTTATAAAAATGAAAACCCCGATAACAATGATAATTATTATTATTTATACTTAGGTGAACGAGTGCCGAGTAGACGTTAATTAGTTGTAAAAACATTCACCTGAAACGAAATTTAATGCCCTCAGCTTTTAGTCAACCAATTTATCCTAATCTCCCCTCAAACGTCACTGATATTTTTTCCACAGGTGGAAACAAGGGTTTTTACTTCAGCTTTTGTGAAGGCAATTTGAAAAACTGTAAGTTAATAAAGGTGAGCTTCCTAATTCGTCGAATTATTCATGTATCTTCATTACTGATCTTTGAAAAACAGACGTCAACCTTGTTTGTTCACCTCCTACTTTTCTTTTCTAAGTAATCAAACTTTATTCAATTCAAATTCTTTCTAAAGGTAGACGAACAACAGAAGAGAACGGGCAAAAGTGTGAAGCGAAAAGAAGTAAAAGAAAACAAGTCAATCATGCAATTATCTTCATCCGAGTGCATCACCTGGTTTGCTGTAACCCTTACCGTGTGTGCTGCTATAGTAACAGTGAACCTTCTATCAATCATTCTTTTTATAAAAAACCGCAGTCTTCGCACTCGTGCCATGTACCTAGTTATAAATCTGACCATAGCTGATATGTTTGTCGGAGGATTTTCTCACTTTCATCCATTTCGACTCCTCTCAGTTGTCTCATGCGACATTGTGAAAATGAACTTAAGCCTGGAACTGAATGTGATAATTAACTTTCTCTTCTCCTGGTTTCCTCTGACCTCTCTAACAAACATTGCAGTCATTTCATTAGATCGCATGCATGCAACAATTCGTCCCTTCAGGCATCGCCACACCAAAAAGTGGGTCTACGGGGTAACAATTGCTGGTGTCTGGGCTTTAGCTGCAATGGTATCAACCGCCTCTTTAATACTTCGGAAATATGGGAAGGAATGGTCGTATCATCATTACTTATGGCATTCATACTGTTGTTTGTGTCTTTTAGTTATCTGTGTTTCTTACTCTTTCATTGTTGTTAAATTTTTGTGTGGAGCGCATCCCCAGCACCATGGTGCAGCCAACAAACAAAGGAAACTGACCGTAACATTATTTTTAATGACTATCGTATCCTTATTGATGTGGCTACCTCATGCGGTTTATATTTTTCTTCTATTTCAATCTTTGACTAGTATCATGGAATTCCTTTCTTCCGAGAAATTAGTACGTTTCGAGCTTTCTTTATTCGTTCTATCTTTGATGAACTCGCTTGTTAATCCCATCGTTTACACAATCAGAATGCCAGAGTTTAGGAAAGCTCTCCTACTGTTATTTAAACGTCAACGAAGACAAAATGCCCGAGATATTCCTGTTCATGCGCCTTAATGTACTCTGTTTAACACTTGGAAGCCAACTAATGATTTCGTCATCTTCATTAAAAAAAAAACAGTAGTTGATTGGATACTATTATTGCGGCATTTAAAGTTCGATAAAAAGGCCGTAAATAAATGTTGTGGTGCAATTTTTTCATTGTTTCAAATACTTTTTTCCTTTGTTTTAAACTCTGATTCTCAATCGTACATAACCATACCGCAACACAAAGGAAAACAAAATCTAAACCATTGATGAGTTGAACCACAGTATTTCGTCAAATACTACAACTAAATATAGAGCCGGTTAGTAGTCTCGTTTATCTTTTCGTTACGTTTAGTATGCTTCCAAAAATATGAAAAGATATCCTTTACATTTCTTTGTTTAAAGTTAGTCATTATGATTCTGGTCGCAGAACATGAAATATATCCATTATGTACATTAAGCGCAGAAGTTGTTTATAGTTCTTAATTTGTTATTTCACAACGCGATATCTACTTTAATAATGCGACTTGTTTTGATTGTAAAATACCGCTGTTATATCAGCATTTTAAAGAGACTTCAATAAAGTTGCTATTTATATAAACAGGATTTCTTTACGTTCTTATCTGTGTCTGGAATATCACAAGGAATGGGCCGGAAAAACGCTGAAATGGGAAAAGCACACTTCAGTCTAAAGATGGGAAAAGTCAGAAGATTGTTAAAAGTGTCTTTTTTTTTCACGCCAATTTTAGGAGAGGATTATAAGAATGTTGTTTTTCCTCGTTGTGTGATTAAGGACATTGTATACAGCTTGCCAGATACATTCAAGACTCTTTCTGCCACTATTGTTGAACATTTCCGAGTCTTTTTTTGAGAGATAATATATAGCCAAATCTGGGAAGGGAATTAAGTCAATTGAAAAACTTTGAAAATCATAGATGAATGAAGAGTCATCAAAACTATTTAGCCTTTCTCGAGAAATAGAACTTTGTAAGCAAGTTAGAGTTTTGCTTCTTCAAACATATATTTTACATCAGAAAACTTTCCCCTGATAAATGAGGATGGGGACATATCAAATAGTCTGGATTGAATATTGTCATCACTGGAAACTAAATCCAGTAAATCCATCTTGTCAGTTCGTGTCCTTAAACTGCGCCATGAATTCTTGGTGAAAGGTTCTTAGTCGCTCAAACATTGGAGCAAACGTCTCTTCAGAAGGAAGAATAGTGATCCTACCAAGAAAAATTAAAACATGAAACCGTTTAAAGTTATTTCCTTCGTATTGATAGTGGTCTGAAAAATCAAAACGTTTTAGATTATTTTAACCCATAAATTGGAGATAAAACTTGGTCCAATTTCATCAGACTTTCACACGCTGACACAACGTCGCTTTTACAGACGAGTCGCTTTTAGGACGCCTTTTCCTACGTAAGTTTAAGCGCTGGTCCATACCGTATAATCCCGGTTGTAAGCCCTTCTATTTGTAAACACCAACTTTATCTCAGTTGCAGGCCCTCCACTAAGCCCCCATCACTCCGGCTATGGGCCGATCTGTGTATACCCTCATTGCGTTCGTCAGAACGCATCCTAATTTGGTGTTCCTGTGGTACAAAGGTAGAATTTTGGGGGGTTGGGTGGAAAGAGGGGTCCTTTCAAATTTAAAGGTGCAGTCAATCTAATCGATCTAAATATATTAGACAAGCCTGTGAAAATCTTGTGACACAAATGATATCACAGAGAGGTTTTTAAAATCATCAAAATTTCGACCTGAAGTTGATGGCCCTTGTTAATTCAAATCTTACCTGTAGTAAAAGTTGTTACCGCTACCTTTCATATAAAAAAAGTGGCCAGGAATCATGTAAATTCCAGTTTTCCCCAGCGCCTGCCAACAGTAAAACTCGTCTGGTGGCATTTCCTTGGCCTAAATAACAATGGCAATACAAAAAACTCAGTAAACTCAAAAAATATCTACACATTACTTTTGTCCACCCAAAATCCTTTCACTTCGCTCACCAAACAGACCACATACATACTTTCCTTGTGAGGGGAATATCTGTATTTCAAAGAATCCCTCGATGAAGCCTTGACTGGGAGCTGGTACTAGATCAATACGACATATGGAATTTAGTAATGCAATATGGAAAGTTGAGAAAGTGAAATTTTAAGTTTCGCGGGACATTATCAGCAGCCTGAATAAGAAGGGATCATATAGCGTCCTTTTCACTTTTTCTAACCGAAGAACGCCTTTTATGAAAACTGACACGACGAGAAACGGGTTGGCATTCTTCTAATATAAGGTCCATCCACGAAAACGTTGGCTTCTGGATCGGACGTTGTGGATTGCGGATTTTATGCTGTAGATCCGGATGGCGGGTACTGGATTCAGTATTCCTTGTCCATGAAACGTGGATTCCAGATTCCAATCGTTAGCGAGATTCCGGGCTTCATATATAGAGCAGGCCCCAGCTGTTAAAAAGGTGGATAACGCCATCCACCGGATAAATCTCTATCCAGTGGATAGTGCAATTGGTTTCGCTCATACCTATCCACTGGATAGTGATTTATCCGGTGGATAGAGCTATGCATCTTATGAACAACCGGGTCTGAATTCCGAATTTCAAACCCCTGAACTGATTCCGGATCAGTCTACAAGAAAAAAATTCCTGGGTTCCGGAATCCGGATTACCGTACACCTAGGATATCCATTACTGACAGTATTCTGCAGTGTGGCACTAGAAATCAGGGCCGGAAACAAGACATGATACCTTGGCTGCCTCGATAGCTTTCTTTGGAAGTGTTATCCTTGGAAACGCATACATTGCACCTGCCACCTCGTTACACTTAACATTTTCCATTGAGTTAAAAAGTTCCGATGTCATCTTTGCTTTCCTCCTGTGAGAATCCTTGATGGATGTTACTTCCTGTAAAACAGATAAAACACAAAATAATACTTAGGCAAGTTATGGGAATACTGGAGGTAATCACTTCTATATATTTCCACAGCGAGTCGTAATTAAAGATCATTTTCTATACATTTATAAGAAGATTGCCAAACGTTCCGGGAGAAAATAGAAATTTTTGCTTACTCGACCTAGTCCCTCAGCGACTCAAGCATTTGGCAAACTTTACTTGCGTAGACTCGAATCTCACGTTTTGTTTGGGCAAAAGAGTCAATGGAAACCTATCCTAAGTGCCAGAGATTTTATCGCCACTCGTGGCTTCGGCCCGCGGGCCGAAGGATCCCGCCACCTGCGAGAATACCTCTGGTACCAAGGGTAAGAGAAAGAAGCTTTATTTGTTAAATCGGCTATCCCATGGCAGGCATCAGAGGTCACTGCTTTTATCTGTATCATGGAAAACTACATTTCAACTTATTACATTTTAGTTAAAACCTGGAACGCGTTACAGCCTGAGCACTAGAGACAAGCTGAAAAAAAGAATAATACAGCGCTATTAATTTTGTCATTCACAACTAAGTACTAAGTTCCCAAGTTCCACAGCGAATAATGACTCGTTATTGCTATTATCAACCATATAAACTAGTCAGCCGTGACAGAGCCCCTTTAACAAATTACAGGAGCGATAAAGTAGCGCTGCTTATGATCACGCGAGGCGCGTGAGTTTCTCTGGGTTAAGTTACAGTTAGGGAGCTTACCTTTGAAATCTTTTCATATGATTCACCGTCAGGCTTGGGAGGATTGCAAGTGAGTCCCATGACTACCTTGGGTTAGAAACCAAGCGTAATAAATACAGACTGAGTACCTTACAATGAAGGACAAAAAGCTTCCTCTGCAGGCGCTTCGAGACTCGGGCGACACAAGGCAAAAGACTGGAAGTAAGAGAAGCGCGAAGCCTTATGGGAGGAATAAGAAAGGAGAGCAAAGCCATCTTTCACCATCCCGCCGTTCTTTGCGCGTACTGTGAGAGACGCCTAAGTACGATGAAGTTACATCTGAAATATTGCGATTTTTTTGCTTAACTGCCTAATACCCTGATTACCATAGAACAAAACAAAACAACAACAGGAACAAACAACACAAAAGAGAAACACAAGCAGCCAGGCTTGTCTAGGACTTGGAAGATGTTAATAAATCATCGTAGAAGCACAAAGATACTTTCGCTCTCACGAAAGGTATTTACTGAGGTCTTTCCAGGAATTCAAATTGGAAATTGCGGACTAGGGTTTGAGGCAGCCTTTTCATTAGGGACCTCTGTCCCATTTGACTACATGACATACATTATTCGTACCTGTCCTATTGTGGAAGGGCAACTTCTTGCACTCAGGTAAGTTTTAACTCGAGGCCTGAGTTGATCATTGAATCCTACGAGCTCTATATATCCACCTCTGAACCCACATCTGCAAGGAACAGCAATGAAGAAAGTCCAGTATTTGACTACCCTGCGAGCAGAGGCTACATTTTCGCGGTATGAGCTGGCGTTCGAAAAGTAGCTGTAGTATTTGACCCATTGCAGCTTGTCATTGGCATGGTACGAAAACACCATGATGGAGAGCAAGGTTACGTTGGTTACCTTTTACAAAAATACAGTTGGAAAGAACCGGTAAATGGAACACCTGACGACTGTTCAAAAAATTTCAGTGGAAACATTTCCAGGAGCAATGGAATGTCTGAAAAGGATTTTCTGTTTTTCCGGTCGTGTTTCTTTTCTTCAAATCAACCCTTGATACCATTTTAAGGTTCTCGCGGCCGTTTTTCGGTAAATGAAACTGATTTGTACGAATGGTAAACGCGATTCCGGGACGACATCTACTAGCACTGAATTTCGCTTACCACTTGTCCAAACCGTGATCCGAATGGTATGTCCGTGTAAACGGTAAACAACCCGAGACACGCATTGGGAGAAGACCAACCAGAGATGTTACTAAGATTTCAAGTTGCTGGGTAAATGCGACAAGTAGGCAGGGAATATAACAGTTAGGCATTTCTTTTCGTCCTATTTTTCTTCTATTTTCCTATGAAAGTAGCCGGGGGCCACGTTCATAGCAACCGGGGAAAATCCCACCCCCCCTCCTCTTAATGACAGCCCTGCAAACATAGGAAATTACAACTTTAAATGAAGTGAGCTCTTTGTGTCTTGTCCCAGAGCGCCCCTCCCTAACTCCCCAGCATGGTGGTTTTGTACCACGTGATCATGACTAGCTCAGAGGCCCTATTGTGAGAAAAATTAATAGAAAAAGTTTGTTTTGGAACTCATGATCGGTTGGCCATTTACTGGTGAGGCCGAGTACTTGATTTTCAGATTTCCGTGGGAAAGGAATTGTAAAGTGGTAAAGTTTGCATCAATTTTCTCCCAAGTCAGTACAGTCAAATAGAAAAACCACGCGCAAAGAGTGCAAATGTGAAGAATTTTTCTTACAAACGAGGCTTGGGGGTGAAATCAGCTCATTTAACCCGTAATCTCGCATAAGGGCCATTTCGCGGGATAAGCAAGTCCAGCAAGCTGCACAAGAGGTCACAATTTTTTATCCATGATTACAACCAAACTTGTGTCCGACAGTCACCTTTGGCAATAGCCAACTGACTAGTCTCGTAACCAGACCTCTTGTTGATCTCTTCGACTTCGTCTACAAGAGATCTGGGTTGGAGATTACCGACCGTTAACCGTTAAGTACAGATGAAGAATCCACCTCAAGACGATAATATCCACAACGTTTTTCCTGCCTTTTCTTTTGCCAAAAAATGTCAAGCCAAAGACAAAATAATGTTTTTAATGAACTTGCAAAATACCTCGTAGCAAAGTGAAAATTTAATAGCGATGAAGGAAATACAAAAAACTTGATAAGGACTGCTGGGGAAAGGAGAGCTGCGACTCTCATCAGTAATTCAGAGAAAAGTATTTCCGCGACTTTGACAAGTGACCCCTTAACCCTTTAACTTTCCGCAGAATGAATGGTGGAGTCGAATGAGTAATTCAAGTTTTAATAACTTCAGAGTCTGTGGACGAAATCCTTTGGCCTTTAGTGTCAGTGACAATTCAAATGAAACCTCGTTGTTTATACTTTCATGTGGTTTTACTTGTTTCTAAGCATTTTAAAAAATGAAATTTATAATTTGTAATTGGGAGAGCAAGGGTTAATAATGGTTTGTCTGTGGTTATGTATGTACAATCAAATAAGCCCGGCAAACAGAGCCCAAGGGTACAAAATTGGCACTAAATCATTTTTGTCTACTACCCGAAGGTGGCCGCAAAAACAAACAAACAAGAGGAAAAACACACACGCACAACTTACTCGCCTGTGTACCCTTTGGCACTGGAATGAAGAGAGATCAATTGAAATCCGCTATACTCGTCTCCCAGGTCCCTGAGGACTTTTTTGCACGAGTGAAACTGGGCTCCCTCCGCGTACACGTTGTCTTGGTAAACTTCATCGGCGAATAAAACTAACTTCTCACTAGCACAAAACTTGATTACTTCTTGAATGACTTCATACGTCAACACCTGACCTATATATAAATAAGAAACAAACGTGACTAAAGTTAATGGATAAACGAAGGACAGAACAAGTTTACATTTTATAGTTAAACTTTGATATAACGAACACCTCGGTTTAACGTAGAATCTCCATAGAACGAACACCCTAGTTTAACAACTGCCTAGATAATGAACATCCCAGTATAAGGAGGAATTCATCAAAAAAAGGAGAAAAAACAACACCCTGGTATAACGAACACCCCTTGATAAGGGTCACCCCGTGAAAAGAAAGCTCGAACGCAATAATCTGTGTGCTAAAAGAATGTTGAGAGTAAATAGAGAAATTTTATTATCATTGCTATCATCATCATCATCATCACCTGCATTAATATTACTGCACGTAATTACAAATTGATAAACATCCAATGTACCTGCTGGATTGCCTGGATTTATCAGCACGAGAGCTCTTGGTAAACAGTGCGGCCTTGCCCCATCCAGCTTTTTCTTTGGTTCAGACATATTCAAACCCCAGTTCTTGTCTTCGTCCAGAAGGTAAAATATCTTCAGGATAAAAAATAAATAAAAAATTGAGTAGAACGTAATTTTCTCATGAGGTCTCTGAGGAAAAATGCCGATGTTTGAAGTAATAAATTCTTGCTGAAACAAAACTGGAACAAAGTTCTTAGATTTACTCCGATTAACGGATAGTTTCGGGAACTCTTAAGGCTGGTCCAGTTTTCACTAGTCGTAATTAGAAGTGCAAAGCGTTATGATCAAGTGAAAAAGAAGTCAGATTCCGCATACGACTCTGTCGCTTACAACGTCAGTAGTGACAACTACAAGGTTTTCACACTTGTACTAAGGAGAAGCGACAGATCAATCTTTCACAACATGAAGCAGTGTTTGGGACCGAGTACCGTGATTGGTTTATTCCTTTTGTTTTCACTACACTGTAAGCGGCGGAGTCGTAAGCGGAGTCGGAAGATAAAAACGTTCCGATTCTTGTTTTGGTACTCCGATTCCTCCCTTTAAGCCTATGAACCCGTTTACGACTCCGAGTACGACCGGCCCGTCACAGTGGTTTAAGTGAAAATCAGCCAAACTTGGACGAATTTTGCACAGGCAGGGAAGAAGCTCACTTGCTCAAACATCACAAAGCGTTTTTTTTTTGTAATATTTTGTTTTTCTAGTAGTGATTCGCACGCGCCAACGGCTCTTAAAGATGGAAAATCTGCTTGGAAAATACAGTAGTAGACTTTCGCGATGCGAACATTTAATTCAAATTTACAACCATCTTAGCTTCTAGAGTCTTAAGTCTCTTTCTTCTTAACAGTTACTGATACATGCCTAGCTAGACTGGTCAGCAAGCGTGAAAAGCGAAGTAAAGCCGTGATAGCACGAGCGAAGCGTGTGCAAGCACTCTACTCTCCTCGCACTCCTTTCCGCTGCCCCTCCCAGACAAACCCGCCAGCAACGTAGGTTAGGTAGAGGAAAATGCGTGAACGATAGTGAAAACAACTCCTAAAAATGTGACGCAACACAAGTGTCACTTCTCGAGAGAAGTAGCCAGCTGTTCCAGGCGTTCAGATAATAGAGCGAGGTCAAAAAACTGACGAGGAAAAAAAAATGGGAGAGACTAGAGAGGGAGAGTTCCCTCGCTCTCGCCCCACTCTCCCCTCGTTTCCTCCGCGTACGATTTAACTCAATCACTGTGTTTTACTATTTGAACGCCTGGAACAGACTACGCGGGAAGCGACGCCAACTGACACGAATAGGTATTAACTGGTGTGTGTTGTGTTGCAGTAGCCTCGCCTGATACATGCTATATCCAGGGATAGGAATCATTACCCCAGGGGGTCCCCAGCTCGACCCTTTCCTTCCGTGATTCCTGTTGAAATAATTCCCATCATGACCTGTGCGGCCAAACAAACCATTATCTTTTTCAGTTACCACTAGGTAAAGCTGTGCAGCAGTCACAGGGTACCCACTTGGAAGCTGTTTTAATCTGCAGAATGAATTTTAAGAAAAGGAGAACTGACAAACAGGGTTGGTTAACTAAACCAACAACATTGAAACAACTCAATAATAGTTTCAGTTTATACAGCCTGAGAAAACAGTCATAACATTTCGTGATGCCACCACTGGTTTCCCTGCGAAATGACGCCAGTGAGGAACAAACGCGGCAGAAATTTCATACTGTCAGTTGTGTCACTGCCCAGATCTGGGTAGTGCTTTTGATTGGCTGAAGCAGATTTTCCTTGAGGCACGATCAATCAGGAGCCCTACCCAGTTCTCAGGGTCTACTGCTGAAGCTTTTTTAAGGCTGGTTTTCACTAGTGACGGAGTCGGAGTCGGAGTCGGAGTCGTAAGCGGAGTAGTAAGAGGGCTTATGACCAAGTGAAAATCAAAAATCGGAGTCGTAAACGGAGTCATAAGCGCGACGGAATCGGAGTTAGAAGAATCAGAACGTTTCCATCGCTTACGTTCCGCTTATGATCCAGTGAAAACCAGAAGAAGCAGAAGCGGAAGGATAAAGCAATCACAATACACGTTCCCACGTTTTGTGATTGGTTTGGTTCTTCTGCTTCTGCTTCCGACTCGGACAATCTGGTTTTTACTAGATCATAAGCGGAACGTAAGCGACGGAGTCGTGAGCGGAATCGGAACGCTGTTTTCACTAGATCATAAGCTCTGCGCTTCTGATTACTACTCCGACTCCGACTCCGACTCCGTCGCCAGTGAAAACCAGCCTTTAATATGGACACTGTTACATTGTAGAAAGTAGGCAGCTACCAGAACTGCCCGCAGTAGGCTAATTGTGGCTACCTTTGTAATTAAAAACCTCATTACCAGCAGCTAGTGCCTAACAGAATCAATCCTGTAAGCCCGCGCTCCAGTAGCCTCCCACGCAGACGTTCTTAGGGGTTCGTCACGCGTTCCTGCCCCACTAACGTCTGCTGAACCGAAAGATAAATTCCTTTCCCATTGTTCGCAAATATCAGCTGGAGATCACATGCAGATTATCGAGATTCAATCGGTGCTGTTGAAGTCAAAGTGTTGACAAGCCAAACACATACGCACAAGCTCGATAGAGTGTGATACGTGACCAAACATTTTTGCTCCGGACGAGAATCTAGCAGATAAGCGTTGGCTTCTTGTATATTTCTCTCTGTAAAGGCTGGATTAGATGTCATTTGCTCATAAAGATGTCCTTTGGGTGATGTAGTGGCCGGTCTACCATGTAACTACACACAAAAAAGGCAGAATTTTTTTTCACTCTTTATTGTTTTGTAGTAAAGCCGACTTCTGTTTGGCAAATTTAACTCCCGAGGTAATTTTTTTTCAATGAGATTGTGAGGGTAGCCTCGAGTACGAACGCTTCTGAGTTAAATGAGTAGCTTGTTCTAAAACTGTAAGGTCTTCTCCTTTCATGAGACCCTTCTGATCTTTTCTGGAGCTAAGTCAAGCGCGAAATTTCACAAGGTCTAAAGTGCATGCACTTCCCGATCTGGAAGTCTGCTGTGATTGTTCTACGTTTTTTTCCACTCAAATCAGCAGACGTTAGTGGGGCAGGACCGCGTAAAGAACCCCTAAGAACGTCTGCGTGGGAGGCTAGCGCTGCAGTTACTGTATGGTAACTTTTTTCTGAATCCAGGGGGTGTTTGGCTTAAGGTAACTTCAACTGTATAATTTAATATGATGTTTCTAAGACAAATCTGCCATATTTCATGTCTACGTGCATTCATTTGCGCCAATGTGCAAAGGTATTAAGTTGAATTTACTATTTGCATTTATTTATATTTTGTATTTCCTTAGACTTGGGGATCTAGCCTGCAATTTGCTCCTACTCTACAGACAGATTCTCAACTAAATTAGCTAGAGGCGTGTTGTGGTCAGATACATTATAAACATGGAAGGTGGTAGGCAAGATGTCTGTTTCAATGCTTTTCTTCACAAAACGCTGGACATTTTTTTGTTATTTAATTTTAATCTGCTAACAACACGCACGCACGCTTTGGATTGTACTGGATTCGGGATTCCTTGTCAGTGGAACGTGGATTCCGGATTCTAGTCATTAGCAAGATTTCGGACTTCCCGAAGAGCTGAATTCCGAAACCAAAGCCCAGGATTCTGGAATATGGATTACCTTGTTTAGGACGATTGGCATAACATGGCCGACTTCCAAAGAGATATTCATTATATTATTCTGCAGTGCGGTTCTAGAAATCAAGGCCGGAAACAAAACTTGATACCGTGGCTGCCTCGATAGCTTGCTTTGGAAGTGTTATCCTCGGAAACGCATACATTGCGCCTGCCACCTCGTTACACTTAACATTTTCCACTGAGTTAAGAACCTTCGTTATTAGAGAGATTAAGATTCACGTTTACGCCAAACGGCAGACGTGAATTTCTACCACGTGACCCAGTTTCCCCCTTATTTTCCGTTTACTCTTTATTGCTTCTACACAAAAATAAGTAGTTTTATGTCAGTTTTAACCATAGGAATCGTTTGGAGCTGTTTTTATCTGCTTATTTTCTATTCTGAGAAATTCTCAACTTGGATCTGACGTTAGCCGTTTGTGGTAAACGTGAATCTTAATCTCTCTATTATCTTTGCTCTCTTCTTGTAAGAATGAGTGTTACTTCCTGCACAAAGAGTAAATGGCTGTAGTAAATGGTGTTCTTTCTTTGTACTATCTTGCACTTCTGTTTTCCTTGGCATACTTTTATCAAAGAAATTCAGGAAAAATTCAGGAACTATTGACATGAAATAAGTTATAATTTGAAACTGTGGGGATACCTTGAATGATGCACGGAGGCGAAATAATCGTTGTGTGTGTCCATCAAATAGGGTCGATTGGTTGTGGGCTGATTAAAAAAGGATGTTCAAGTTAACAAAAAGCCTAATTCAGCAGCAAATTTTTAGTTATTTAGTGGGGATAGATATAATTAGGAGTCAAAAATGATGGCCAAGACAATATCATGGTAAACCGAAATGACAGTGAAATATTATTTCCCAAAACAGATGTGCAGATAATTTATCAGAACGTATAAATCAAGGGAAGATTATTTTTCGCTGGAGTTACCTCCAACGCAGACGTCTTTTACAATCCGAACTGATATTTTCCAAACAAAAACTATAGATATACGTTTTTGCTTGATCAGTGGGGACATCCAGCATAGCATTTTGCGAAAGGTTAGTTATTTATTTATAAACAAAACGAAACGGCTGAACAAATTAAAACTAACCTGTACGCAGACGTTATTTTCTTTTTCTTTTCGTTCTTTTCGAGAACATCGGCGAGCAAGAACGAGCGCGGAGCGCGAGAAAGAAAAATAAAGAATTTTCTCCTTCTCCACCCGTAACCCCTTCCGCTTGCGGTCATGCCAGCAAATGCCCCGCGGTTTTTGTTTTTTATCACGCGCGCTCGATGGACTTTGAAGAGAAAACTAGAGGGTCTGTGAACAGGCTGGAACAAAACGAAACATGTTAAAGGTTTTTACTGCGGTATCATGCAGTCAGTGAGCATAAATTTATTGTTAAACCGTTCCAGTTATAGAGCGATGATATACTTATCTTAAACAAATCAGTATTTGCCAGCCTGTTTGAAGTATGGTAAAAGCAAAGTTTTTTTTGCCCTATATCTAATAATCTCTTGATCGTGCTCAATACAGGAGAGTGCAAGTTAAGGACAATCTTTTCCAAAACACCTTTAAGTATATGAAAAAATTTGCCTCATTCAGCTAAAATTTTCCAGGGAGGGATCGTATTTGGTAAAATATTCAATTACTTGCGAGTTTTTATCGTTTTAGAATATCGCGTTTTGTTTTAAAACGTGTGGTGTGTTTTAGAACGTGTGGTGTGCATATAATTTTAAGACCGTATTTATCGAGCCGGAATTCGGAAGATTATTCTTTGCCGGAGTAACATCCAACGTAGACGTCCCTTACAAAAGCCTAACTGATATTTCGCAAACTCTTTTTTTCCGCTTTGTCAGTTGAGACATCCAGCAAACCGAATTTTGTGAAAGGTTAATTGCACACAAGAAGAAAACAAAATGAAACTTGACAAAAAGGTTTTAATTACGGTATCATAGAGTTGCGCATTTATTTAAGAACCGAATATTTTTAAACCTACGTACTTAACCACTGTTTAGGACATTTATAGGCCCTTTCGGCCTTTTCCGTGATGTGGTATAGGGACACCCAACGGTTGAATGTTTTGTGTAAAAAAGCTATAATTCGAAGAAGCACAGTGTAATTGTCTGGAAATTTCTAAAGTTCGAGATGAAAAATGTTCGATTCATCTCAATTTTCGACGCTTTTAGTCCATTAATTTTTCTACGATTTTCTGAAGTTGGTTTTTCACCTTGTTGTTTAAGCAAAGTCCTTTATTTAGCACATCTAGTGGACCTTCAGCCTCTTCATGTGGTAGCCCGGGGCACCCAACGACTGGTTTCTGTGAAATAGCTGTTCGAAGAATTAGAAGCACATATCATCTAGAGATTTCTATAGCTGGAAAAAAGTTAAAAATTTGATGGATGAATGTATCATTCATCTCAGTTTTTCGAAGTTTTCAGTCTATTAACTTCTATGATTGAAGTTGTGAATGAGATTTTCACTTTTCACTTGTCTTCCCATATTTGGTCGTCATTCGCAAAAATGGACTACTTGTAATAAATTTTGGGCTTTAAAATCAGTAACGGAAAGATGTACATCGGAAAATGTTGAGTTTTCTGTATATTTACTAGCATCAAAGATTTTCGAAAAAGTAAAGCGCTAATAAATTCGCATCGGCTGAAGAAGCCCAAGGACGTCACCAAACAGCTCAGATACAAATTTTATAGAGTTTCCTAGAACGCATTTGCAGAGCTGCCTTTTAAAACAATAATCTTAAAGATATCCTTAAATGGTTTTTTGAGCAAATTTTGGAGATAGGCGGCGTCGGATATGGTGGGCGGGTTGTAGAGCGATGTTTCTCTCCTCCTCACTATAATATATACTTACCTAAAAATACTTGCAATGGAAAATGTTAAAATACAAGGATTGTCCGAGCTAAGCCGCGACTTAAGGACCTCTTCAGTCATATTTTCATGAGAATATTCAGCTCCTTTAACCGAGTGAAATGGTTCACGAAGAGTATGCATGAAACATTTGATTGTCTTAGAAGGGTTAACTAAAATGATAGTCACATTTTCATTTTGGTGATCAATTACTCCCTATATACCAAACAGATCTTTAATATTTTTAAAGAGCGAAATAAAGATGTTAAAAAAGTATTAATGTAATAGATTCAAATACAATTTTAGCCACAGTTAGATTGTTAGTTAACTAGTTAGTTAGTAGTACCCTTTGCATTTTACCACGAACATTTTTTGCTCCTGATGTAATAACATAATGTTTTAAGCTGTATATATCTAGCTGGATTTTTGAAAACGTTATCGTCAAATGAACCTTTTCCGTCCAACAACCATTGCTTTTTTTTCTTCTCCTCCTTTCCTGATCTCCTCCGTCGCTCTTTCTTTTTCTCCTTTCCTTTTCCTTCGTTACTGTGATTTTGGAGCCGTTCTCGGGCTTAAGAAACCTGCCTTTTGACGCCTTTTCAGTCAAATGACTGCAAATTTCGTTAGGGTGGTTTTCCATAAATCAATAAGATATGCTAGAATATATTTTATCAGCAGATGTAGAGCTATTTTGTTTGGAAATGCTGTAAAAAAACCACCACCATAATAATAATAATAATAATAATAATATTTATTATTATTATACTCAGGTGAACGAGCGCTGAAGTTAATTAGTTTTAAAAATATTCAGCTAAAACGACTCGAATTTAATGCCCTCAGCTTTTAGTCAACCAATTTATCCTACTCTCCCCTCAAACGTCACTGATATTTTTTCCACAGGTGAAAACAAGGGCTTTCACTTCAGCTTTTGCGAAGGCAATTTGAAAAACTGTAAGTTAAAGGTGAGCTTCCTAATTCGTCGAATTATTATTCATGTATCTTCGCTACTGATCTTTGAAAAACAGACGTCAACCTTCCTAAAGGTAAACCTCAACGAAGACAAAATGCCCGAGATATTCCTCTTCATGCGCTTTAATGTACTTTGTTTAACACTTGGAGGCCAACTTATGATTTCGTCATCTTCATAAAAAACAAAACAAACAGTAGTTGATTGTATACTATTTTTGCGACCTTTAAAGTTCGATAAAAAGGCCGTAAATAAATGTTGTGGTGCAATTTTTTCCTTGGTTCAAATGCTTTTTCCTTTGTTTTAAACTCTGATTCTCAATCGTACATAACTATACCGCAACACAAAGGAAAACAAAATCTAAACCATTGATGAGTTGAACCACAGTATTTCGTCAAATACTTCAACTAAATATAGAGCCGGTTAGTAGTCTCGTTTATCTTTTCGTTACGTTTAGTATGCTTCCAAAATGAAAAGATATCCTTTACATTTCCTTGTTTAGAGTTAGTCATTATGATTGTGGTCGCAAAACATGAAATATATCCATTATGTACATTAAGCGCAGAAGTTGTTTAGTTCTTCATTTGTTATTTCACAACGCGATATCTATTTTAATAATGCGACTTGTTTTGATTGTAAAATAACGCTGTTAGTAAAATCAGCATTTTAAAGAGACTTCAATAAAGTTGCTATTTATATAAACAGGATTTCTTTACGTTCTTATCTGTGTCTGGAATATCACAAGAAATGGGCCGGAAAAATGCTGAAATGGGAAAAGCACACTTCAGTCTCCTAAAGATGGGAAAAGTCAGAAGTTTGTTAAAAAAAGTCTTTTTTTTTTCCACGGTAATTTTAGGAGAGGATTATAAGAATGTTGTTTTTCCTCGTTGTGTGGTTAAGGACATTTGTATACAGCTTGCCAGATACATTCAAGACTCTTTCTGCCACTATTGTTGAACATTTCCTGGTCTTTTTTTGGGAGATAATATATAGCCAAATCTGGCAAGGGACGTCAATTGAAAAACTTTGAAAATCATAGATGAATGAAGAGTCATCAAAACTGTTTAGTCTTTCTCGAGAAATAGAAATTTGTAAACAAGTTAGAGTTTTGCTTCTTCAAACATATATTTTACATCAGAAAACTTTCCCCTTATAAATGAGGATGGAGACGTATCAAATAGTCTGGATTGAATATTGTCATCACTGGAAACTAAATCCAGTAAATCCATCTTGTCAGTTCGTGTCCTTAAACTGCGCCATGAATTCTTGGTGAAAGGTTCTTGGTCACTCAAACATTGGAGCGAACGTCTCTTCAGAAGGAAGAATAGTGATCCTACCAAGAAAGATTAAAACATGAAACCGTCTTAAGTTATTTCCTTCGTGTGGATAGTGGGTCTGAAAAATCAAACCGTTTTGGATTATTTTAACCCATAATGTGGAGATGAAACTTGGTCCAATTTCATCAGACTTTCACACGCCGACAGAACGTCGCTTTTACAGACAAGTCGCTTTTAGGACGCCTTTTCCCACGTAAGTTTAAGCTCTGGTCCATACCGTATAATCCCGGTTGTAAGCCCTTCTATTTGTAAACACCAACTTTATCCCAGTTGCAGGCCCTTCACTAATCCCACATCACCCCGGCGATGGGCCTATCTGTGTATACCCTTAACTTATTGTGTTCGTCAGAACGCATCCTAATTTGGTGTTCCTGTGGTACAAAGGCAGAATTTTGGGGGGTTGGGTGGAAAGAGGGGTCCTTTCAAATTTAAAGGTGCAGTCAATCTAATCAATCTAAATATATTAGACAAGCCTGTGAAAACCTTGTGACACAAGGGCGCAAATGATATCACAGAGAGGGTTTTAAAATCATCAAAATTCCGACCTGAAGTTGATGGCCCTTGTTAATTCAACTCTTACCTGTAGTAAAAGTTGTTACCGCTGCCTTTCATTTCAAAAACGTGGCCAGGAATCATGTAAATTCCAGTTTCTCCAGCGCCTGCCAACAGTAAAACTCGTCTGGTGGAATTTCCTTGGCCTAAATAACAATGACAATACAAACAACTCAGTAAACTCAAAAAATATCGACACATTACTTTTGTCCACCCAAAATCCTTTCACTTCACTCACCAAACAGACCACATACATACTTTCCTTGTGAGGGGAATATCTGTATTTCAAAGAATCCCTCGATGAAGCCTTTACTGGGAGCTGTTACTAGATCGATACGACATATGGAATTTAGCAATGAAATATGGAAAGTTGAGAAAATGAAATTTTAACTTTCGCGGGACATTGTCAGCACCATGAATAAGATGGGATCATATAGCGTCCTTTTCACTTTTTCTAAACGAAGAACGCCTTTTATGAAAACTGACACAGCGGGAAAAGGGTTGGCATTGTTCTAATATAAGGTGCATCAACGAGAATCTTGGCTTCTGGATCGCACGTTGTGGATTCCGGATTTTATGCTGTAGATCCCGGATGGCGGGTACTGGATTCAGTATTCCTTGTCCATGAAACGTGGATTCCAGATTCCAATCGTTAGCGAGATTCCGGGCTTCATATGTAGAGCAGGCCCCAGCTGTTAAAAAGGTGGATAACGCTATCAACCGGATAAATCTCTATCCAGTGGATAGTGCAATTGGTTTCGCTCATACCTATCCACTGGATAGTGATTTATCCGGTGGATAGAGCTATGCATCTTATGAACAACCGGGTCTGAATTCCTAATTTCAAACCCCTGAACTGATTCCGGATCAGTCTACAAGAAAAAAATTCCCGGGTTCCGGAATCCGCATTACCGTACACCTAGGATATCCATTACTGACAGTATTCTGCAGTGTGGCACTAGAAATCAGGACCGGAAACAAGACATGATACCTTGGCTGCCTCGATAGCTTTCTTTGGAAGTGTTATCCTTGGAAACGCATACATTGCACCTGCCACCTCTTTGCACTTAACATTTCCCATTGAGTTAAAAACCTCCGTTGTCATCTTTGCTTTCTTCCTGTAAGGATTCTTGATGGATGTTATTTCCGGTTATACGGATAAAACACAACATAATGCATTAGGCAAGATATGGGAATACTGGAGGTAACCACCTCTATAGAATTTCTTTAATGCGTCGCAGTTAAAGATCATTTCCTATACATTTATGAGAAGATTGCTAAATGTTCCGGAAGAAAACAGAAATTTTTGTTTACTCAACCTAGTCCCTAGCTTAGCGACTCCAGCGCTTGGCAAACTTTACTTGCGTAAGACTCGAATCTCACGTTTTGTTTGGGCAAAAGAATCAGTGGAAACCTACCATGGGTTCCAGAGACTTTTCATGCACGGTTTCCGGATCTTTGTCGCTACTCGTGCCTTCGGCCTTGGGTCGAAGGATCCCGCCACCCGCGAGAAAAAAAACCTCTGGTACCGAGGGTACTTTATTTGGCTATCTCAGGTAAACTAAGGCATGGGCCTCAATTTGCCTTAATTTGCGCTCTTCAAAATTGAGGGGGTGGTCTATATCTAAGAGCTTTAGATGAAGAGACATAAAACTTTGCCAGGTAACCACATTTTTAGTTTGTGTCAATTTTGTGCTTTAAAATTATGCAAACTAGGCTACGTAACCTCCATCTGCTGAAAAAGCTTGTTCTTGAAACGGCAACACTTTTTCGTGTGTCCTCAATTATTTTACCGGTTGCATAATGTTAAGGCCTTTTAATATATCACTTCTGTGCTTGGCCTTTTTCAGATATTTAAAATCGAAGGCGTTAAGATGGGATACAATTGCTTTGGGGGACTGGGACTAGTTGAAAAAGCCGTTCAATTTCTAAAATAGTGAAAGATTAAAAAAAGGCCAAGCACAGTTTTGTAGATGCTTGCATTACACATTGTCCTAAACCAGTCCGGTTTAATGACTCACAACAAAAAAGTGTTGCCTTTTTTCTTTAAAACTTGTATTGTTTTCTGGCCGTGAAGAGTCACGTGACAACATTTGCATAGTTGAAAATCACCTTATTGACAGAAACCACACATGTATGTATCTGGCAAAGTCTCATTCTTTTACTGCTAAGTGTTCAGAGATAGACCACCCCCATCACTTTTTAACTGAATCATTGGGGACCCATGCCTTAATTTACCTGAGATAAAATGGCACGCATTCAGGAGAAGTCAAGGTGACTAATAAGTATTGTATACTTCATTGCGTTTATCATGCATCATGAAAGGTTAGCATTAGGTAACAGCGGCTGAAGTCAGATTGTTTCTTTCAGTAAAATTACTATACATGAAGAACAACTTAAGCCCAACTTTACTGTGTAATTCTAGGCTTGCACTGTCACGCAATGAAAAATAAAAATGCAAACCATTCAATACAAAAGGACTAGAATCTGGGAAATGAAAAAAGATAAATATACAAAAACCCTTGCCAAGAATCAGGTCTGTGAAATATTTCAAATGCGAGATATTGGGAAAAACGGTTTACCTAAATTTATAAAGCTTTCTATGGAAACGCCATGTTGGTGTCCCTTTCAGGAACACCAATATGGCCGCCGGATACCATCAGAAACATCTGTTTTCGAGTTTTCCTAGTAATGCGTGAATTCTTCGCTTGAGGAACTCATAAAGATTAAAGTAATATTTATTCTGAGACAAGGGATGTTTAGATTGCAAAATCTCCCAAAATCGGTAATGTTTTTAACCCACATAAGAGCTTTCCCTGCCGCCAGCTAAATGCCGCGTTACGCAAAAGCCTGGAAATTCAAGCGTCCTCTCTCGCAAAACGAAGAACCCTTTCGAACCAAAAATTTGTTTATGTAAAGAGGTTTGGGTACTGTAATACCTCGTGAAAGTAGAAACTCAGAAGAATCGATAGTTTCTTAGTTTGATTTTTGGTGACGTCACGTGCAACCCAAGAATATAAAAGTGAGACAGAAAAACTCCACTGTGATGCTTTCAACCCGGGTCACTTGCTTTATAGCCTACATCCATATCCACTACAACATCGAGGACTAGCTGCCAAATCCAGTAATTTTTAAAATATACATGTTCTTATATACGCTGTACCGTACGCCATTATAATATTTGAAAGCTAACCGTTTTCAGTTCAGTGCTTAACCCTAATCACTGCAGATCAGTGTTTAACTCTCTACTGTGTTCTCTCCATAACTGGTGCTCTGAAGTTTTGGTTTTTTTCAGCTATTCCAGCCTCATTCTCCATTCCAGTCTCGTTCCATTATGGAAATAATGTGTTGTGTAAAATTCACAAGGTGTCCAATCTGGCTTCACTCGATGTTATCTAACGCCAAATTGTTAAAACCTGGAACCATGTAACAACCCGAGCACTAGAGACATGCTAAAAAAAAAAGGAAGGTTCTAATTATCCCGATGGGATTCATGCAAAATATTGAAATAAAAAAACTAAGAGGAATACATTTTGGCGCGCAAATAATAGCGGCGCCCGCGAGGGAGGAAGGCATTCACATTGCTTATCTCGCCGCCATTCCCTACGCGGGCCAAAGGATCACAGTGCACTAGCGCTCTCTAGTTGCTATCTTGCATTTCTGTTTTACTTGGCATACTTTTATCCAACAAATTCAGGAAAAACAATTTTTTAACGTAGCTGTTGGGATGAAATTAATGATACTAATAATCTGAAACTGCATCGATACCTAACGAAACAGCTCGTGTCTTAGTTTGCCTGTTGTGCTTGAATGATGCACGGAGGCGAAATAATCATTGTATGCGTGGATCCAATAGGGTTGATTTGTTCTGGGTTTATCGAAAAAGGAAGTTCAAATTAACAAAAAGCCTAATTCAGCAGCAACTTTTTACTTATTTAGTGGGGGTAGATGTATATTAGGGGGTAAAAAATGATGGCCAAGGAAATTATTCAAGGTAAACTGAAGCTTAAATTAATAGTAGAATATTATTTCCCAAAACTGAGGATGTGCAGATAATTTAGGACCGTATTTATCGAGCCAGAAGAGTATTTTTTCCCGGAGTAACATTCAACGCAGACTGTTCTGTCGTGAATTGTAATACCTGTCGTAAATTGTAATAACAGTCGTCGTAAATCGCAATATCTGTCGTAAATTGTAATAACAGGGTGAAACAGCTGTCTATGGCTACAATCCCGCACTGTTTTGAGTTCTTTCGGTGTCGTGTTGTAATAACCAAGCTATCGTAAATTGTAATAACACGTTGTCGTAAATTGTAATAAGCCGAGCTCTCGTGAATTGTAATAACACATTGTCATGTTTTTTAATGAGTCTTGAAAATCAACAACAATTCACTAAGCGTGGCTCCTTTAGATATAAACCAGAATTGTTCTGTTATGACACCGGGAACCCCACAATGCAGCTCATCATGAGCCACTCATTGCTCAATAGGCCACTTCCAAGTTCCAAAAACAGTAACTTTCAAAACGAGGCTAAGAGCAAAACCTTTTTGTGATAATGAGTTTCTTCTTCATCAGAATAAAAAAGCATTTTCATATCACTTGCTTTGCACTTAGCCTTGCTTTGAAACAGAGGCTTGGGGAAACTTGGAAATGGCCTAGCCACTCAACCGTGACAGGGTGGCAAGAGGTTCTTTTTCCCATAAAATTTCAACACTATGCTAGTCGTTTACTTCTTTTTCTTGACTTTTTGAGGTACGAGTTCAGTAATAAATTCTAGTTCACTAACTAGATGTATCTTTTGGTCTCTTTTCCCGATGAATAAATCAGCGTTGTGTTTACTTTCTCGAACAACCCGAATTAAACTCACTACAGATACAGCTAATTATTGAGTCGCGCAAAATCACCGGCACAAATGATACACAAGACGAACGGACACTTTGTTTGACACAAAAACTCTAACACGTCTTAACAGCTCTAACAGTTCAATCTATCGAATTGATTCCAACCCTAGTCTAAGCAAAGTTTAAGTTACAAAACGTTACACTGTAATCCATCGGGTTTTCAAGTTTCTTTTCTGTGGCTGCCCTCGAAAGTCGTACTTGGCATCCGAAGGAGTTTCGTTGTTATTGACAAGAAAAAGAGAAAAACTTGAATCGTCAGATCTTTCCTTTATCTCCAAATAATCTTTAACTCTTCAGTTCTTCAGATAACAACTTAGTCTGCCTTACACGATACGGATGAGCGAAGGATTACATGGATTGTAAACCTAAATCACACATGTGATAAACAAGAACATGGCGGCAACTAGCACGAGTCCTAAGCAAATGGTAACAACCGCTGACCATAAATACTGAAAACTCCTTACTACAGCACTGCTGTAGTAACATGGCTCCTCAACTACATGTCATGCAGTTAAGACAAAACAATAAACCTACATGAGTCCCTAAGGCTAAACGTTCAACAAACTATCAGTTCGATACTCAAACAGTAGAATCTCGAAAGTTCGAGTCACTGATCGGCAACAACGAATGAATGTTAAATGAGTTAATCAAAATCAAGTGTTCACTACAATGTTCATTGACAATGAAACCTTTGCAACGTCTTTCAATTGTTCTTCGTTGGCTCCTCGATGGGGACTTCCCTGGTCTCCTCGTGAAAGACATCTTCCTGGAACATTTCATCTGCAGTCAACAATAGCACGAGCTGGTGTATAGGTCGGTCTAAATATGATGGTGGGCGTTGGCGTTTGCCACTATCATCCAAATTCCCGTCTGCCATCAGCAACCTGACCTTTCTGACATATCCGTCGTCACTTGGGTACACCTGCACTACTTTGCCAAGTGGCCACTTGTTGCGCGTGCTTTCACTTTCCTTAGAGATGACTATATCACCAACAGCAAGGTTTCTCTTAGGCTGAACCCACTTTTGCCTGACTTGTAACATTTGAAGATACTCTCCCCGCCATCTCAGCCAGAATTCATTTTCCAGATACTGAACCCTTCTCCAACGTCTACGACAATACATATCGGCTCTTTGAAACTTTCCTGGGGGCGGTAGCACTCTTTTAGGTTTCATAGTAAGAAGATGGTTAGGAGTCAACGGCTCTGGCGCTTCTGCATCACATAAGTTATCGACGCTGAGGGGTCTTGAATTAATAATGCACTCGACTTCTGTCAAGAGTGTTCGCAATGTCTCATCATCAAGTTGGCTGCCAGCTTGTAACAGTAGTGGTTCAAGTGCGTTACGTACACTACGAATCATACGTTCCCATGTCCCGCCCATGTGACTAGAATGGGGTACGTTCAACTTGAATGGAATCCACTCGCATCCATTCCTTAGCAAATAGTCTTGAACATGATCTTGATTCATCTCACATAATGCTGCTTTCAGTTCACTTCGTGCACCAATAAAATTTGTCCCTTGGTCGGACCTCAGTTGTCTCACAGCACCTCTCCGATTCATGAAACGTCTCAATGCATTGATAAATGAAGAACTCTCCACTGAATTGGCAGTCTCTAGATGAACACTTCGTGACCCCATACATGTAAACAATACTCCATAGCGTTTAACTTCACTTCTTCTCTCTTTGACAATGAACGGTCCAAAGTAATCAATGGCACAAAACGAAAAGGGAGGAGCTGGTTCAAGTCTGTCGTCAGGAAGGCAGGCCATCTTCTGCTGCTCAGTGGGCCTACGCAGTCGTCTACATGTTACACAACTCGATATGAACCTCGCTACTTTTGATGAACCATTGATCAACCAATAGCCACTTTGCCGCAACTCGTTATGCGTCATACCACGTCCCATATGGTTCACTTTGAGATGGTGATGTTGAACCAACAGTTCAGTCAAGTGTCCCTTTCGCGGAATAATGACTGGATGCTTCAGATCAACTGGTGTATCTGCTCTTCTGATACGACCGCCAACACGAATTATGCCATCATGGTCCACAAACGGATCCAGTTTGTACAGCGAACTGGTCTTTCGTAACGCTTGGTTCCTTTTTCTGGCTTGGTTCTGTTCGTCTCTCCGTTGGTTACGTTTAAGTTGCAGAGAATTTGAAGTTCCTCACGGAAATGTTCGTACTGCAAACATCTGATGATGGTCTTCTCTGCCTCCTGAAGCTCTGGTAGTGTAACTCTCAGTATTGACTTCTCAACTTCTGTACTTGACCTTGTTACTGGACTCTCGGGTTTCTTAATTTCCCTTCTTTGAAACTTGGACTTCAGACGTAAACATAGAGCTATGACCTTTATAGCACGGTACCAGCTAGATACACCATCTAGTCTGCTTATTTCAAATTGATCTGGAACTGGAGCAACACTTCTGACCTTCGTGGTCAAAACAGACACTTTCTTCACCTCCGGGTCAGAGTCTTGAAGGCGAGGCAGCTCCACGTTTTCTGGTTCACAGGGTCCGCTTCTCCACAAGAATTCTGGACCAGTTAACCACTGAGATCCTTCAACCAGCTGCTTTGCGGTGAGTCCTCTTGATGCTTCGTCTGCGGGGTTGTTGTTTGTGTCTACGTAAAACCATGCGTTGGGATCGGTTAGGTCCCGGATTTGCTGCACTCTGTTAGCAACATAAACGTGAAACCTCTTGGCCTCATTGTTAATGTATCCGAGAACTACTCGGCTATCCGTCCAGAAGAATTCTTTCATCTCCGGATACTCCAACTCATTTCTCACGAACTCACTTATTCTTGCAGAGGTGGTAGCAGCAGCTAACTCCAGCCTTGGAATAGTCTTGTGTTTAAGGGGGGTTACCCCGGCTTTTCCGACGATGAGGAACAATGAGCTTGATCGAGTTCGTTAATCAATCTTAGATAAGAGCATTGACCATAACCTTCCACTGAAGCATCTGAAAAATAGTGGACCTCCACTGCTTTCACTGGGCCAAAGTTGTCTGGCTTGAAACATCGCTGTATCTCTAGTTTCTCCAACTGTGCGATTTCTCGCCGCCACTTTTCCCACTGTGGGAGTAGATACTCTGGAACAGGGCTATCCCAATCCAGCTTGTCTTTGCACATCTGCTGAAGAATCTGTTTACCTCTGAGTGTAACAGGGGCCAGGTACCCATTAGGATCATAAATGGAGCCAATAGTGGACAATATAGTGGACAATACACCTCTTCTTAAAGGGCGATCATGAAGTTCAATCCGGAACCGGAAACTGTCACTTTCAGCGCACCACATCACGCCTAGAGCTCTTTCAATAGGTAATGGATCTACAGCTAAGTTCAGTTCCTTTATTTCCTTTGAATGGTCGTCAACCGGAAAGGCTTCAAGAACTTCTTTCTTGTTCGAGACTATTTTATGTAATCTGAGACAAGCCTTGCTACAAATTGCTTGACTGGCCTTGATTAACTGAATGGCTTCGGGTACCGTTGATACAGATTTTAGTCCATCATCTACGTAGAAGTCCTTGCGTATGAACGCCGCAGCATCTGTACCAAACTCTTCTTCGCCATCGTCAGCTGCTCGCCTAAGCCCAAAGTTCGCGCAACCTGGGGAACTGCTGTCACCAAACAGGTGAACTTTCATACGATACTCGATTACTTCCTTTGATGGGTCCCCATCTAACCATCAAAGAAAACGTAACAGATCTCTGTGTTCTTCGGCAACCACGAACTGGTGGAACATGCTCTTGATGTCCGTCATAAATGCAACGCTTTCCTTGCGAAAACGACACAAGATACCCAACAGATCGCTCATAAAGTCAGGATCTTGCAGCAAGTAGTCATTGAGGCTGACTCCGTTAAACTGGGCCGAACAGTCAAACACCACCCTTATCTGCCCTGGTTTCTTTGGATGGTAGACACCTGTATGCGGTACGTAATTGACTTTACCGTCTTGAACCTTAAGACGATCTACAGGAACTTCCTCTGCACATTGTAAGATTATGTCCTTCATAAAGGCCTGGTAATCAGTAAAAAATTTCGGATTCTTCTTGAATCTCGCCTTCAATTGGTTCCATCTCTTTACTGCGAGCTGGCGGTTGTTTGGAAGGCACACACTGTCTGATTTCAACGGAAGTGGCATCACGTAACGTCCATCCGATTGTTTCTTTACTCCGTCCTCAAGAATCCTTAGAAATCTCTCATCTTCCATAGAATAAGGTTTGTACTTGGGACTTGTCTCAACAAAGTTAGTTTCTAACACATGGAGAACTTTCTCTGGGCCAATAATCTCTTTAGCCTTTGTGGCGAATGCAAACTGGCTATGAATTTCTGAAGCTGCAACTCTATTGCACACACCCTTGTCTGTGTTTTCAACATCACTAGACTTGCAAACTCTTCCAATAACTCCCCAACCAAGTATAGTCCTCTGAGCGTACGGCTCGTCATCTTCACCGGCAACTATTTCCCTGGGTCGGATAGCTCTTGGGCAGTTGTTTCCAATCAGGATAGAAATTTCTGCATCTGGGTGGTACGGTGTCAACTTATCGGCGATGGGCTTCAGATGTTGCCATTCCCTAGCCACTTCAGGTTTTGGAATCTGCGACCGGTTAGCTGAAACAAGTTCCCGGGTGAAGGCCACTGGCATCTTCACTACACATTCTCTGTGGTAGTCAAGAATCTCTAGCCCAGATATCTTTTTAGTTTTAACACGGGCATTTTGCTGCTGCATTGTTGTCAACAGAAGCTCGGTTGATGGGCCTTGCAGGTTAAACCGTTCACAAAGAGTCTCAGACACAAAACTGACATTTGAATGATCGTCGAGGACTGCATACTGCAAGATTTCCTTATCTGGCTCTCCCACTGGTCTGACCCACACTGGTACTATCATGGTGTGATCCAATCCACAGCTTTGTTCAGGAATTAGACATACACTCATACAATTTGAGATGGCAGCATTGTCTTGTGTTAGTTCCCTGTGAAGGCATGTGGGATGTGTTCCTGAGCATGTTTTCATTTTGCATTTCAACCTCTCCTTGCAGTTCGCTACCTGATGACTCTTACTGGCTGCACAACCCATACACAAACGTTCGCGGAAGAAGAAGTCTCTCCTTTCACTGAAAGGGTTTCTACAGAAATCAGCGCAGTCATCTAACTTGTGCTTTGCACCACAAAACAGACACTTCGTTAAACTATTTGGACCAGAGTCCTTTGATTTACTAGAATTAGTGGGGTCTGATTTACTGTTACCACCACCCTTAGCTGATGTAGAAAGAGAACTACCCTTCTCATTATCTGGTTTCAGCTTCGGATTTCTGTTAAATCTTGGACTACTTGATGTGGCGAGGCCTTCTAACTCTGGGATATTTGCCTTTTCTGCTGCTTCTCTGATGAAATCTGCAAACTTAACAAAGGTAGGGTAACTGGCTTCACCATGGGTATGTCTCCATTGTTTAATTGCATCTCTCCACTTGGTTTCAAGGTAGTAGGGTAACTTTGATAGTAACTTTACATTCTCCTTTGCATAGTCCAGTACAGAAAGACCTGGAATGGTGTTCTTTGCTGCTAATACCTTGTCTAACATGTCTGAGAACTCCCTTAAGGCACTGGCATCCTTGGGTCCTATCTTAGGCCACTTCTCCAACTTGTTAATAAATGCTGTACTCACAACATTACAGTTTCCATACCTTTCCTGCAATACAGACCTAGCTTTCTGATAAGCATCTTCTGTCCCAATCAGAAGATAATGTTCCACAACTTGCTTTGGCTTTCTAGTTACATACTGATTCAACATATTCAGCTTGATGTCTGCTGCCAGTGGTCTAGAGTCAACTAGAGCATTAAAGGCACTCTTCCACACAGGATATTGCAGGGGGTCTCCTTCAAATACTGGAATGGTCAGTTTTGGAAGTTGTCCAGAAACAAACAGTTCTTTGCTCACAGTACTTTGTTCTAAGTTAGCTTCTGTTAACTTGTCCATACACCTTTCTAATGATGAAGCAACCTTGTCCCACCCTTCACAGAAGGAGTTAACTTGACCTTGAGGATGAACAAACTGGTAACTTGAAGGGGAATTCATAACTGTTGACATAATTGGTGATGGACCACTTATGGAGTTAGTTACAACAGGATCAGTTTTTGCCGATGAGAAAGCTTGTGTACAAGCTGCTTCTGTTTGAATGGGAAGACCAAGTTCAGGTTCAAAATGACGAACAGCAAATACTGACTGTGTTACGGCTCCCGGGGAGAATGATGGAGCAGAAGCCCGCAGACCACATTTTGTAGTCTTTGGTGTGGATGTTGTTGTCAAAACAGGTGTTTGGGATACATGTACTTGGGACTGAACTGACGTATTAGTCTCATTTGCACGGGTAGTTACTGTTAGAGATTGCAAGAATCTTTTCACTCCTTCACCTTTACTCTCACTAGGAAGATTGACTAGATCTTCTCCAAGGGAGGGTGTTTGCTCATTATCAATCTCTTTGCATACACTTAACTTGGCTCTACTTAGTTCAAGTTCCCTCTTAAGTTTGAATTCTTGCAGTTTCTGCTCCTGTTTTAACCTTTCTATTTCTAGGGCCTTTTCTTGTTCCACATAGGCTAGCTTCACCTTCAAAGCAGCTTCTTCCTGTAAAAGCTTATATTTATCTACTTTAGTTGAAAGTACACTGTCTGAACTTGATTTTGACTTGACACTTTTGGTTGTTTTACTCCTCTTTGAACCCTTAGAAATGACAGAATTAGACTCTAAAACTGTTTGTTCCAAATACTTTATCTCATCCCTCACATCCCTTTCAAAATCAGACCACTCACCACAAACTTGCTCCCAGATGTTCCTGACCTTTGCTAACTCATCGTCTTGAACTGTTTCCAAAATGTCATTATATGCATCCACAAATTCATTCCACAGAACCTGTGCCTTACTGAGCTCTTGCTTCCACTTTGATAATTCATTACAATGTCCCCGAAGCAACAGTGTTTTTCTCAGTGTTCCCGTAAAACTTGACCTTTTATTCTTGAAAGAGTTCAACTTTATATCGTTTTGATAGGATTGACCCTTTTCGGTTAGCTTCCTGATACGAACTTCCGACGAATGCTGTTCATTTTCCACATGGAAAAATCCGTTGTTTTCGGCATTCTCCGATAGATCAACAATTAAAGGCGAAGACTTCTCGCAAACAGCATCCAAACAATTATTTGAAGCAGAACTTACCACCTCACCACAAACATCCGACATTGAACCCTCAGGAATATCACTCAACTCTCGAGACATAACGAGTACTAAGTCCAAACCAAAGGGCGATAAGAACTAACTTTCTACAAAGGCTTACACCACTTGGTATCCATTCAAATCCTCCACAGGTCGTCCGGCTTTCGTTATGAACTCCTTGTTGTGACAGCGATGACTTTACGGTGGTTAAAAGCTTCACCAAGGACCATTAAGTTGTTATTGTGGCTGCCCTTGAAAGTCGTACTTGGCATCCGAAGGAGTTTCGTTGTTATTCACAAGAAAAAGAGAAAAACTTGAATCGTCAGATCTTTCCTTTATCTCCAAATAATCTTTAACTCTTCAGTTCTTCAGATAACAACTTAGTCTGCCTTACACGATACGGATGAGCGAAGGATTACATGGATTGTAAACCTAAATCACACATGTGATAAACAAGAACATGGCGGCAACTAACACGAGTCCTAAGCAAATGGTAACAACCGCTGACCATAAATACTGAAAACTCCTTACTACAGCACTGCTGTAGTAACATTTTCTTTATTTTTACGCAAGGAATTTGGTGAGCCTGAGCAACATATCGCGGTGGCGCCTTATTCTTGGCTATATTCTCTAGTTTTGTTTTAATTTAGTTACCGCGGGGACTGCGGAACACCAGAACATGGGGACTTTTTCGTGAATTACTGATAATTCATGTTTCTCTGTAAAATGACGTCATCAGTGACAATAAATGTGTTGAAGAAATACTTTATTGCATACTCTTTGGTCATAGTTGATTACTTGTTTGTCGCGACTTTCGTCATTAACGTAGAACAATAATGAAAGTCGGACAAACATTTCAAATTAGTCTCGCTGACGTCAATTGTGCATGTACTATTTATGCGGTTTGAACTGTCTCTAGCCCCCAACCTCAACGCCCCCCTCCAACAATATTTTGTAATGGCCCCTATGATCAATACGTGGTGGAAGTAACAGGCTAGACTACGAGTAGTCCCCCATTTTTCCTCAGGGATAGTAGAGCGAGCGAAACGCGAGCGCTCGTGAAAATCACCGCAATGCAGAAAAGGCGACACGCGGCGGGGAGAGACGCCTTTACTCGCGTGGGGTGATTTTCACGCGCGCTCGCGTTTCGCTCGCTCTACTATCCCTGAGGAAAAATGGGAGACTACTCGTAGTAAATTGGTTGGTTGACTGTTTCCAATACGTTTATTAGGTGGTCAGTGGGATGATTTACTTGTTGTCATAATGCTGGCTAAACAATAGCTTAAATGTTTTTGATTGAAAAGAACATTTCCGTAGACAAGCCCTTGACATTAAGAACTATTAGGGGCGGACCATTAGAAAAGTTATGGGGGGGGGGAGGGGAATTTTCGAGCAGCAGGAATTTTTTTTGTTATCAAATTCCTTGTATGAATATTTTTAGGCCATAGCAAGAATATTTTTTAGGATTAATTGGCTTGCATGAATTTTTTTTCATTTAATTTTCCCTTGCGCGAATATTTTTTTTGTACTTCGCCCCCCCTCCATAAGTTTTCTAATGGTCCGTCCCTTACAAAATACGACAATGTGTTATAATTACAATTCACGACAGCTAGGCTTATCAGAAATTACGACAACGTGTTATTAAAAATTACGATAGCTTTGTCATTACAATTCTCGACAACTGTTTTTGCATCTACGACAGATATTACAATTTACAACGATTGTTATTACAAGTTACGACAGAACACAGACGCCTTTTACGAGCCTACACTCTTTTTTTTTTGTAAGAATGTTGTTTTTCCGGCCCAGGCTGAATATTCTTATTTTTCTGCCGATTTTAGGCTGAAAATATTCTTGTATTATTCTTAAATTATAGCTTATGCATGACGTTTCCGTTTTAGAATTTATTGGGGTATATGTATATGTATTACATGTACCGTTCATCGAACTGTCATTAGCGTTGAACATTTTGCTATAGCTAGTGCAGGTTTTTTCGTTTTGTTGGTTAGTTTCGCCGTTCAGAGAAAGGAATAATTTTATACGGTTAAGTTAAAAACATAAAACTGTATTGTATTTAAAGATGTTTCTACACACAAAATTATATCTATCCTTTTCAAAATCTCAGCTTTGGCTTTATTCTTAAAATATTCTTAAAATTTCGCAAATTTCAGCCTCGATATTCTTATAAAATATATTCTTATATAAAAAAAGAGTTAACTGATGATTTTCCAAAGATAGATATATTTATTCCATCGCTTCATCAGTGGATACATCCAGCAAAGCATTTTGTGAAAGGTTAGTGTCCAGTTATTTAAACGAAGAAAAGCAAAGAAACAAAATGGAAGTAGAAGGTTTTAACAGGTGAGCATTCCTTGAAGAACCGGTATTTGACTTAAGTCCTACTTAGACCGCAGTTCCAGCACACTCAGAGGACCTTCAGATATTTTTATTTGGTAGGGGCATCCTGTAAAATATCTGTTCAAAGAAGCATAGTAGAGGGTCTCGATAGAGTTAACCGTCAACCGTCAAATGGTATAAAATTTAACCTTCAGCTGCGTCAAAAAAGGCAATTTTTTTAATACCGTCAACCGTAAAAAATGTAGAAATTAATATTGACTGTCGAAAGGGTGTAAGGTATTTCATATCTCACTTAAAAGGCCACTGACCTTCACGACCTTCTTGCTCCTAAAGAATCCTTAAACTGGGGAAAACCTGATCCAGTTCTCATGTTCTCAACTCACTCTCTCCAGACATTAAAAAAAAAAACTCGCTTGTGTATGTCGTTGCAGCCAGGTAGACACACAGTCTTTAAAATAAAATAGTGCAACCCTCATCAAACAGTTTGCACCAACAGGCAATGGGTCAACAGAGTAACCACACAATAGCTAGCAAAGCCTAGAGACAAAATAGTCAGTAATTCATGGTAACTGAATTTCTGAAAGCAAAGTTTAAAATTGTAAACTGTTTGTTGATGCTTTTAGCTAGGGGAGGTCAATGCGTTTTTTTCCAGTTCCTACTTTATTGTTTTTCTCGCTGGTTGTTTAGATGGCATTTGCAACTAATTTTTTTCAGTAATATTGAAGATGCCCTAATGAATATATCTGTCTGATTTCGTTAAAACGTGGCCACTAGGTTTTCGCCTGGCGCCGGGCTCAGCCCGGCACCAGGCCAGTCCGTTGTCGAAAAAAGTAGGGGGCTTGCCGTTTTGGTCGGTACAGCTGGATAGCCCATGTAGGGACTAGTGGGGTAGGGAGGGGGCTGCTTTGACACAACCCATTCATTAAGCAGCAGTGTTCAGTGGAGGCTTTGACTGGGACAGCTACCTTGTTGTTATTTTGCCCAAGCCAGCTGAATCAGGCCTCTGCTGAGAGTGATTATCATGATAATTGCAGAGCTCAGTGGGAGGCGTAGACAGTCACGTATTATCCTGGGTGGGGAGCGTCAAAGTCTTGGTACCAAAGACACACTTAGCAACCTGTAGACACTCACTGAAGCCATGTTTTCATAAATTCAGTCAGATATATTATATATTTTTAAAAAAATAAAATTTACAAATTGCATGAAACTATACACTCAGAACAACAAATCAGTCTTCCATCACTGAATTTCGCAGGGTGTCTGGTAAACATTGTTCTTTGTTTTACTATCTTTATTCTTGCGGTTCTGTTTTACATACAGACATGTTTTTTTAATATCAAACAATTCCAGGACAAATGATTATTTAGCGGGACTTTAATTATGCAAGTAAATAAAATATAATTTTAAGATGCAGCTCGTGTTGTATTAGTGCTCGAATGATGATAGACCGCAGGGGAATAATCACACTATGTGTCGATCAAATAGAGCCAGTACGATTCTGTTGTGGGCTGGTTGAAAGACGATTGGAAGTTCAAATTAACAACGCTGTGGCTATATGGCCGGTAATTGGTCGAGGTTTTCAAAACACTAAATGACCGGCAGTCCCATAATTTGACAAATCGAAAAAATCCAGCTAATCTAAACTGTCATATGTCGATTAAGAATAGTCATTAAGGGATCCTGAAATGCTTTATAGATCTCAGGTCGAGCGTTTGGTTTACGCTGGGCCCAGAAAACGAAACCATGTTTTGCGACACTTAGAACTTTTTTCAGGTCGACTGCCGGTCAAGGCCAAACACTAAATGACCGGTAGTCCTATATTTTCAGTAAACTTCACAAATCGAAAAAATCCAGCTAGACCAAACTATCATATGTCGAGATCCTGATCATACTAGCCGGTTTTGCAAATTAATCATAAATTGGACGTGCATCAGAGAGAAAATCGGTTAAAAATTTCCCACCTGGAGAACGAAAAAAATCATGAAAATAGTCACGAACATCAAAAGGCCCGCGCCCAACAAAAACATGTTATAGAAATCCCACAATCGACTGGTTCGGGATGTCGACACAATGTGATAGTTTGGATTAGCTGGATTTTTTCGATTTTTGAAATTTATTGAGAATATAGGACTGCCGGTCATTTATTGACCAGGAGTCGACGTCAAAAAGTTCTAAGTGTCACAAAACATGGTTTCCTTTTCTGAGCCCAGCGTAAACCAAACGCTAAACTTGAGATCTATAATAGTCCATCAGCTGCAGAGAGCCGAAAATTTGGGTTTATGGCTCACTCGAGGGGAACAGCCGAAACATGTCACATGTTAATCTTTGACTATTAAGCATTACAAAAATGCATGATAGCAAGGATAAAACGGTAGCTTTCACTTTGAAAATCGAAATTTAAATTTGCACCTCATAATCTCCTTTTGGCCGCCATCTTGAATTTTGGGGAAGGCTGAAAAGTTGCTTATATTCTTTTAACTTAAACAAATGTTGTTTTAGCGTAGATTTAAAACATATTTGAACTAAAAACATGACTTCCGTTTATTCTAGTGCTTATATTATAACTACCTGAGGTCCTATGCCTTTGAATCAACATTGAATCAATATTGCCCGTTATTGGTCACTCAATAAGACCGGCAGTTCGCTATTTGCTTAATAACTAGAAAAAATGTATGGTTTAGAAAATTGTTTCAGAAAAGAGTAAGTAAATAAATCATATGTTTGCATTGCAAGTGTATTGAATAGATTCTCCTCTTGAAAACAATTTCTTAGTGGACAATCTTATCCAGTCACGCATCCATGACCGGAATTAGTTTTAGAAGTTTCAGCTGAATGTGAATTCCCCGCACGTCTTATCAAAATCAATGTAATGACCGAACTAAGTTCACCAACGAGAGAGATTTGCAACTCGCTAAGCTTGTCTACACAGAGGTAAGTGATGACTAACTGCACTCCATTAGCAAGAGAAAGCAGAATCCCTTGACTTTCCTTACTCGACATGTGATAGTTCAGGTTAGCTGGATTTTTCGATTTGTGAAATCTACAGAAAAGACAGGACTACCGGTCATTTAGTGTTTCTGAAAACCTTGACCGATTACCGGCCATATAGCCACAGCGTTAACAAAAAGCTTTATACCTCTCATCAACAATTTTAAACTATTGGGTGTAGATATATCAACCTGAAAAATGTTGGGAAAGGCAATTATTTCAGATTATTTTTCCCAAAACAGGTGTGCAGATAATTTAAGACCATATGTTCCGTTGCTCCCGGATATTTTAAGCTGGAACAACCAAAAAAGTCATGTTCCATTTACTTTCCAACCGGATTTTCCGAAAACTTTTGGTAAACGGCAAACAACCATTATTGCAAATTTCGGCACCAGTCACTACGCAGGCAGAAGGATCTGCAGTAAACGGCCGGTGTACTCTCTGTTACTATCTTGCGTTTCTGTTTTACTTGGCATACTTTCATCAAACAACGTTTTAATTGAACTTTGATTATACAAGTAAATAAAATACAATTTATAGAAACAGCTCGTGTTCCATTAGTGCTCGAATGATAAACCGCGCGGCGATATAATCAAGTGAGTGCCGATCAAGTAGGATCCATTTAATATGGGCTGATTGAAAGAGGAAGTTCAATTTAACAAAAAGTTTAATTCAGCAACATTAAATTTTAAATAGGGGTAGATATATTAAGCGGAAAAAATAACAAGCAAAGGCAATTATTTCAATATTTTATCTTACGTGTAATATTTCCCAAAACAGGTGTGCAGATAATTTAAGACCGTATTTATCAAGCCGGAATTCGGAAGATTGTTCTTCGCCGGAGTAACATTCAACGCAGACGCCTTTTACAAGCCTAACTGATATTTCGCAAACTGTTGTTTTCCGCTTTGTCATTTGAGACCTCCAGCAAACAGCATTTTGTCAAAGGTTAGTTACACACAAGAAGAAAACAAAATGCAACTTGACAAAAAGGTTTTAATTACGGTATGATAGAGTTGCGCATTTATTTAAGAACCGAATATTTTTAAACCTTGTCCTTCTTAATGTAGGACATTCATAGGACATTTGAACCTTTTCCGTGATGTGGTAGCTAGGGACACCCAACGGTTGAGTGTTTTCTGTAAAAAAGCTATTCGAAGAGGCACATTATTGTCTGGAAATTTCTATAGCTCGAAAAAAAATTTCCAGATGAAAAATGTTCCATTCATCTCAATTTTCGAGGCGTTTAGTCCATTAATTTTTCTACGTTTTTCTGAAGTTGGTTTTTCACCTTTCCGTGACTTTCCAGGTTTGATTATCATTTGTAAAAATCGACAACTAAAATTTTTGGCTTCGGAAACAGTAACGGAAAGAGGTATCGCAAAATGTTGAGCTTTCACTAAAAGATTAAATAGCATCAAAGATTTTTGGAAGAGTGATAAGAAGGAGGTAATAAATTCGCATAGGCTAAAGGAGCTCTAGAATTACAAAACAGTTAACAATTTTATAGTGCTTCTTAGAAACCATTTGCAAAGCTTTAAAAACAATCTAAAAACTGATATCCTAAAATGATTATAATAGAATTTTGGAGAAAGCTGTGGCGTTGTGTTTAAGGAGCGAGATGTTTCTCTCGCTCCTCACTATATATGCCTACGCATAAATGCTCGCAATGTTTAAATAAAGGGATTAGCCGAGCTGGAAGTGACTGACTTACGGCCTTTTCATATTTTCATATGAGAAATTTTAGTTCCGTTAACCGAGTGAAATTGATCGTATAGCTTGCATCAACGTAGAAAAACTATGATGTTTTCTTAGCAGTAGTTCTAAAAGTTCCTTGACCATTCGCTGTTCAAGATCAAAAGTTCCCTTTTTATGACAACCTTCATAGCTTATAGCCTGCGAACGGCAGGCGTTTCTCCTCGCTCATAGATATGAAAAGATTGGAGATTCACCTTTATAATTTCCCTAGTACGTCGCACTTAAAGGTCATTTTCTATGCATTTAAGAAGACTGCCAAATATTTCGGGAATAAATCGGAATTTTTTTGTTTTGGAGGCAATTATAACCTTTATTTAACGCGGTCAAATGTGCTTAGCTAAATAGCTACTTTACAGACATGAAGGAAGAAGGTTTAAATTGTTACAATTCAGATAAAGCCTGAAACATGTTATAATCGTAGCGGCTTATGAGACATGCTTACAAATAAGAGCACAAAACAGGAAAGGTCTAATTATTCCAATGAGATTCATGCATATAGTGTAATCAAAAAACTAAAAAAAAATAATACATTTTGGAGCGCAAATAATAGCGGCCGGTGCCCTGGGAAGAGGAACTCATTCACTCGCCGCCAGTCCCTACGAAGGCCAAAGGATCTGTAGCTAAATTGTGTTCTCTTTTGTACTATCTTGCACTTCGAATTCTGTTTTACTTGGCGTAATTTTATCAAAAAAATTCAAGAAAAAATTCAGGAACTATCGACATGAAATAAGTTTGAAACTGTAAGGACACCTAGGGAAACTACACCTCATGTCCTACTTTGCTTGAATGATGCACGGACGCCGCGAAATAATCTTTGTAGGTGTCCATCAAATAGGGTTGATTGGTTGTGGGCTAATTGAAACAAGGAAGTTCAAGTTAACAAAATTCAGCAGCAAATTTTTAGTTATTTAGTGGGGGTAGATATATTTAGGGGTGAAAAATGATGGCTAAGACAATTATTCATGGTACTGAAGCTTTAATAGTGAAATATTATTTCCCAAAACAGATGTGCAGATAATTTATAAGAACGTATAAATCGAGGAAAAAGTATTTTTCGCTGGAGTTACCTCCAACGCAGACGTCTTTTACAAGCCGAACTGATATTTTCCAAACAAAAACTATTAATATACTTTTTCGCTTCATCAGTGGGGACATCCAGCATAGCATTTTGCGAAAGGTTAGTTATTTATTTATAAACAAAACGAAACGACTTTTCTTTTCCTTCTTTTCGAGAACATCGGCGAGCGAGAACGAGCGCGGAGCGCAAGAAAGAAAAATAAAGAATTTCTCCTAACCCATCAAGTCAACCCATCATCATCAAGCCGGAATTCGGAAGATTATTCTATGCCGGAGTAACATCCAACGCAGACGCCTCAGTTCACAAGCCTAACTGATATTTCGCAAAGTGTTTTTTTCCGCTTTGTCATCTGAGACATCCAGCAAACTGCATTTTGTGAAAGGTTAGTTGCACACAAGAGATAAAACCTAACCGTAGCGGCTTATGAGACATCCATTAAAATAAGAACACAAAACAGGAAAGGTCTAATTATTCCGATGGGATTCATGCAAATAGTGTAATCAAAAAACTAAAAGAAATACATTTTGGCGCGCAAATAATAGCGCTGCCCTGGCGATCGAGAGGAACGCATTCACTCGCCGCCAGTCCCTACGTAGGCCAAAGGATTTGTAGTAAATGGTGTTCTTTCTTTGTACTATCCTGCAGTTCTGTTTTCCTTGGCATACTTTTATCAAAGAAATTCAGGAAAAATTCAGGAACTATTGACATGAAATAAGTTATAATTTGAAACTGTGTAGCCTGCGTCGCAGACGCCCTAAACCTTCTGTATATAACGTCTGCGAATTAGTGCACAATATCGTGTTCGAATCCCGCAGAGTCGCAAGGACATATGTCGGCGTTATTAATTGGCTAGTTTCTTACGTAGTTTGTGATTAGTTCGATTTGAATTAAGTGTTGACAGGCCAAACGTGACTCATACCTCGTGATAGTGTGAAACGTGACTTCAGTAGAGTAGCTTGAACGAGAGATTTTTTTTTTTTGCTCTCTTTTTGCACAATTTATACAGTGCATGGAGTATTCTACAATTTGACTGAGCAAATTTTTTTTTGCCGCTTTGAGTCTCACATTTAGCTACATTTAGATGTCGTGAAGCTGGTCTGTTCCATGCATATTGAGTAATTAGTACCTGTGGTTTATTTTTCGGCAAATGTTTTCTGGGAGCTGATTTGATCACAGATGCATAAATGATTTTCTTTCACCTCTGTTTAAGCTTTAATCTTTTAGTATTGCGGCTAAACAACCTTAGTTTCTTTGGTTTTCAAAGAAATGCCGGGACCTGACTAGCTACATGTGTGTAGTTTTTTTTTTCATCGTGAATATCATGATTTCCTGATTTGTTTTGACACTATAGAACTGTCGGCTAGATTGCAGAATACGCGGTAGTGCATCGGCAGAGATTGGAAGACGCTGGAAAACCAGCCGGCAAATTTACGAGCAAATTCTGGCCTTGAAGGAATTATCTCAAAGCATTTTTTTGTTCAGAAGACGGCTTTAAAGTTCGATCTGATCTTTCATTATTTACTGTAAACAATCCTTGCCAACTCCCTTCTGTGAATTTTGACATGTCACTGCACCCAACCGTCACACACACGTAAAAATTAGGCCAATCGTGAGGCTCGTAAGAAACCCACCTATCAGAAACGCTCACATATGTCCTTGCGACTCTGCAGGATATTAGAACGAGCTTTTGTGCACTAATTCGCAGACGGACTATACAAATGGTTTAGACGAGTGCGTGGGCCGGCTGCAACGCAGGCTAGAAACTGTGTGGATACCTTGAATGATGCACGGAGGCGAAATAATCGTTGTGTGTGTCCATCAAATAGGGTCGATTGGTTGTGGGCTGATTAAAAAAGGATGTTCAAGTTAACAAAAAGCCTAATTCAGCAGCAAATTTTTAGTTATTTAGTAGGGATAGATATAATTAGGGGTAAAAAATGATGGCCAAGACAATTATTCATGGTAAACTGAAGTTTAATAGTGAAATATTATTTCCCAAAACAGATGTGCAGATAATTTATAAGACCGTATAAATCAAGGGAAAATTATTTTTCGCTGGAGTTACCTCCAACGCAGACGTCTTTTACAATCCGAACTGATATTTTCCAAGCAAAAACTAAATAGATATACGTTTTTGCTTGATCAGTGGGGACATCCAGCATAGCATTTTGCGAAAGGTTAGTTACGTATTTAGAAACAAAACAAAAAGGCTGAACAAATTAAAACTAGCCTGTACACAAACGTTGTTTTCTTTTTCTTTTCGTTCTTTTCGAGAACATCGGCGAGCGAGAACGAGCGCGGAGCGCGAGAAAGAAAACTAAAGAATTTTCTCCTTCCCCACCCGTAACCCTTTCCGCTGGCGGTCAGCAAATCCCCCGCCGTTTTGGTTTTTTATCACGCGCGCTGGATGGACTTTGAAGGGAGAATAGAGGGTCTGTGAACAGGCTAGAACAAAACGAAACATATTAAAGGTTTTTACTGCGGTATCATGCAGGCAGTGAGCATAAATTTATTGTTAAACATACCAGTTGTAGAGTGATAGATATACTTATCTTAAACAAATCATTATTTGCCAGCCTGTTTGAAGTATGGTAAAAGTAAAGTTTTTTTGCCCTATATCTAATAATCTCATCGTGTTCAATACAGGAGAGCACAAGTTAAGGACAATCTATCGGAAGATTATTCTTTGAGGCGTCTGCGTTGGATGTTACTCCGGCAGTTTACAAGCCTAACTGATGTTTCGCAAAGTCTTTTTTTCCGTTTTGTCACATCCAGCAAACTGCATTTTGTGAAACTTTAGTTGCACACAAGAAGAAAACAAAATGCAACTTGACAAAAAGGTTTTAATCACGGTATGATAGAGTTGCGCATTTATTTAAGAACCAAATATTTTTAAATCTTGTCCCGACTTAACCACTGTTGAGGACATTCATAGGACCTTTTGACCTATTCCGTGATGTTGTACAGGGACACCCAACGGTTGAATCATTGTGTGTAAAAAAACGATAATTCGAAGAAGCACAGTATAATTGTCTGGAAATTTCTAAAGCTCGAGAAAAAAATTCCTCGATGAAAAATGTTCGATTCATCTCAATTTTCGACACTTTTTTTCCAATAATTTTTCTACGTTTTTCTGAAGTCGGTTTTTCACCTTTCCGTGACTTCCCAGGTTTGATACAATGTAATCATTCGTGAAAAAGGACTTACTACTAAAATTTTTGGCTTCGTAATACTAACGGAAAGAGGTATCGCAAAATGTTGAGTTTTCTGTATATTAAATAGCATCAAAGATTTTCGAAAAAGTACTAGCGTGTTAATAAATTCGCATCGGCTGAAGAAGCCCAAGGATGACCAAACAGATGCAAATTTTATAGAGTTTCATAGAACGCATTTGCAGAGCTGCTTTTTAAAACGACAATCTTAAAGATATCCTTAAATGGTTTGAATTTTAAATGAAGTAAATTTTGGAGAGAGGCGGCGTCGGATATGGTGGGCGGGTTGTAGAGCGATGTTTCTCTCCTCCTCACTATAATATATACTTACCTAAAAATACTTGCAGTGGAAAGTGTTAAAATACAAGGATTGTCCGAGCTAAGCCTCGACTTAAGGCCCTCTTCAGCCATATTCTCATGAGAAATTTCAGCTCCTTTAACTGAGTGAAATTGTTCACGAAGAGATTCCATGAAACATGTAATTTTTTTTCCGGTCTCAGTATGGACTTTTGATTGTCTTAGAAGGGTTAACTGAAATGATTCACATTTGCATTTTGGTGATA
Organism: Porites lobata; assembly: GCA_942486035.1. NCBI lineage: Eukaryota > Metazoa > Cnidaria > Anthozoa > Scleractinia > Poritidae > Porites > Porites lobata. The sequence continues at coordinate 227,727 of CALNXK010000356.1, forward strand.
AGTTACTCCCTTTATACCAAACAGACCTTCAATATTTAGAAAGAGCGAAATAAAAATGTTAAAAAAGTATTAATGTAATAGATTCAAATACAATTTTAGCCACAGTTAGATTGTTAGTTAACTAGTTTCGACTTGTTAGTTAGTAGTACCCCTTGCATTTTACCACGAACATTTTTTGCTCCTGATGTAATAACATAATGTTTTAAGCTATAGATATCTAGACGGATTTTTGAAAACGTTATCGTCAAATGAACCTTTTCCGTCCAACAGTTTTTTTCGACCAAAAACTATATCTAAAGTAGCTCATTATAAATTCCCTAAGAGTGCAACCATTGCTTTTTTTTCTTCTCCTCCTTTCCTGATCTCCTCGCTCTTTCTTTTTCTCCTTTCCCTTTCCTTCGTTACTGTGATTTTGGAGCCGTTCTCGGGCGTAAGAAACCTGCCTTTTGACGCCTTTTCAGTCAAATGACTGCAAATTTCGTTAGGGTGGTTTTCCATAAATCGGTTAGATATACTGTAATATATTTTATCAGCAGATGTAGAGCCATTTTTCTTTGGAAATGCTGTAAATAAACCGCCACCATTATGATAATGATAATTACTATTATTTATACTCAGGTGAACGAGCGCCGAGTAGACGTTAATTAGTTTTAAAAACATTCAGCGCTGAAACGAAATTTAATGCCCTCAACTTTTAGTCAACCAATTTATCCTAATCTCCACTCAAACGTCACTGATATTTTTTCCACAGGTGAAAACAAGGGTTTTCACTTCAGCTTTTGCGAAGGCAATTTGAAAAACTGTAAGTTAAAGGTGAGCTTCCTAATTCGTCGAATTATTATTCATGTATCTTCATTACTGTTTGTCTCACCTCCTACTTTTCTTTTCTAAGTAATCAAACTTTATTCAATTCAAATTCTTTCTAAAGGTAGACGAACAACAGAAGAGAACGGGTAAAAGTGTGAAGCGAAAAGGAGTAAAAGAAAACAAGTCATGCAATTATCTTCATCCGAGTGCATCACTTGGTTTGCTGTATTCCTTACCGTGTGTGTTGCCATAGTAACAGTGAACCTTCTATCAATCATTGTTTTTATAAAAAACCGCAGTCTTCGCACTCGTGCCATGTACCTAGTTATAAGCCTGACCATAGCTGATATGTTTGTTGGAGGATTTTCTCTCATTTATCTATTTCGATTCCTCTCAGATGTCTCATGCGACATTGTGAAAATGAACTTAAGCCAGGAACTGAATGTGATAATTGGGTTTCTCTTCCTCTGGTTTCCTCTGACCTCTCTAACAAACATTGCAGCGATTTCATTAGATCGGATGCATGCAACAATTCGTCCCTTCAGGCATCGCCTCATCAAAAAGTGGGTCTACGGGGTAACAATTGCTGCTGTCTGGGTTTTAACTGCAATGTTGATTGCGGCCGGGATAATAATTATACGATATAAAAAATTGTTTAAATTTGGTTATTACGCATGGCAATCATACTGTTGTTTGTGTCTATTTGTTACCTGTGTTTCTTACTCTTCCATTGTTGCTAAATTTTTGTGTGGAGCGCATCCCCAGCACCATGGTGCAGCCAACAGACAAAGGAAACTGACCGTAACGTTATTCATAATGACTATTGTATCCTTACTGACGTTTCTACCATATGCAGTTTATATTTTTCTTAGTTTTCAACCTAGTATCATGAAATTCCTTTCTTTCCAGGAATTAACACGTTTGCAGTCTTCTTTAACCATTCTATTTCTTATGAACTCGCTTGTTAATCCCATCGTTTACACAATCAGAATGCCAGAGTTTAGGAAAGCTCTCCTGTTGTTATTTAAACGTCAACGAAGACAAAATGCCCGAGATATTCCTCTTCATGCGCTTTAATGTACTTTGTTTAACACTTGGAGGCCTACTTATGATTTCGTCATCTTCATAAAAAACAAAACAAACAGTAGTTGATTGTATACTATTTTTGCGACCTTTAAAGTTCAATAAAAAAGTTGTAAATAAATGTTGTGGTGCAATTTTTTCCTTGGTTCAAATGCTTTTTTCCTTTGTTTTAAACTCTGATTCTCAATCGTACATAACCATACCGCAACACAAAGGAAAACAAAATCTAAACCATTGATGAGTTGAACCACAGTATTTCGTCAAATAAGAGCCCGTAAGTATAGTCTCGTTTATCTTTTCGTTACCTTTAGTATGCTTCCAAAATGAAAAGATATCCTTTACATTTCCTTGTTTAGAGTTAGTCATTATGATTGTGGTCGAAAAACATGAAATATATCCATTATGTACATTTAATAAGCGCAGAAGTTGTTTAGTTCTTAATTTGTTATTTCACAACGTAATATCTACTTTAATAAGGCGACTTGTTTTGAAGGTAAAATACCTCTGTTAGTAAAATCAGCATTTTAAGACACTTCAATAAAGTTGCTATTTATATAAACAGGATTTCTTTACGTTCTTATCTGTGTCTGGAATATCACAGGGAATGGGCCAGAAAAATGCTGAAATGGGAAAAGCACACTTCAGTGTCCTAAAGATGGGAAAAGTCAGAAGATTGTTAAAAGTGTCTTTTTTTTCACGCCAATTTTAGGAGAGGATTATAAGAATGTTGTTTTTCCCCGTTGAGTGGTTAAGGACATTTGTATACAGCTTGCCACATACATTCAAGACTCTTTCTGCCACTATTGTTGAACATTTCCGAGTCTTTTTTTGAGAGATGATAGATAGCCAAATCTGGGAAGGGAAGTCAATTGAAAAACTTTGAAAATCATAGATGAATGAAGAGTCATCAAAACTATTTAGCCTTTCTCGAGAAATAGAAGTTTTGCTTCTTCAAACATATATTTTACATCAGAAAACTTTCCCCTAATAAATGAGGATGGAGACATATCAAATAGTCTGGATTGAATATTGTCATCACTTTAAACTAAATCCAGTAAATCCATCTTGTCAGTTGGTGTCCTTAAACTGCGCCATGAATTCTTGGTGAAAGGCCCGGTGAAAGGTTCTTAGTCGCTCAAACATTGGAGCGAACGTCTCTTCAGAAGGAAGAATAGTGATTCTACCAAGAAAGATTAAAACATGAAACCGTTTTGTTATTTCCTTCGTTTGGATAGTGGGTCTGAAAAATCAAAACGTTTTGGATTATTTCAACCCATAATGTGGCGATAAAACTTGGTCCAATTTCATCACACTTTCATACGCTGACAGAACGTTGCTTTTACGGACAAGTCGCTTTTAGGACGCCTTTTCCCACATAAGTTTAAGCTCTGCTCCATACCGTATAATCCCGGTTGTAAGCCCTTCTATTTGTACATACCAACTTTATCCCAGTTGCAGGCCCTCCACTAAGTCCCCATCACCCCGGCTATGGGCCGATCTGTGTATACCCTTATTGCGTTCGTCAGAACGCATCCTAATTTGGTGTTCTTGTGGTACAAAGGCAGAATTTTGGGGGGTTGGGGGGAAAGAGGGGTCCTTTCAAATTTAAAGCTGCAGTCAGTCTAATCAATCTAAATATATTAGACAAGCCTGTGAAAACCTTGTGACACAAGGGCGCAAATGATATCACAGAGAGGTTTTTAAAATCATCAAAATTCCGACCTGAAGTCGATGGCCCTTGTTAATTCAAATCTTACCTGTAGTAAAAGTTGTTACCGCTGCCTTTAATATCAAAAACGTGGCCAGGAATCATGTAAATTCCAGTTTTCTCCAGCGCCTGCCAACAGTAAAACTCGTCAGGTGGAATTTCCTTGGCCTAAATAACAATGACAAAACAAACAACTCAGTAAACTCAAAAAATATCGACACATTACTTTCGTCCACCCAAAATCCTTTCACTTCGCTCACCAAACAGATCACATACATACTTTCATTGTGAGGGGAATATCTGTATTTCAAAGAATCCCTCGCTAAACCCTTTACTGGGAGCTGTTACTAGATCGATACGACATATGGAATTTAGCAATGAAATATGGAAAGTTGAGAAAGTGAAATTTTAACTTTCGCAGGACATTGTCAGCAGCCTGAGTAAGATGGGAGCATATAGTGTCCTTTTCACTTTTTCTAACCGAAGAACGCCTTTTATGAAAACTGACACGGCGGGAAACGGGGTGGCATTCTTCTAATAAAAGGTGCATCGACGAGAATCTTGGCTTCTGGATCGCACGTTGTGGATTCCGGATTTTATGCTGTAGATCCCCGATGGCAGGGACTGGATTCCGTATTCCTTTTCAGTGAAACGTGGATTCCAGATTCCAATCGTTAGCAAGATTCCGGGCTTCTTATAAAGAGCAGGCCCCAGTTGTTAAAAAGGTGGATAACGCTATCCACCGGATAAATCCCTATCCAGTGGATAGTGCAATTGGTTTCGCTTTGTACCTTTCCACTGGATAATGATTTATCCGGTAGATAGCGCTATCCATCTTTTGATCAACCGGGTCTGAATTCCGTATTTCAAACCCCAGAACTGATTCCGGATCAGTCTACAAGAAAAAAATTCCCGGGTTCCGGAATCTGGATTACCGTACACCTAGGATATCCATTACTGACAGTATTCTGCAGTGCAGCATTAGAAATCAAGGCCGGAAACAAGACATGATACCTTGGCTGCCTCGATAGCTTGCTTTGGAAGTGTTACCCTTGGAAACGCATACATTGCACCTGCCACCTCGTTACACTTAACATTTTCCATTGAGTTAAGAACCTCCATTGTCATCTTTGCTTTTTTCCTGTAAGAATCCTTGATGGATGTTACTTCCTGTAAAACTGTGTTACTATAAACAACATTGCAAGAAGGGAGGGGAAAATGAACCTCGTCACCACGGCGCTTTTCCCTGGCCTTGGGGATGGGGCGCCAGGGAAAAGCGCCCTGGGGACGAGGTTGGGAAAGTGGTCTTTCAATTGGCGATGGTTAGCAACTTTGTCAGGATTTGGGTTGTAATTTAATAACCGCGACTTTTGAAACTAGTTTACGAGAGTTGTTGCTATTTTTCAGCTGATTTTTAAGGGTTTGAATTCAATTTGGTAAAACTACCGTAACGGGTAACTTGAAGAAAAAAATCGCAAAAAACTAACCGTTATGTTGTCTTGCTTTGTATTTTTAGCAAGTCATCAAAAAATCCTTAGATGTTGTTGCCATTGATCATTTTCCCTCCTTATCGCCGACAGAAAGCAGCACAAGATTTGCAGATGACTCTACTCCACATTTGCTCAAATTAACTCAGGTGTGCTTTGACTATGTTAAAATACACCAAAAGTTTCTTCTTATCTCCCGGCTTTGATTATGAGTGGAAAGTAAAACATTCATGATCAAATGAGCCAAGAGAACTTTTATGTTTTGCGGCTTTTCTGTTCTCTTGCGTGAGTTCGCAAGCAGACAAATATCACCTTTTGAGCGTGGCTTAGCTTGGCCTATGGGCTGGATGACGTTAAAATTATAGCCTACGTGGCAGGCGTTCGAAAGGGAAGAGGGAATTAGCGCGCGCCCAGATTTCCCCTTCCCCGTCCCCTTTTAACGCCTGCGACGCAGGCTATTCAAATTATTGCAAAGGACTTAGGTAAAAGGTGACAGCTGAATTGGTCTGACGTGAATGTACCTGAACACCTTCAGTTAAACAGGATATAGACATCAAAGAATAAGTCCACACCAGGGTGTCATAACTCGGAAAGTTTATCGCAGGCGTTGATAAAGCCTTTGAAACCGCTGAGCCTGAGAAACTTCTCGAGTACGTGTATTTTATGGGGTTACTCTGCGTGTCGGGCGGGATCTAGCGTAAGAAAGTGCTTTTTGTTTCAGCAGTACAGCAGTGAGAAGAACGGGTGTTGTGACCTGGGAGCCGCCCAAGGGGCACAAGGGGCCTTGCCGCTAGTTACGCGCGTAGGCGCGCGCAGCCGAAGAGCACTCCAACCCCCCCTCTCCCCCCCCGTCATGAAATTCCCCCTCCATTCTCCCAGCGGCGCATTACAGCCGAAATATATACAGAGGTAAGAGGCTTCTGGCGGTCCAGTCAAAGCCTATGTGTTTTTCGAACTCCTAGTTTAGGGAAGATCATTGCGTCGGAGAGACTGGCTTATATCACGGACTTTTTAAAGCCAGTCATCTTGTATTAGTTCTTAGGAATAATTTTGTTGCTTTGCTTTGCACAGGTTGATTCTTATCCCATGTGGGTGAATGCCAAGAAAATGTTTGACCTAAAATCGGCAGAAGCCGAGGCTCTTCTCAGTGAAAAATAAGAAAAACAACAGATAAGGCAACGCTATGTACGTGAACAGGAACATATGCATAAGAACAGGATCAGACGCTGCTGGCTCGCGAAAATTAAAATGGTAGAGACAATAAAATATTTGACGTCAACGTAACACTGGCGTTCTCATATGAGTTACACATTACATCACTGATTAGGACCCAGAATTAAAGGTTTAGCCCCCAGCCTTCAATCTGCATGCAAATTAGTAGAACTGTGGGGTTGAAAATGGAGAGAAAGAAGCCTACGCACCGCCTAGTGTACTGAGTTGTTTGACTGAGACTGTGGAGTGTTTTATTCGCTGCCCGACCAACACTCGGGGTCTCAAAATAACTGAAGAGAATGTGCTTCCTCTACTCTGTCATTTGCAAGTGGCTAAACTTTCTTTGATAAGGACGAAAAATCTTAGACCCCCTCTCACAGCATTTTACTCTAGTCCGACTATGTTGGAACGTTTAAGATGCACAAGGGACATCAAAGGCCATTTTATGCATTTTATTGTTATGTCTACAAAGAAAGGATTATAGAGAGAACAAACCAGCTGAATTAAAATGCATAAAATGGCCATAAATCGACGCGGGAACCTCACAGGAAAGAACAATGAATCACACAACTTGTGTGAGGTTAGCCTATTTTTACTTAAATCCTTTCACATTCGTAGGTTACAGAAACAATCGTTTCACCTCGATTCACCATACAAATCCTAATTATTCAAAGTAACGCAAGATTGGCGATGGCTTGGACCAAAGTGACCTGTGAGGTAAGTCGAAAGCTCTAAACGCGGACAACGGTTTTCTGCAAAACAGCGAAACAAACATAGGAATTGCATGGCAAACAACATGTGCTAATATGTGGATCGCAATGCATTTATTAGAACGCATTTAAGGCGATGTTTACACTGTACCGGATGGCTTTAGCGTCGCCACGAAAACTATACCGGGAAGGACTTCGTTCACACACAAGAACGGTGATTTCTGTGACGGAGCCCCGCGGCGTACTTCCTATAACGGCCTATACGGGGGGGCTCTAAACGAAAGGAGTACCTTGGAATTTCACTAGTTGAAGTATAGGGTAGGGAAATCTGTCAACTCAGTTTACAAAGTTCCCAATAGAGCTAAGAGGCGCATTTTATGGCTGAGAAAACGTCGAGGAAACGTTCTGGTTTTGTGATTTAGTCATTTAAAAGACGGTGCATTTACAGCAATAAATCCGGTATAGTGTGAACATAGCAGTTATTTTAAATGTATACATAGTTCACCAATATTTGAAAAAGATGTTCGACTCAGTCAGTGACACAGGAGGGAAGGAAAAAAAATCCTAGTATTCCCAATAGGAGTCGAACCTATGACACTCTGGCTACTAGTACTAAGCTACAGGAGACGCGTGGGAGCGAAGACCATAAAACTAGTAGCTGCGTAGCAGTCGCTTGGAAGTAATGGGCTCAGAAAAGAACGGGACGCGCGAGAGAAACACGCGAGGGAAGATGGAGCGCCTGCCCTTAGTGGCGAAACGCCTATGAAATTCGTTTCCCGCCCCCTATGTAGCCTGCGTAACAGGCGCTTGGACTAGTTACTCCCAAGCGCCTGCTGCAGGCTACAAAACGTAGCTGCGTAGCATGGCGGTTTTGTCGGGAGCACTACTGAGCGGTGAAGCCGCAAAAACGCTCGCGAACGCCTCGCAGTTCCTCTACCCTTGCTCGCCTTTGCGCGCCCAACCAAAACCGCCATGCTACTCAGGCTAACAAAACTAGGTTCAAGTGACACTGACTGAAAATAAACATCTTCTCATATGTTCACCAGGCTTAAAATTCACCATCATTTTTCTATGTTCACGAATATTGTCCCGAATTACGGAGAAACATGTACTCGTCAATCTTATTATAGTACAGTTGAAAGTTTGTATGACAGATGTCGAAAGCATTTTGAAACTTTTTTTGCCAAAACTTCAGTAGATAATTATGTCCTGTTCTTGTCTAATTTTTTTTAGGTATTTTTGTGGGTCAGTCGACTGACAGTTGGCTGACATGTTTTTCCTGGCCATGAGGAGTCTCTTGCGGTAACAGACACCAATAAAAAAATAAACAATAGTGTAAAAGAAGTTTAACAAATCAATAAACTTACAAGCAGTTTCTTAAAAATTACAAAGCATTTGACAGCGCCGCTTATAATTCATTTGTAGTACATTAAAGGCACCTCAGAGATTGTTTTAAAGTCAGATAAGTGAAACCTGTTTGAAAGAGCTGAGAAAACTGAGTTTTCCGAGAAAAAAAGATTGCTAGTTTCCAGTCCACAACAGTCGTTGCCTTGTTGATTTCATCATCTCTTTAGTCGCGTCTGATCTGAGCGCCAGACTGATGGCGTTTTGTCGTTTATTTCTTCCTTTTGTCCGTAATTTTGAAGTTCAAAATTATTTCCAGTGTATTATCTACTAATCCTTTTGAATTGTTGTCCATAAAGACGATCAATAATGGCTGTTCACTTGTGGTTACGATCTGAACCCAAGATGAGCGAACACCGGACCGCCCTGACTCCAGCTAAGTGTAAAGAGCTTGTTTCAGCTGGTAAGACACGATACATACATTGAATGAATCATTGATTATAAATGGAATTGCGATTTGGAAGAGTGATGTGTATATATTCACTGTTAAAGGTGTGGGAAGGAGAGTTGTTTAAGAGACTTGGCTGTGCATGATAAATTATGTGATCAATCTCCAATTAAACTGCAGTTCCAGACGAGCGAAAGGCACTATTGCAATTCCTCGGAATAAGAAAAGGAACATTGCCTTTCTGGCGAAAATAAAGGAACGTTGTTGTGTAACGATGCATATGCATTATTAAATATGGCTCCTTGTCACTGTACTCTCGCTGTGTTTATGCAGTGACGAAATATCGACACCCGAACATGTACGCACACGTAGCACCCATAAGGGTATTAAAAGCAGTTTATTTCTTGTGTGAGGCCATTTTGGCCTGATGTGCCATCTAGCCTCATCAAAATCAGTAGGGCAAGAGTACTAATACATAACTGACAGAGTTATTACAACTACATGTGAATAACACTGAATTTTATTAATGCTGATAACTTTTATTCTTCATGTGATTTTTTTTAAAACAACTTGCACTCGTTTGGTATGTAGATGTACCCTGTAGGAGAGATTAAACAATCGCAGTAGACCATTTCATGTGAGTTAATGTGAGGCCATGGTTGACCTTCTCTTGACCTTTCTAATTGATATAAGAACAACACGATTTAAAAATGATTCACACTTTTAAACGAAATATCATTGACCATAAGTTGGTTTTTTGTAAAACCTGCTAATTTTCATTTTACTTGTCATATGACTGTGTATTAAAAAGAAAACTATTTCACATGTATTTGTTTTTGTTTTGTCATATTTTAGGGTTTCAAATCACAGTTGAAAATTCAAAGGATAGAATTTTCAAAGATGAAGAGTATGCAAGGTAAATAATTTTAGTGTCACTTGACCCAAACCAAGAAAGAGTGAATTTATATACTGACAGTGGAACCCCAATATCTCGCAATCGAGTTACCGGAGTTCTACTGTATTTACCATTCTAAAACCCGATTTTCTTTCATCCTGTTACCTTAAACACCCGTTCAATTTAATTGGGACTCGTTCAATATAATTGGGACTAATTGCTGTTAGCTGTTATTGCCTGTTATCAGCCATTAGAGCCAATCAGGATCAAGATTATCTTTGGCTAAGAGCTAGTCTAATGTTATCACATAACAAACCCATTAGATCCAATGGAAAGCTTGTTAGTGAATAACGGGATAACAGCTAATAACAGCTAATAATACTTCACCCATTATACCCAATCACAAGTTTGTTAGAGAATAACGGGATAATATGCTACATTCCACAAGTGTGAATTTGACCCGTGATGTAAAAATCTATTTCATGACAAGTCAGTGCATCATTCTCGAGTACATACTGGAAGGTTGCACGCATATATGCACATTTGATCCATTAGCTGCCGTGAACTCATCTAGAACTGTTTTTGGTTTATTTATCATGTTTTTGAAAAACGTCAAAATTTTACCGTTTTCAAATAACCGATAGGCTTTTTAACCCAGCACCTACGAAACAGTGGAATGTTCAAGAATAGAACAAGAAAATCAGAAAATTACTTTATGATCTTTGAAGAAGCGTAGCTCATAACAAGCATGCAACTATCCAACGATCTCTCGATAATAGGTCAGTGATACAATAGTTGTGAATAGGAAACAGAACAAATCAACACTGTCCAGAGGAAGTTTATCAGTTATCAAGTGACAATTGCTGACATTCCAGCCCATTCCTGCACGCAAATTTCTTAGACAGTACACTAACACATTTATTTTCTTAAGTTAAAACGATCTTTACACTTCCCTTTATTTCACCTTGATTTAACGATGAAATCTGTTTAGAATGAAAAGAAAGGCAAACTTGACGTCACCTAAGGAAAAACTGCCGTTTCCGTTTTTCATTTTGCACTAAGCATCACCTTTTAAAGACATATTTATACGTAAAATGTATTAACTTTTATACAGAAAAAATTTTGAAAGGCCAGAAAGGTTTTACTCTGACACGTTTTGAGAAACCTTTTGTTTGACTATTATTCGGCGATCGATCAGATTTAAAGGGCACATTTTTACGCGCCCTAAAAAGTTGTTAGAAGAAAGTAGCGAGTATAAGTTATTTAGTCATACGGCGGCGGGACTTGACGGAACGCAAAGAGAGCGTTACAATCTAATGGCATACGAGCGACTGCAGGCATCTCATGACATGTCGACTTTGAGATAACTATCAACGGCTTTGAATTCTTTCCACGTGCGAGAAAACAAAAAGTATGCAGACAGGACCAAAGCGGGAATATGTTATGGCGATAATGGCCGATAATCAAGGCACCATCAATTGTGATGAATGGTGAACAAATCTACTCTTTTTGCTGAACATTTTAAACGGTATTACAAAACAAACGCACTCTCTATTTCAGTCATGCTTGTCACAAAACCCTTTCATTCCCATTCATATTAAACAATTACTTTCGTTATCCGCTTTGGCGCCAAAGTCGGTACCTTTGCGCCAACTTTAATTCTCGTCACGTCTACTGGTGTAAAATCGATGTAATGGAAACAGAAGCCTGTTCGAAGGTGCAGTACAAAACTCAAAGTTTCTTACGAAAAGTTCTCTTAAGAATCGAGATATTATAATGCCCCCCCAAAATAATATAAAACGCTTACCTCAGGTGTTACTTCATTTTCATCTGGAAGAATATATCACAAAAAGTATTGTATCCTTTTCGCGTCCAGCAATGGCCCTTTTTCTCGTCTCTCTTAATTCCGGAAGTGAGTTTCGTTTACGACACCTTTCGGAAGTAAAAATTTCGAGGACTACGCTTTCTGCTCTCATTTTTGGACTTGCCCCAGAGCAAAAGATTTCCCTACGAATTCTCCATGTTCACATGAAAGGACGGCTTATGTGGGAGAGTGGGTACGCACACAATAGCCCTTTCTGCTCTCGTTAACTTTAACAACCGGCTAATCAACATTTTCCGGCTGTACGCTCTTCACTATTTGATATTCCCGTATTCTTGCATTTAATCAATTTTGTATATACATTGTTTTATTCAAGTAAGCATGATTTAAAGTATACTACATATTGTTTTAGACTTTATTTTTCCGAGCATGGAATTTGCTGACAATAAGAAAACCGTGACTCAGGCTTGAAATGTCAAGCGGGCAACATTTTTCGGCTTATCTCTGTTCTCCCCCAATCGCGAATTTTAACAACTTTTCTTATCAAATGTTTTATTCGCGTGAAATATGCTACAATAGATCACATTGATTAAAACGTGTAGTCATTAAGCATTCTATTAAATGGAAGTAAAACCGTGACATATCGTGAATCAGTGTGTAAATTAATATAGGTACAAAAATCATTGTACATAATTGTTCTACTGGTCCACTTTGCGATTTTAGCACTTTAAAATTTTCTAGAAACTTTGCAACAAAAATTATTGTCAGATTGCCACACTCACAAACAAAAGAAAAAACACTTCAATAAACCAAGGGTAAAAATTGAAGCGCCAACATATTTTGCAGAGTCTTTCAAATAATGCTATGCCGGCCTAACAAAATCATAAATCGGAGGTACAGCTGTCTCGGGTTACAACCACGATAAATCTCGACAATCCTTTATTAATGGATAAATAAATCTAGAAATAAGTGTGCATGCTTGACTTTAACTATGGTAAAGAACATTTCATACGTATTTGAGCTGGACAGATTCAGCCACTTACAGCACCGGCTCATTTTTAACCGGCCCTATGCGTCTTCTTCAGTTCCGCAACATGCACACAGAAAACGCCAAAAATACTTCAAATACAGGGAATAGATAAAAATATTTGCCACAAAAAGCGCCAAATTTACTTTTTATTGATGTCAAGTTTTTCACTTGCACACTCTTACTATCGTCAATGACCTCTACATTGCGACTGAATATGAATTCTGGCGCTACTTTATCCCAGTCCTTTTTTTGAGGCCACTGAAAAATTCCGTTTCTCTCTGTCAGAAAATGTTCAGCAAAAAGAGTAGATTTGTTCACCATTCATCACAATTGATGGTGCCTTGATTATCGGCCATTATCGCCATAACATATTCCCGCTTTGGTCCTGTCTGCATACTTTTTGTTTTCTCGCACGTGGAAAGAATTCAAAGCCGTTGATAGTTATCTCAAAGTCGACATGTCATGAGATGCCTGCAGTCGCTCGTATGCCATTAGATTGTAACGCTCTCTTTGCGTTCCGTCAAGTCCCGCCGCCGTATGACTAAATAACTTATACTCGCTACTTTCTTCTAACAACTTTTTAGGGCGCGTAAAAATGTGCCCTTTAAATCTGATCGATCGCCGAATAATAGTCAAACAAAAGGTTTCTCAAAACGTGTCAGAGTAAAACCTTTCTGGCCTTTCAAAATTTTTCTGTATAAAAGTTAATACATTTTACGTATAAATATGTCTTTAAAAGGTGATGCTTAGTGCAAAATGAAAAACGGAAACGGCAGTTTTTCCTTAGGTGACGTCAAGTTTGCCTTTCTTTTCATTCTAAACAGATTTCATCGTTAAATCAAGGTGAAATAAAGGGAAGTGTAAAGATCGTTTTAACTTAAGAAAATAAATGTGTTAGTGTACTGTCTAAGAAATTTGCGTGCAGGAATGGGCTGGAATGTCAGCAATTGTCACTTGATAACTGATAAACTTCCTCTGGACAGTGTTGATTTGTTCTGTTTCCTATTCACAACTATTGTATCACTGACCTATTATCGAGAGATCGTTGGATAGTTGCATGCTTGTTATGAGCTACGCTTCTTCAAAGATCATAAAGTAATTTTCTGATTTTCTTGTTCTATTCTTGAACATTCCACTGTTTCGTAGGTGCTGGGTTAAAAAGCCTATCGGTTATTTGAAAACGGTAAAATTTTGACGTTTTTCAAAAACATGATAAATAAACCAAAAAGAGTTTTAGATGAGTTCACGGCAGCTAATGGATCAAATGTGCATATATGCGTGCAACCTTCCAGTATGTACTCGAGAATGATGCACTGACTTGTCATGAAATAGATTTTTACATCACGGGTCAAATTCACACTTGTGGAATGTAGCATATTATCCCGTTATTCTCTAACAAACTTGTGATTGGGTATAATGGGTGAAGTATTATTAGCTGTTATTAGCTGTTATCCCGTTATTCACTAACAAGCTTTCCATTGGATCTAATGGGTTTGCTATGTGATAACATTAGACTAGCTCTTAGCAAAAGTCGACATGTCATGAGCTGCCTGCAGTCGCTCTTATGCCATTAGATTGTAACGCTCTCTTTACGTTCCGTCAAGTCCCGCCGCCGTATGACTAAATAACTTATACTCGCTACTTTCTTCTAACAACTTTTTAGGGCGCGTAAAAATGTGCCCTTTAAATCTGATCGATCGCCGAATAATGGTCAAACAAAAGATTTCTCAAAACGTGTCAGAGTAAAACTTTTCTGGCCTTTCAAAATTTTTCTGTATAAAAGTCAATACATTTTACGTACAAATATGTCTTTAAAAAGTGATGCTTAGTGCAAAATGAAAAACGGAAACGGCGGTTTTTCCTTAGGTGACATCAAGTTTGCCTTTCTCTTTAGGGAGCGCGTCCAAATATCGGTAGGGAACCCGATCATGGGAACGGACCCGATTAATTTTCCGATTGTTCGGAATCGGTACCGATCTGTAGGCACCAGTTGCCGTTTCCGATTACGATAAAAACTTTGCCGATTTATACATAAAATGAAGCGTGTCACGAAACCAAAAGAGTCGTTTCACTCCAAAGTAATTTGTATCGACTGTACCTTTTTCCTACTCCATAACAAATAGCAATAGTGTATGTTCAGTGTTGTGTTTCTAGTTTGTTGATTTGATGCGTGCCTACACGTGATTTTCGACGTTTTGCAGAGGTATTTCCTTCAGTCGATCGCAGACACCACGCTGCTCCATAAAATTTATTCTATGAAAATTAAAAGGAGTTAAATATTACGACGCAAAACACCACTGTTCTTCGTTGATACATAGCAAACAAAACACCATACTGAGTAGTGTGTTCTTTACTCGATACTTTCTAACAAATGATGCAATCCAAAAACACAACTAGAACTCACTTTCTCGAAACACAACTGGATGCATAGACTTGTTACAAGTAGACCTCAACGGGTTTCCTAGCGAGTGGAGCGAGAGCAAACCCATGGATAATATAAAACCACGGGATAAACTTTTACGAAAATTTGCGACTTTCATTCAACGATCCTAAACGCAAGGTGCAATGCGATCTGCGGCAAAAAATACCGACCAATTAGATTGCGGCCTAAGATTGTCTCCAGGGAATTAGCAAAAAGAACTGAAAGATTCCCACATTCGTGAGTCACGGAAAACACGGAACGAAGTTTCATACAAAGAGAGGATGGCTTAGCGACTTAGCTGTTCTGTGAGCTTGAGGATGGTGCCACGTGAAATTGCTTTCCATTCTCAGCGCTTACTAAAATTTGCACTTGACTCAAGGTGGCTGACTTTTTGACAAAAAGCAGAACCTTTTTTTACCGGAGTGTTCAACTAAAGCAAACTCTGCATACATCCGATAAGTTTGACTCAATTTAATAGCGGAAAGAGAATCGAGAAAGAGAAAACCAGTTGAGCGCCTCCATCAGTCACGTTTTTGAGTTCATATGCAACCAATAAACAACTTGCAGCCTGATTCTCAGACGATGTCCTCTTCTCTCCTGTGGCAACTTAAGCAGTTAAAGAACACAACATGGTAACAACATTTGCATTTTGGTCGTGGATGTTCTGACTTCTTTGTATTTTTTTCGCTTAAAGTCCTAAACTGGTTATTCCTTTAAAGATTTCTTTCATCATGCGATTTGGGTTCCGGTTAGCACGGGCCCAAGCTATTTTAAAATTATCATTTTGAGATCGTACACTTGCAGTGTACATTGCGCCGTCTTTCACTCAAAAGATGCTCTTCAGCGTTGTTGAATGACCTGCTGTTTCTTCTCGTGCTCATTTTGATACACAAATTTAATATTTTCTGGTCATACTCTGTCATAGGTAAATACAAACAAATGTTCAAAACTGTGACGTTAAATTTCGGTTCAAACAAGACACATTTATAAGAAAGATAATGTTAATAATAAGAAGAAACACTTTATCTGCTGGTCTACAACATTTAAATTGGAAATTTAACGTGTTTGTGCATCGAGAACCAACATTCACGCTTTTGCTTTTGTGACGGGTTATTTGAGCTGCGAGATATTTTTGATGACCTTTGTTAATTGGCCCGATAAAGACTTGAGACCCGTTGCCGATTCCGACATTCAACAGAATCGGAAAAAATCGGTGCCCAATTGATTGGCATCGGTCTGACCCGATGCCGATATTTGGACGCGTTCCCTTATTCTAAACAGATTTCGTCGTTAAATCAAAGTGAAATAAAGGGAAGTGTAAAGATCGTTTTAACTTAAGAAAATAAATGTGTTAGTGTACTATACTGTCTAAGAAATTTGCGTGCAGGAATGGGCTGGAATGTCAGCAATTGTCACTTGATAACTGATAAACTTCCTCTGGGCAGTGTTGATTTGTTCTGTTTCCTATTCACAACTATTGTATCACTGACCTACTATCGAGAGATCGTTGGATAGTTGCATGCTTGTTATGAGCTACGCTTCTTCAAAGATCATAAAGTAATTTTCTGATTTTCTTGTTCTATTCTTGAACATTCCACTGTTTCGTAGGTGCTGGGTTAAAAAGCCTATCGGTTATTTGAAAACGGTAAAATTTTGACGTTTTTCAAAAACATGATAAATAAACCAAAAAGAGTTTTAGATGAGTTCACGGCAGCTAATGGATCAAATGTGCATATATGCGTGCAGCCTTCCAGTATGTACTCGAGAATGATGCACTGACTTGTCATGAAATAGATTTTTACCTCACGGGTCAAATTCACACTTGTGGAATGTAGCATATTATCCCGTTATTCTCTAACAAACTTGTGATTGGGTATAATGGGTGAAGTATTATTAGCTGTTATTAGCTGTTATCCCGTTATTCACTAACAAGCTTGCCATTGGATCTAATGGGTTTGTTATCTGATAACATTAGACTATCTCTTAGCCAAAGATAATCTTGATCCTGATTGGCTCTAATGGCTGATAACAGGCAATAACAGCTAACAGCAATTAGTCCCAATTATATTGAACGAGTCCCAATTAAATTGAACGGGTGTTCTTAATTTACTTCATTGCCACTAGTGCATACATAAGTAGCAAAAAAGGATTTGACTTATTACTACTTATTACAAAATGCATTTGTTCTCCTTGTCGGAGACTTCATGTTACGTGACAGTATAGTGACACAGATGTTTAAATTAGGTCTGGATTTTATGAGACAATGAACACTTTAGCTGCAAGAATTGATTGACCTTTTTCTGATTATCGCCTAGTAACAACCAATCATATCTAATGTATACTATTATGAAATCAAGCGTTCTTTTTCATGTTTTTGAGAGTAGCTCTTGCACAACTGCTGTAACGAGTGAATACAAGTGAGCCAAGTGATTAAATACAATCGACTCTACTGACTGATTAGTGTAGTTTTCGTTGATCTGAAAACCCTAGTGAACGGGGCAAAGTTCTCAACATCCTTGCAGATACATTGCACATTCACAACATGAACAACAACAATGCGTAATCAATTTCTTAGCAATACTTGGCAGTAAGAATGCGAAAAATGATGAATGCCCATTCTTCGCCCTAAGACAATCAGGGAAAAAATGAATTTTGAAAATGAAAATGCTCAAAAATACAATCATCTGGTCAAATATTACTAAAGACTAAAAACAAGCACCTCACAAGGGTGCCCACAAGTTTCATTGAACTTATCATTTTGTGACAGGATCAATGGAGTGAGTATGGCTCCTGAAGGATCTTGGGTTCATGCTCCTAAAGATACATTTATCCTTGGAATTAAAGAACTTGCTGAATCTGATTCTTCAATTCCACAAACACACATTTACTTTGCCCATGCTTATAAAGTAAGTATACAGGGTAGTCTGAATGCTTCATCAAAGTAGCACTAGCTTAACATTGGAACCCCTTCCAGTGGTGTGATGGTCATTGATTATAATCAGTTATTGATTGAAAACCTTGAGTCCCACAATAAAATTGTTGAAAATGTTTGGTTGATTAAATACATATTATTTCAAAAATATATTATTGACTAATAAAAATATCAAAACATATTTGTTATGCGGCTATAATAATTGATGAAATTTTTCTGATACATTTTAAGGGAATAATTTGTTTGTTGGAGAAGGTTCAGAAAAAATAAGGACGCCCTAAACCTGATATCAAGTTTTATTAAGCAAAAGCTGTATTTATCTGAGGATAATCTCAATTTATTCTGTAGTGGGTTTAGTGGGTTTATCTTTGCTTTGTTTTTAGAATCAGGCTGGCTGGGTTGATTTACTTAATCGATTTATTAAGGGTGGTGGAAAGATTCTTGATGTGGAGTACATGACAGATGACAGTAGTAAGTGACAAAATATAATATTATCATTCTCTCTTAACCCATTAAATGCCACTATCCATGTATAAATTTTCCAGACCGAGAGTCAGTTGAGAGAATTTGATACATGATCAAAGCATTTTTGACAACTCTGGTAGACAGGCAAAAATATGTATGAAAGTAACTGTTAAAAGTAAATTGTGTTGTCTGGTACTTCTTTTAGAGAATATTCCTTGTTTTTAAGAATTTTTGCAAGACACCTTTTCTCCGGGAAAGCCTCTTCTTGTAATAAAAAAGTTTTAAGTGAAATCCTGATAACAGAAACAATGTAGAAGAGAATAATTATTGTCAAGGAAGAAACTGGAAGATAAATGACCACAATCAACATTAATGATATAAAATTAAACTTTAGAATTACTGTGTTACAGTTTTGCAGGTTTTAATTTTTGCAGATACATTGTAAGTCCAGAGCAGCCTGACTTTAATATTTAATTTAGAAAATGTAGTGCTGGTTTGATGGCAGTTAATTTTTTTGTGTGTCATGACTGTTTGCCTTCAGATAGACGACTAGTTGCAACATTTCCTCATCTGGCTGGTTTTTCAGGAATGGCTGTTGGTCTCAAAGCATGGTGCCTTCAACAATTAAGGCATGTATCAACCTATTCTTGTTTCCTCTCCCCTCCGTCCCCCATCCAATCACACTGAGTTTGGAAGAGCTGCATAAGAAAATATATTCAACCTAAACCCTGTGTTGGATGTTTTGCAATGCTTAAAACCCTAAACCCCCTAAACATTGTTCAGTTCTATTTACATGACAATGTTGAATGTGACCTGTAAAGAATCTCCAGCTTTCTTTGGTGAATTAGTGATTGAAATTTATGGACTTTTCATTGCGCTTTTCAGCCCTCACAGTTCAATGCCATCTTTAGAGCCTTATGATAATGAAAAAGTATTGGTAAATGATGTGAAGATGATGCTTCAAAATGTTTCCAAGGCAAAAGGTATAGTAACTCATTAATATAGATAATGGTTGATGTGGCCATGTTACAGGTCAAAATTAAATTTGGGTTAAATTTTTTAAACCAAGGTTGATTCTCATATTTTTCCTTTGTGTGCTTGTCCTAATCCTAATTCATGACTAATTAGGGCTTGGAGGCATCAAATTTTGACCTGTAAGAGCTACTTTTACTATATCCTCATCTACATCAAAAATAAGTAACTACCCTGAATGACTGCAGTTAAAATAGTCACACAACAAAAATTACAACTTTGAGAAAGTGATAAATTGAAAAAGATGGCATCTGCGTTGACATAATCTTTCCAATAATCTGTCCACAATATGAATGTTTATCTCTGATCTGACAGTAATTAACCACTTCACAGCCGACTTGAAAGCAAACATTGTTTATCTTAAAATCCAGGTCCAGCTTGTAAAACGAAATGCCTAATATTTTATTATTCACATACAGCTGTGATGTAATGTAGTCATTTTGACCTGTTCCAGCCTGTGCCTTTTTTCTCAATCATTAGGGAAGCTAGGGTGGCAGTCAGCAGTGAGGGCATTCGCCTCCCGGCAATGTGTTACCCGGGTTCAGATCCCAGTATTGACACCATATGGGGGTTGAGTTTGTTGTTGGTTCTCCCCTTAATACTCTGAGAGGTTTTTCTCCAGGCACTCCAGTTTAGTCCCCTCCTCAAACATCAACATTTCCAAATTCCAATTCGACTAGGAGCGGTAGACAAAGAACCACTACTCTTTGTTTCTTTATATTTTATTAATCATTAATGTTTATAAGTATGTTTAATATTGAAAATGTTTTGACTTTAATGTGTATAAGCCAATGAGAGGTTTACAACTAATTTAGAGTGATTGTACAATAATTATATTATATTATTATAATGTGCGTGAAAGTGCACTTATCTCTCTTTGTTTTTCCAAGGTCTTCCAGATTGCCACCCTCGCATAGTAGTTATAGGTGCATTAGGACGCTGTGGTAAAGGAGCATTGGATATGGCTTACAAAGTAGGAATACCAAGGTACACAGGAATGTCTCCAGTAATGAATAGCCTACATTCAGTATATTAAAATTCTAACATGACTCCGAGGCTCTCTGGTCATTTTTCTATATTTGGCTTGGTTTTCTTTGTGCTCAAGTCTCTTCTGGGAATTGCAAGACAATGGAGTCATGAAAAATTTGCAATTTTAACCCTAAAGCCTCATATTCTTGTTAAGATTTTAGTATATCGAACGTGGGCTATTACAGTAGGGGTTCAGGGCATTAATTAGGCACCGGAGATCGAAGAATTCACCGTTTACTACACTTACTTCTCCAGCTAATGTGTGATAGCCCGTGACTATTTTTTGTTCAGACATGTTGCTTCTTTCACAATATCCTGCTGTAACTGGTTACACCTTTCTCCTGCTACTAGCATTCTTAATGAAAACCCTGATGGGTCTTAGTGGCAGAAACTGTTTTGCCCTTATTATTGAAAAATTATATATAATTTTTGACAGCACGCACATTGCAAAATGGGACATTAATGAAACAAAAGCCGGGGGACCATTTGAGGGAATTCTACAGTATGACATTTTTGTCAACAACATCAAGTTAACAAAGGTACAGTAAAAATTGATCAATTTAAATTTATACAAAAAGCTATAATTCTGATTTTTGTGGGTATTGCAATCATATTAAATGAATCTCTCACATCCAGTTATGCACCTTCCAGTACCCATGAGGTGAATGTTGTCACCCAAGTCAAGGAAAATTTAAACTAATATTTTGTCTTAACAATATAATTATTATGTGGCTCATGCTTGATAAGAACTTATGTTAGTCAGATTTTGACGCATACATTATAACATTAAACTTTTCTTAAATTTTATTAAATCCACTTTAATTTGTTCCGATCTCCAGCCTTTAAGCTTTACACAGGTTCAATAATGTAGTAGGACCTGAGTATCACATTGCCTTGAATAAGTTCCCGCAGTTCCCAAATAAGCCAACTTTTCTCCAGCTAAGCTAGCAAATGGCACCCCCACCCCCACCCCCACCCTTGCCCCTAATTTTCTTAAAATGAGGTTACCGCAAGCGACACTTTTTCTTTATCACTTTTCTATGGTTAAGAGTCAAGATGCTTAGCAAACCTTCTTTTAGAAACTATCAGATGCATGGTGTATGTGGCTATTCTGTGGTGCAATTTCTGTTTCAAAGCCTTGAAATTGGTGAAAAAAAATTGTACCCATCTATGATATGGTATTGTCATTAATGGCAGGAATTAAGGAAGGAAGGGCAGGGTAAGAGGGCTAGAACCCCTGGATCTCCCACTGAGCTAAAAAAGGCATATTTAGATTTAACTTCTAACTTTTTTTGAGTCAAAAGCGTGAGATTTAATTCCGTTGGTTCCAGGATTTTTATGGAGGACCTGATCATATTCAAAGACTTGCAAATAGAAGGCCTCTAATCTCCTGGAGACCATACATGTATACTAGAAATTTTAATCCCAGCTACAGTTAATTTTACGTAGGGTATACGTTCATGTGCTTGATCAGAAAATTGCTTTGCAGAAAATTCCTCCATTTCTCACAAGGAAGGTGCTGGACACCGATCAGAGGTGAATAACAGCACAGACAGCTTGTGCAAAAAAAATAACCTCACTCACAGAAGTTTCTTATCACATTCACTCTCAAAATGAAAGAATTATGGTAAAAAAAAGTGCTAGCAGTCCTATTTCTCCATAGTCTGCTACACACAGCCGTTTTTAGTTTCGTCACGCAACCCTCCTCCCCACTAACGGTTGCTGAAAACCGAACTACATTCCTTTCCCATGATTAGCCAATTATAATTTAGCTCCCATTTTCTGGAAGGTGTTCATGCCACCTTTGCAGTACTGTGACTCCTCCAATCACAGCTTTGCTTTTATCATTGCCCCATCTGTGAATGACAGAATAATCAAAATCGTCGCGTGAAAACAAGCAATTTACTACAGTGTTGTCGTAGTCGAGTCCTATTCAAAATTTAGGAGATAAGCAGCAACAGCAAGCAAGTCGAGCAAATTGCGATGCACAACATGGATGTGCTCATAAAGTTGCCAGGTATAGTTTCGGGAAATTGCTCATCGATAATTTATAAGGTTGCTTTTTGAATCAGTACCCTTGAGAGTTTAGTCTTCACAGGAACACAATGAGCACATCTGGTACATTAAATTCTTCATTGCGTATCAGTATATATGCACGTTAAATGAAGAACCAACCAATCCTGGTAAAAGTCTTCTAGGCCTATCAAACCTTTTTTTTCACTTGGAACTTTGTTGACCGCTTAATACAAACTTTTTTGCAAATTAACCTTTTCGTTGCTTGAAAACACAGAGCCCGTCTAAATTCAGCGATGATTGATTGATTTGTCGAAAACTGAGAAGCGTGCTTGCTTCCTAGCGCCCTGCGGCTCACGTATTGTCAAATTTCTTGTACATGATTGGTTTGTTTGTTAGACCACAAACACAAAGGGAAAGGAATGTAGTTCGGCTTTCAGCAGCCGTTAGTGGGGAGGAGCGTTGCGTGACGACACTAAAAGCGGCTGTGTAGCAGACTAATTTCTCCACAAAGCTCAAGTAAAACTGCAATGGTTTTTACTGGGATGTATTCATACTTTTCCTGTTCCTGTTACCAGTAATTGTGATCGTAATATTTCCAGCCTTTTAATTTCACATTATATTTTTCCATTTTGTATTGTTGACTGATATTTGTGTGTTCACTATTTCTTGATTTCTGCTCTACACCTTTTCATCAACTAATTTTTCCAAGTCAGTTCTTTTCAAAGATGAACAAACTCACAGCTAACAAAAGTGTTAATTTTGAGAACGACCACGGATGTTCAGTTACATGTAATTTTCCTCTTCTGGAATACTTAAATCGACTCTTTCATAGTTGCATTTTAGTCTTACATTGTGTATGGCAATCTGGAGTCTTTGCAATTAGTTTCTTATACTTTATATAAGTAAGTACTTCTGTTACATGGAGAAATGAGAATATAACAACAAACAAAAAACATTCTTTCAAAATGTCCCTTTAAAACTGCACTATTTCTCACTGCAGGAATCTCTCTGTAGTGGTTGATGTTAGTTGTGATGTCAGCAACCCAAACAATCCTCTGCCATTCTTGGATTCCATTACCACATTTCAAAATCCCAGCAGGCGGCTACAACTCAGGTTGGCATGCAACAGTTTGTCTTTTTTTTGTAAAGAATGTACAGTTGTAAAAGTAAATGTAGCACATTTGTTACACAATTCTTCTTGGTGTTTCCAACCACCCTGGAAGATGATAGTTTTCTTTAAACTTTACTCTCATTTCATAAAGTCATTCTAACAATTTCCCGCATAGCTTTGAATTTCTTTTTCTAATGTCTGAAACCACGCACCTTTGTGCTTAATATCGCAGGGGGGGTTGGGGGGGGGGGAGGGAGAAGCCACTCAAGGGAAGTTTGTGTAGAGGTGTCAGCCACCAAGGCCTTTGAAACCTAATCCTGTTGAAGACAAAAATTACTCATTTTGCTACCCTGTTTAAGACGAAAGACTCTATTTTATGACCATGACTCGTTTCGTTTTGCTTACAGAATTAGGTAATTTCATGGAACTAAATTTTTTGGAAAAAAGAATTTTTTTAAATTTTTTATTGTTGGTGCCACAAATGTAGACCGCTCATCTGCAGCCTTTTTAACACTCCTTTAAAGGCATTGGGTTCAAAAACCTATCCTATTAAAGATGCTGAAGAGTGAAATTGTATACCCTGTTTAAGATTCAAGACCCTTAAAACCGTACTCAGTTCAACAGCACATATCCGTCTACGTCAAATAACGGAGTGCCCCCTCCCCCCAGGGTCTTACCAAAGGTATTACAGGGTTTTTTTAAGTAACAGGTAGTTGTTGTTCTCGTCTCCATTTTAAATCACCATGACACTAAGTTCTATTTATTATTTCTTACAGAAATTGTACCAAACCTTTGGACCTTGTGGCCATTGATAACTTACCCTCTCTGTTGCCAAGAGAAAGCACAGTTCTTTTTGCTGACAGCATAACACCATATCTTTTAAAACTTCCTGAGGTAGTTATCTAGAAAAAATATCCTAACTGTATTTTGTGTTTGATTCGTAAAAACTGAATTATAGTGAGTAAAACAATCTATTAGGCAGTGCCTTGAGCTGTCTCGCTGTAAAGTTGGGTAGTGCGGTGAAAAGATTATTTGTTGTTTACCATTTACTTGTCAAACTGGTCGGTTCACGTTTTGTGTAAATGGTAAGTAAAATTCAGGACTGGTAAATTTTGTCCCGGAATTGCGTTTACCATCTGTACAATTCAGTTCCATGTATCGAAAAACGGCCGCGAAGGCTTGAAATTAGTATCAAACGATGGGACTCGAATTTCCGTGAGCAACATTCCATATGGAAAAACCTTTCCTGATGTTCCGCTGCTCCCGGAGTTCCGCCGGTATGACCCAAAAAGGTGTGATCCATTTACTTTCCAATCAGATTTTCCGCAAACTTTTTCTAAATAGTAATCAATCATTTCCAGCCCATCCTGCGGTTATTTCTAGAAGGTTTATGCCATAACCTATCTTCACTTAATATTTAGAAAATAAAACTCCATTATAGTTCCATAGAAAACTTCTCTGAGTTTTCTTTTACATGTGGTGCTGAAATCAGTCATTAAATATAGAGGCTAATTCCTGTGATAAAAGCCCATTTCATTGAGCAAGTTTTTATTAAAAATTACTTTGGCAACTCGTAGGTAGTCAAGTGTTCAAGCCCTTTAAATTCGGCTGAGTGCTTTTTAGACAAAAAGTATCTATTTTTTTGCTAACTATTTGTGATTGTCTTTTTCCTTTTTTGTCCTTTTTTAGGTGGATTCTTATCCAGTTTGGGTTCGTGCGAAAGAGAAGTTTGAAGAAAAAGTTGCTGAGGTTTTAAAACGAAATGTTAAAAAACAAGTTGACCTCTGAACTCATCCATTCGAAAAACTCAAGCATAAAGTTTTTGTAACTTAAGTTGGTTATTAGGTAACCACTTTCCATATTACGTGAGTAACGTGAGGGAATGAGATTTTCGCTTAATTTATTCTACTTTAAATAGGAAAGCAATGTCATTTCATTCTCAGTAACATTTAGGGATTATTTTTGAAGGGTTGAGTAGCAAAATGGTGCGAGTGACGTTTTTCTATTTTTATTATGTGATGAGAGAAAGTTATTCTGTATGTCACTGCAAAATTGTCACCGTTTTTCGATTAGCTCTTCAATTACTTATTTCATGCTCTCGTGATGAACTGTACTTCAAAACAACTTGCACTACATAATTTGTTTGAATAGACTGTTCCTTTAGACAAGGAAACCCAAATAGAGGACTGGAAACAGTCTAAATGTACAATATACAATAAAAATTTTTTTGAAACGGCATTAAACAAAGATGGCAGAAAGTTGGTTGTGTAGCGTTTAGTCAAAACGACAAGAAGAGGCTGATATTAGGGAGCTTAAAACGACGACGGCAACGAGAACTTCAAAATAACAGCAATAGATTTAGGTTCCGTCAACACGTATTCGTTTTTGTTTGAAAAACGGAGAAGTCGGTTGTTTACCATTTACAGCTGTACATGGGAAAACCGATCGGTTCACGGTTTAGGCAAATGGGTATCGTCCTGGAATCGCGTTTACCATTTGCACAAATCAGTTCCATTTACCAAAAAACGGCCGCGAAGGCCTGAAACTGGTATCAAAGATGGCTTGGAGAGAATGAAGTCGTGAAAAATTTGCAATTTTGTCCCTAAAGCCTCGAAGTCATGTTTGAGCGTGGGGTATTGAAATGAAACAGGAATTTCTGTCACGTTAGTGCATGTAAATTTTAATCTTGTAAATAAAATAGAGACAAGATAAAAAGTGCTAAGCTTGAACGAGAAGTTGAGCGAGGTTCAACTTTTACGCTTACGAGCGACCTTTCATGCATTGCCTCTATTTTATTTGCAAACGTAAATTTTGCGCACGTAAAAATTACGCGACTCTGGAAATCAACCCTTCGAAAGAGTAGGGGACGTAGACCCTGGTGGTGTGGCCAACCTTCACACATCATTCACATCATGGGTTGGGTGGGTAGAGTAAGCTCATAAATGGAATTAGAGCGCTACCAGTGGCGCCTTTGTATGCTGACGTCCGAGCTCACTGTTCATATATTAATAGGGACCTTAAGATCCGAGGACGGCGACTGCAGAGAAAACGTCGTTGAAAAAGTGAATTCGCGTTCTTTCAATCTTCATCGCGATAACTCCAAGTCACTAACTTTGTCAAATGTAGGCGAACCCTCCTTAAGTTGAATTCCCAAGAACTATATCCAAGTTCAGAGAGAGAGAGAGGGGAAATTTCGTCGTCGCTTGTGTACTTCCTCTGTACATCGTGAAATTAGGCATTTTCACGTCGTAGTCGTGCAGGGACGGCAAAGAAATGTACAAAAAAGCGTGATGCACGTGCAAAATTGTTGTTTTGGTTATTAAACCTATTGCTTTTGTGGCGTTCCCGTTGCTGTCGCCGTCGTCGGATCTTAAGGTCCCTATAATATATATTGTAAAGAGGGCACGTCTGTTGTCTTCTCTTCCATGACTCATGACTCCTTCCTTCCTTCCTTCCTTACACAACTTGAGAATTCGAGTAAGAAAATGAAATTCAAGAGTTTAAGGCTCAGTTCCATTCTTTATTACCAGTGTGTTACAAAAATAAAACAGCCTTGAAAACCTAGTATATCGTGGTGTAACTGAACCTGAGCTCGTAGACAGTTATAAACTTTCTAAAACCTGCTTGAATTAAGTTTAACGCGGTTAGACAGTTTGAGTATGTTTAACACAACATGAAAACCATGGCAAAAAAAAGTCCTGAGAAGTCTAGCTGCTTTAGATCTTCCAACGAAACACAAAATTACTAACTTTTAACATTAGTCGTATTAGTTCGTATTAGTTATTGGTCATCACAGGATGTGGTCCTCTTGCTGGCCAGTCTCTTCTCCTCAGACCTGAACTCATCTTGGTTGTTCTGAGGTACATCCTCGACATAACCACACGGGTGGTCCACTGTGCTTCCGTGGCACAACACTGACTGCTTGCTAAGTTATCTTAACAATGATCTTGCAGCCATCTGTAGCATTTTGAGAGAGCGCTGCATAGGACCTGTTGCTTCTTGGATGGCAGACTGTAGCTGTTTACACAGTCCTTCTAGAACTGCGGGCATGTGCTCTCTTGTCACTTCATCAGTGGTGTCTAGTGACATGAGCGCTTCCTCTATGTACCTGTCAATTGAACAGAAGGGAAGGATACAATTGACTGGTTGAATGCGGACCGTCTGAAATGAAAATACCCAATGTCGCCTTAACTTAAATAACTAAAAAAAAACTCTCACAAGGTCTTGAATTTGCCGCCAACGGTGGGTCAGAAAGCAGTTATCTGGAGATATTAACGACGATCGTTTTCGTCGTTCACGTGTGTTCCGAAGCCATAACAGAAGTCTATATGCCGCGTTTACAAAGTTGAACAGTCTCGTTAAAGCGCAGCCTGTATAACCTCAGTACATTATTTCTAGCTAACACCCCATCTTTTGACCATATCTAGCTATGTAATCCTTTGGTTTCGGGCCGAATCAAAAGCCGATTATTTTTATGTTTGATGCTTTACCACAACTTAAACGTTGTTAACTTACGCATAAGGACGGAAGGGGGGCAAAGGAAAGAAGATGGTAAACGCTGTGTCACAAGCGTGACAATAAAAATGTTTGAAAAACGTTTCCACCAAACTTCTCCTTCCTCTGAACAGACATTTCGTAAAGACAGTTAAATGCAGTTACATTAAGTGTATATCACACCAAAACAAGCAAGTAACAGCCCTGTCACACAAAAACGTTTTGCCGTCCACTTCTTTCTGCCGTCCTGTTGCGTAAGCAACAAACTTGTAACTATTAAGACTCACTTGTGTTTAAGCTCCGTGTTAACGGTAAGATCTACTGACAGCTGTTGTATCAAAGACAGCAAGACAGGCTGCGATAAGGGACAAGGTGACTGAGAAAACACACTCTCAGGATCCACTTGTTCACAAACGTACATGACGATATTCAGATCTGATGCTGTCAAGGCCTGCAACAAAATATACAGTGGTCAAAAATGACGATGATGATGTCATAGTGATGACGAAGACTCCGAAGAGATGGTGGCGGTGATGGTGGTTAAGGTAAGGAAGCTGAAGACAATGATGGTGATGGGTAGTAGTGGTGACTATGATGATGGTGGTAGTGATAGTGGTGATGATGATGGTGGTAGTGATGGTGGTGATGGTTACGATGACAATGGTGATGATGATGGTAGTGAAGATGGAATTAGAGACCTTTAGATTCTAAGACGAGTACGAAAACCAGTACGAGATTTTCTCAATAATAAGTAGTGCTCACGCGTGAACCAACGCCATTTTGGCGGGAAAACTTGGTAACCGTCGTCACTCTACTACGAGATTGTCGAAGTCGGGAAAACAAGTTATCAAATGTTAGAATTTTTATCATTTTGTAATCAGGAGAGGGTGTAATCTCCTTCACTAAAGGTAACAGTGCTAAATTTTCTGGTGAAAATGGCAAATTGAAGCTTTCCGGGGAGTCTATATTTTGAGAATTCGCGAAAAAACTTCAAGTCAAATCTCGTACTCTTAGTCGTTCTCGTCCTCGAATCTAAAGGTCTCTAATAGGTGAAGGGTATAATGATAATGATAACCATTGCTATGGCGACGGTAATGATGATGATGATGAACATACTCATCAACACCATTTATTAAACAACATGAACATTTCAATAACAAACCGAACGTAATTCCAATACCTCTTGGAAGGCTTGGCCCAATTGTCCAGATTCCAGCAACTGTGAAACCAACACCTGCAGAGAGAAACGAAGTCACTTCAACTCTCAAAATGTCTTCACGATATCCCCATTTTTGTCTCCCGGGGGGAGGTAAGAGGAGGGTCGAGGGTAGCCTGCGTAACAGTCATTTCCTTTTTTCTTTTCGCCAAGCTGGAGAGGCGCGGGAGGCTAGAGAGAACGAGCTAGAAAATAGCAGCTGCCACCCCTTCCCCAAATTCACATATTTATCTTTCCATATCCGGTGGTCGTGAAAAATCCCAAGCCACGCTGATTCGCTTTGTGTGCTTTGACAAATACTACATAATAGAGAATTGTCCAATGCTCACATTTAACAAGGACTGGTGGACTCTTCTCTTAACTGTAGTTAACTGTAAAACAGTGCGTTGAGCGAAATAAACGTATCTCTCGGATCGATCAGTGTCGGCAAGTAACTACTGCTCTAGCAAATCGCTTGAACTTTCCGTCCTCTTTTCTGCACAGCCGGACCCTAATGAGCAAAAAATAGCCGTCGCGATCCCCCCTCCCAAATTCAATTTTTTTCACCTTTTCCGGGCTTCTTCTGTGCTTCTTCCCTTTGACTTTAAAGCAAACGGAAACGCGGGGGGTGGGGGAAGGGAACTGCGCTGTTACAATGTTGCTCTCCGGTACCTACCTGAGTGCGCGCCAGATCAGGAGCCTGCTGGGTGGAGCTTTCCACTGAGGTAGCTATCATTTCACTAAGCTGTTGACGGAGCCCTTCTAGGCCCAATCCCATTTCCTTTTGAACCGAGTCTTGCACTGAAGCTAAGACCTCTGACAAGAGGCGTGAAAATATTTCCTCGCGCAACCTACGATGGGAAATTAGAAATTCCATCATTGTATGAAACTGATTTCCGATCCGAAGGGATGATCACCTTAGCGTGATGGAGTGGTTTGCGTAAGTCAATAGGCTGATTTAGCAACATGACGGGAACGTCAGTTGGCGACGGGAAAGCGGGCAGAAAGGACTAAACACGACTTCCGGTACCCAATTTGCCGCTCCCGTTGTGTTGCTAAATCAGCCTAATGACCCAAAGAGGTCGACTGGGTCGTAGACTCCTTGCTCCAGTTTGATTGCGCTTTCCACAGGATAAATCACTATCCAGCGGATAAGTATTGCGAAAATCAATTGCGTTATCCGCAGGACAGAGATTAATCTGGTGGATAGCACTATCCATCATTTCAAAAACCACTCATGCCGACAGGTCGAAGAGTAGAGACCACAGTAAGTGTGATCCTCTGCAGTCCTCCAGATTGAGGTAAATAGGAAGGCAAATATTCAGAATCAGTCACATGAAAAGAGAAACAAGGCTGCCCCAACAAAATTCGGATGGTTTCCAAGGAGGGTGAGTTTACACTTAAAAGCTAAAGTTACTATACTTGGAATTGGGCAAAGGGCTGATAAGCCTCTCCCATAAAACCCTGTTATTACCAACACCAGAAGCAGGGGGAATTCATGTAATAAAGAGAATGCTGTGGCGGGTCCTCACAATAACGAGAACCATAGCAGTTAACCCTGAAAAGTGGAAACACTTTATGGAGCCCTTAAGTGCCACGCGAGACAAAGATGATAGCTGAGGTGAGATGAAGAAAGGTGCTTAAACTTATTATAAACAGTAACTTCTATCTTAGTCTGCCCTCAACGTTTGGATAACAATTAACCCTTCAACCCCCAAGATCCACATACAAATTCTTCAGACTGATTTCCTTATTTCTTTTAAGAATAGTTGAGAAAATTTGGTTTAAAAACAAGGCGATCTCCCTTTGGTAATCAATTCAGTAATTCTCATAACCTTTACTCTTGATGATCTGCTGATGTTGTTAGGAGAAAATTGATGTTGGTCACCTTTGGGACCTAAAGGGTTAAGACGTTTAACTTGAGGAGTCGACCCTGTTTGCCCCAACTGTTCAATTAAGGATTGAACAGTTTGTAACCGATTCGCACAGGTGGTAGCAAACCCGTTTTACAGAACACATTATCCTAAAACTATCGTACCCTTCTATTGATGAACTGAGCTGTTTCTGCAACATGACCTCAAAGTCAGCCATGATGTTTGATGTTAGTCTCTCTGTCATGGCTTGGAATGACTTGGTCTGTGCCTCTAGCTGTTGCATAACAGGGTTAACAGATTCTCTTTCTTCTCTTCTACGATTATCCAATGCAGTCGTCACCTGCTGTAGGTCTGTAATAAGAATGTGATACCGTTAACTGCCGATTATAAAATCTGGGCTAATATTTCTTCGTACGGGGATTGAGGAGGGCTTATAAACAGAGAAGCGTATGTTCAAGACGGCTTATAAACGGTATAGAAAAAGTGCTTCCAAACAGGCTATAGCAGAACTGATAAAAATACGTTCTGTATTTACTGGTTTTTACTTGAGGGTCATAACATCACAATATGTCGAATTCATTTCAAGATAAGCTAGAGAGGGGCGGGAAGGGGGCGGGGCTTATATCTGGATTGGCTTATAATCAGATGTATTTTTTTGTTGTTAACAGGAAGATGAGCCTAGAACTGGAGGGACTTATCAGTTAGGAAGAGGTTTATAAATGGCTGTTTATGGTATTTTGAGAGTTAATAGAGACCTCTAGATTGGAGGACGAGAACGACTACGAGTACAAGATTTGATTTAGAGTTTTTTCGCGTATTCTCAAATTATAGACTCCCCGGAAAGCTTCATTTTACCATTTTTCACTAGAAAAGTTAACACTGTTATCGTTATTGAAAGACGGTGAGCCCTCTCCCGATTGCAAAATGCCATTACTTCTAACATCTGAGAACTTGATCCTGCCATTACGACTCTCTCGCTAAAACTCGTAGTACAATGACGACGGCTACAACATTTTCCCGCCAAAATGACGCTGGGTCACGTGCGTGTACTATTAAGAAAATCTCGTATTCATAGTCGTTCTCGTCTTAGAAACTAAAGCTCTCTAATACCTAAAGACATCCAGTCGTCGCAACTTTTGTTTGACAGTCAATGTTGGGACTGTCAAACACTCCCTTCAGCAAATGCCAGTATCTTAGTATGTTTTTCAAATGAACAATCTAACTGAAGGTCATAGCCAGGGATTGAAGCTGCCCAATTATAACGCAATAAACAATCCCGCAGAACAGATCAAAACTTACATTGCTGAGTTCCTTTATGAAAAGACTCATTGATCTGCTGGAACATGTTCTGACAGGCCCTCTCAAAGGATGGCAGAATGGTGCTCTGGAATGCTTCACGATAAGTGACCTGAATAGGGCCCTGCAATGCAGTGGCTGCAGCACCACCTATTGCATCGACCACACCCTGTTCAGAAAACCACAAAACGCAATAGTAAGGATCACATTATCCATCTGTTTATAAACTGACCGCTTCGGTCCAAACGTGTTTCGTTTCTTGCATATCATACCTTGCTTTTGACCATTTTTGCAATACTCTCCTTTAAAACAGTATCAGCAGCTGTTAGTTTCTATCAAGAAAACCAAAATTAGCAGGGATACAACTTAACTAGAAAGCTACAGGGAAAGTCTCTATCTTAAAGAAACATTTCTGATTTTATTACTTTACATTTTACTAGTAGATAGCTTGGTGCACCACGAGTTCCTCCGCAGCTTAGGTAGCCTTTGGTACATGCATATTTTTCGGGTGAATGATCATTCAGTTTTCCTGCAGACGCCATCTTTGATTTTTTTTAAGGAGAGCAAAATTTGGGGAATATCAAGAGTAAACACCAGGGTGAAAGGGGAAAAAGTGGATAGTACCAGGGGAAAGGGGTACAAAATTGTGCTGTTTTCTTTCCTATCCCCCCTCCTCCCCCTTAAACGCCTACACTGCAGGCTACAGCTAAGAGCATCCACACTGTTGTTTGGGCGATAGCATGAATCCCGTTGTAACTCAGACTTATTCTTTCCCTCAAATGCACGACATGAAGAATACTAAAACGTTCACAACAAGTGTATTGCTGACAAAACGAACTGAACCATGAGCTCTTGACTGAACTCAACTGAACCCCTGTTGTTTATTCTTAATTCACTGCAAAATGGGTATAAATGCCAGGGCATCTGCAACATAATGTAGGGATGAACCAGTGTCCAGTCCAGGGAAAGCAGTAATACAGTCTAACCTCCAACAAGCAGCCACCCAAAAAGCCAAGGTTTGAAGATCTCTTACATGCGGTGGTCGCTTTCGGGTTCCTTCGAAGCTAGTCAGTTCAGAATGAAGCCCCCACCCTCCACCTCCTAGCCAGTACTATTGTGCACTACTATATTTCTGTATTTCACTATTAATGAAGTCTCCTCTTTTTTCCCATTCATACTCTGATTACCCTAATCAGTGACAAAGGCTCGAAAAAAAGTTGAATTCCTTATCAGTGACCAGGGCTCGAAAGAATCCTGAATTCCAGCACATCTTTCGGGCAAGCAGCCCTCACCATTTTTCTTGCCCGGGCCAACTACTTCAGTGCCTATCGTGGTTAGTGATTTTGTTAGAGGATAACTTGCCAGGGGGCAAGTGAGCAACTTGCCCAGCAAGAAGATCTACTCGTCCTAGACTAACGTATGGGACTTTTTTCGGGCCCTTTCTGAATGGGGTAAAGAAGAGTTGGATTACCTGTGGCTCAGGAGCATCTTAGCCGATCATTACCCACCTGTGCCAGTGTAGTATTAAGTTGTTCCTGTATGGAGTTCAATACTTTTTGTACTGTAGGTACAACAGAACTCTTAACTTCAGCTTTGACTGCTTTGTCCAGTTTTCCTGACAAGGTTGTGGTTAGCACTTGTGATAAAGTACTCTGCAGTTGCTCCTGTCTTTTCTTATCTCCGGAATGTTTCTCGCGTAGAGCTTTATCTAGACGCTGGGCTATGAGGTTGGTTAAAGAAAGTATCTTCCCAATAACCTTTTGAAAACCCTAGAACTTACAACTAATAAAAATCGATCAAAGAAAGCAAGACTGGTGAGATATCACTGGCACAATATTGTGATCCATGAATCAAGCTATGTTCCCAAGGCATCGGAACGAATTTTCGACTGGCTAAAAAATTTGGCAGAAGACTTCGTGAACAAGGGACCATTCAATATTTACGCTGTGTTCACACAGAACTTTAGGCCATAGTTTGCCTAGGCATCTCAATTTTCGTAGGGATAAGGTGGTTCCATGTGAACAGAACTCTTAAGCACACAAACTTTCAACAGGATGACAATTCGTCCGGTGCTACTTTTGGAAAGGACATTTGCTGTTCCCTAAGTGCAGTGTTGTATTATTTATTTTGGGAAGCACGTCTTTCACTCAAGACTGTTGAGTTAGCCTTGTCTGTAATTCATGCAGTGAACAGCTGATCACAAAGCAAAAAAACGTTCCTAGGGTTTCAATGAATGAGCACTATACCTGATCAGAAAATGAGAAAAGAAATGCAGTGTCTTGACAAAAGCAGCAAAAATTGTCATCACAGCTTAAAAGCTCCACTCCTAGTCGCGTTTGTTCAAAAGCTGAATGACGCTATCCACCGGATAAATCACTTTCCAGTGCATAAGTATTGAGGACACCAACTGCGCTACCTAGTGGATAGAGATTTATCCGGTGGATAGCGTTATTCACCTTCTGAACAACTGGGGCGTTGACTAGAATACCTTCTAGCAAAACACCTTAAGCAGGTGTCGAAACTGTAGTCCTGGCAACCTTATGACAGAACACTGGATGAAGGATACATTCCTCTTTAGAGAAGTCAGCAAGAGTCCTTTGTAGTCTGCCAGACACTCTCTCTTCAATCATTTGAACCTCATTTGACACTGTTGCCACCTGTTGCTGTTGGGCAGCTTGGTATCGGTCCAGCCGCTGTTGAAGTTCTTGTAAGTCCTTCTGTTGGGCCTTGACCAAACTCACCAGTTCACCAATGGATGACAAGATACTATTATCCTAAAACATTTACATGACAGACTTTTAATTAACGGGTCATTAAAGGAACTTGTTTCGCTGTTCAGTACATGTAATTGTTGTTAAGTTTTACTAGTAGCTGGCTACAAAGCGGGGGCACCCAACAACCGAATGTTTCTAAATACCGGTGAGTCAGAAGTGTCTCAAATAGTCGAAAGTTCTGAGGATGATTCTTGGGGACTTTTGGTATTTATAGTGATATTTTAAGGAGACTTTTTTAAACAAAAGATGTTTTTCACAGTGACGTCGTCAAATTGTAAAGTCAAAACAGCGAGGTTTTACGAATTCTTATTTACACTAGATTGAAGATAAACAAAAAATAAATCTTTGTACAAGTTTCCATTCCCGTAGCATATTTCATTTCGAAATATCTTGGTAATAAAATATAAAAAACACGACCTCCAAAAACCTTAGATAGGTTAAAGTAGAAAAACTCTGGATACCTCAGAAAAATGGAAAGTTGTGCTGAAATTTAAAGCCTTTCATGAACTTTAGAAATTTCTACTAGGGAATATTTGCTCCTTGATACAGCCATTGAATGCTCTTAATGAAATTTAATTTTTGCCAAAAACAACAGCCTCATCATTAATTTCCTATTCTTTTCAACAATTATTTTGGGATTTTGATAACTGGCCGATTAATGGAGAGTGGCCGCTTAATGAAGTTTAACTATAAGTTGTTAGTAAAATCCAACTAGTGGTCTATTATCAAAGCTGCATTCTCATTGGTTGAGCTACTACTAGGCTATATGTTATAGCCCACTAGTAGCGAAACGCGCGGGCTTTTTGGCGGCAAAAAAGGATTTAAGTCTAACTTTAACTAGCTAAAGTTGTTTTGTCTCGATATTTTTGACCAACTAGTTGGATTTTACTAAAACAATTATTCCTGTCGCCCTCGTGGTCTCTGAGTCAATAACCCATTCAGCCTTCGGTCTCATGGGCTATTGACTCACAGCCTATTTGGCCTCAAGGAATAATTGTTAATTAGTTCTTTCTTACCACACTGCTTCCTGGAATAGTCTGTGGTGGAATATCCAGTGCAGAAACAGGAGTAGAGACAAAACTAAAATAGAAAAAAAATTTTGCAAACATTTGCGATGAAATTTTCCACTAATAATAATTCATATTGAAGAAACACGTATATCAAACTGATGCACACCAATATTCACAAGAAATCCAGGATTTCATTTTGCAGTCTATCAAAAAACAAGCACACTAGAGAAAGTACAGCAGAAGAGCTTCCATTTGAATGGTCAAATTTTAGAACATCATCCAAAGAATCACAAGCAGGACTCAAAAAAAGCTTGAATTCCATCTTGTCCTCTTGTCAAACACCTCTCACGTACATGCCGAGGGCCATTCCTTCAGTGCTTGTGCTAGTTGACCCTTTAAGTCTTAACAGTGACCAACATCAATTTTCTCCTAACAATATTAATACGTCACTAACAGAAAAGATTATGAAAATCAATAAAATGATCACCGAAGGTGATCTTTTATCAAATTCTCTCAACTAATTCGTTAAGGAAATGTATGGAGATCAGTCAGGAGAATTTGTATGTGGATATTGGGGCTTAAAGGGTTAATGATTTAGTTTGAAGATGGTTTGCCTGGACACTTGCCCATTGCAGGAGCGTAGTGTCCATATACGCACATACACTCGTGCTTACATGTCATGAAATATGGAAAAATTATATGCTGTTTATTCCCTGAAAAAGCCTTTTTTTCATCATTAAATCGGGATGACTGATACATTTTTCCAACTATATTGGTGTCTTTGAGTTAGTATTTTTTTGACCTTTTATTATTCAATAATGCTGATGGCGTCACTGGCCCCTTTTTTCCGTAAACACTGTACTTTACCGATGACACTAGAGATGGGTAAAATAAACAACTAACTACTGCATTTTCCTGCATATTAATTTCCTGAAAATGTCCTGCGGAAAACGATGGAGATGGCAATTCCGAGACCCTAAATTAAGGGGAAGCAAGCCCAAGACCCCCCTAGGTTGGGCCGCCTTCGGCACTACAACTTTTCTTCCCCGCGTGCGTACGCCTTAAAAATCTCACGCTACGCCCCTACATTGGGCAAGTGAGCTTAAATGGTCACCTTTTTTGAGCCCTAAAACATTACACCTCCATCATTTATACGTTGTTATTACTTATGCTGGGAATTTTGAGCGAATGTACTGATATTGTTCAGAGAAAATAAGTGTTGGTCACTCCTGGGATTTAAAGGGTTAAGCTGATACCTTGTGTGGATTGAAGGCTGCTTTCTCCGTGCACTGGGCATCACTGGAGTGCTGACAGGCAGTGCATGGGCTGACTCGGGACTTTCTCGTCCAGTTGGAACTGCTTCATCATCAACGTTCATTTCCCACTGTTCCATCAGCCTCTCATCTGTGAAAGCATCTTCTCCATCTGCTTGAACGTCATCTTCTTTGCCTTTCACGTTATCTTCCAAAATTATCAGGTTTCCTTCAGCCGCCCTAGCAGATAAAGGCCTTAAACTTTCACTTGTGCTTGAACCTGAACTAGATTTTCTTTCCCTTTCATTTATTTCTTCCTGTATTTCAGCCTCTGGTTTCTGTGACTCCGGAAGCTCCTCGTCACCTTCGTCCTTTGCTTCATCATCAGCTGATGCTTCAACATCCACTTGTCTTCCGACAGGACTCCCTGTTGCACTCCTATCTTTTAGGGCTGTGCCGCTGGAGCCACTTGACCCATTTTCTAAATTTTGAATCACTGAACTGCAAACAACAGCTTCAGTTTCACTATTTACAACAGGTTCTTTGGCCGACGACTGAGGGCTGGTCTCCCCACGAGGACTAGAACGAAAGTTTGGAATTGGGACAGAACTGGGGTCAGGTGCACTCATGACAGTCGGTGATGGAGGAAGAGGTAAAGATGTGGGAGTTAGAATACCACTCTCTTGAGCAAAAGACCCCTGCGGTGTGACTGAATTACTTGACCTGATAGTAGTGTCAGAGAGTCGAGATGACACTGATGAACCAAGCAACTCATCGACTGACCCCTGTGAATTATTCAGACCAGAAACCATGGTCACACTGCTGCCACTGCTGTTTTTAACCTCAGACTGATGTAAGCCTTTAAATGCACTAGTTTTGAAGGCTTCAGGTGTGATCAGCTTAGCGCGAACTGGATTTGGACCATCTGTACTATCTTCGGGATCTTCAATATTAGTGCTGGCTTCAGAGCCTGTTTCTATTCCACTTAAGTCAGACAGTGCATCATGGATAACTACATGAAAGAAAAACATAATTATTATTCACCCTACACTCACGCTTAACTTAATGAACTGGTGGTAATAATGTCTTCAGGATGCAGGTATTCAAACGCCCTCTTTTGTTTCATGTGGTAGTGTCTGTGTTGGTAAAAAGGTCAGTGCATGGAAGTTCAAATATGAGACCTGGTCACTTCTGTCATGATGCCTCCAAAAACAGAATATTGGCAGTGAAAATTTATGGTATTGCAGATGGTGCAAAAACTAAAATCAAAAAGGACCTAACCCAATTACTCTAAAAAATGGCTTAAGTCAAATTTTATCAAAATTTCAGAATTTATCTTGTAAAATGCTACACAAAACAAACATTACCATGTGAAAGTACTGCCAAAGAGGTTTTTATTTGAATGGTCACAAAGTAAGATTTCCTTCATAGACACAATAGTTACAGCCACCCTTGGAAGACTCCATCATTTACTCTAACACTGAGAGGTCACTAGACTATACCCATACAACAACAAAAAAGGGAACCAACAAACGTGTCTGCAACACAGAGAAACACACAGAGATTTGGTTCTACGCACTGTTATTTAACTCTGTTATTATGATAGGCCACAAACTTTAAGGTCATTTAGCCTTCATTTTATTAAATGCATCCTAAGAAGATACCAACAAAAACAAAGCACTTACCAGATTGGCCTGTTGTGGTTGTAAGTGATGACAATGTGGAAGGGGTGGGTGGGGGAACCGACGGTTGTGGATGGAAGTGTATTAGCAGTTCTTGCATTGCTCTGAAAGGGCAAAAACAAAATTCAAGGTCACAAATTGACTTTGTGATGGTTGATTCAGATGACATAACTGCCACTCTGAAGTAAGAGACTGTTTGTCTTGCGCTGTTATAATGGTCTCCTGTTTAATTTTACTGTTTTTTCATCCCACTTGAAGAGATTGATAGTAAGCCGGCTTTCA
The DNA here is from genome assembly GCA_942486035.1 of Porites lobata. Lineage (NCBI taxonomy): Eukaryota > Metazoa > Cnidaria > Anthozoa > Scleractinia > Poritidae > Porites > Porites lobata. The sequence continues at coordinate 267,140 of CALNXK010000356.1, forward strand.
GAGAGCTCCAGACAAAAAACATGAAAATCAGCAACTGTACCATTATATTAAATTACAAACTATTCAGTCATTCAAAGTTCATGGGGTAGGAGAACAACCATCTTTTGTTGATGTTTTCTTGTAGATTTTTGCTTTTGTAACATGTTTTTGAGCCAAGAAAAAACGTCTGTGAGGTAAAAAAAAAAAAACCAGAACAAAAGATTCTGGTATTCAAGAAAATTTACCTTCAGGTTGGTTAATTACGATATTTCTTCAAATCACAACCCTTAAATTTATGTATTACTAACTTTTTCATTTCAGTGACTATCCATTATTTTGGCAACAGAACATGCGATGTGTAAAAGAGAAACAACTGTATTATTTTATTGGTGACACCAAAATAATTATGATGTAAGTAACTTGGGTTAGTCTTACTTGGTTTGAATACAATACAGTTGTAACTGGACACCAAATTTCTTTCCTGTATCTTCTCCAGTAGCTATTTCGTCCAGCCCTAAATGTGACGCGTGAATATCATCATCAACATGGCTATCCCCATTTTCTTCGCCATTTTGTTCTACATTTGATTTGAGTTTGAAGCATTTGACTTGGCCAACGACAAAGCTTAGCAGCGGCTGAGTGAGAAGGAATTCTGCCACTGATGTGACGTGTGCTTGGCCTTCTTCAACGTCTTGATGGAACATAAATACGTAAAGAACCTGGTAATAAAAGTCAGAGAGAATAACACACACTTTAGCTTACGGCATGGACTCTGAAATACCTTGATGACATATTATTCTTCCACACATCCTTTAAACAATTTAGTGTGAGCATTCAGTGTGACCTTGAAGACCTGTAGTCAATAAAGTAGGAGCTGACACAGTATGTGTACCTTATAAAAAATATATTGCTACATTTTAAAATTTTTTCATATTGTCTCTAGTCAGTGACAATAAATTTCGATCTTGAAGAGGGTTCTGTCCTTCACAACTTCTTTTCTTATTGATTGCCATAAAAGAAGGGTGAAATAGGATGCAGCACAAAATGCTTAGAATCAAAAGCACTGGTTACTCTCAAATTATAAAATTTGTAGGTATGGTATGAATATTTAAATTTACCTTCAATCTGTGATTCATGATTTTTCACAAAGCATTTCAAGTCAGTCAATACATAGCTCACATATTTGAATTTAAATTTTTCATCCACTTCACTTTTATGTGGAAATTTGCTCCCCCCATTCCCACTTGGAAAGCCACAAGGGGAATTTATTCTATATTCTTACCTTTTTTATAACATCCGATACAACTAAATAAGAGGCTGACAGGTCCAAACTCACTTTCAGAAATGAGTGTTTGATTGAACTAAAGGATATAAGGCAAAAAACACAAACAGAATCAGAATCTCAGTAGTATATATGTTGTGAACACATGTAAACTTAACAAAGATGCCTTTAACAAGTTGGTGTAACACATCCAGTCCACTCAAAAGGTAAAATCGAAGAACAGCTCCCCCAAAAATCTGTTAGCTGTCTGTTGGTAGACTTTGACCAACAGTCAACTGACAGTCGACCAACAAACAGCCCACTGTTGGCCAAAAAATAACAAACAGTTAGCCAACAGTTTTCCCAATAGGACAATTGCACGATGACGTCATTTGACTACAACTACCAGAATCCTTGAGTTTGTTGTTTTCTTGTGCAAATTAAGGCTATTGTTCTTTAATCCTCAGCGGGATTGACAAATTTAAATAACAAAGCAAAACCGAAATGAATTCTGGTAGTTGTATTCAAATATCGTCATCGTGCAATTGTCCTATTTAAACCAAATAGTGTTGGCCGACAGTTGTTTAACTGTTGGTCACTTGTCTGTTAACGTCAACACATTTTTTTGAGACACGGAACTATTTCTTCAAGTTGTTGCAGCATGTAGAGCTGTTGATTGTTTGTCGGTGAACTGTCTGTTGACAATGTAGCGACAGACGGCAGACAGATTTTTGGGTTAATTTTACCACTCAAAATGAGCCAGCAGATGGCAATTTTGCTGCTTCCAATGGAATATTTGATACCTTTTAACACTTAAGTTTAATAACGTAAAACAAAAACCAAACAAGCTTAAACCCTTTGCTGCCTGCTACTCCAGTTTATCCTGCTGACTACTGCAAAACATTCTGACTGGGCTGCAGAACTAAGCAAACGTTTTATTCCCTTGTCTGACCACAGTCAAATTACGTTCTATTTTGATGACTTACCTTGAGCCTGGAACATCAGGAGATGTAAATCTACACATAACGCAAAAAAATGACAATCAATCAACCAACAGAAGATTAGTCAAGAAAGAAAAGCATGCAAAAAGGAAGTTTTTCATAAGAGTAAATGCAGCCTAACTAATCACCGTATTGTTTGTAGGCAAGACCAGGTAACTGTACACCAAACTTTAATCTCTCTGTTAAATTGAGCTCCTGTGATTAAAAATCTCCACATTGGGAGTCTAAGAGGAAAACAAAGTAAATTCACCAATAAACAAGAATACTTGATATGACCACTATTAAGATTTTTCTGTTACAATAAAGCTCGTACTGTGTTACATGTTACAAGCGTTTGAAGGATTCAGAGACAGTATTACTTCTGAAGTAACAAAAACTTAAAGAACCAAAAAAAATGCATATTTTCACGCCTCTTTTCATGCAAACCTGGACAACCAAGTGAGACTACCTTGCCATTCATTGTAACAGTAACTAATCACAATCACCACTAAAAAAAAATATTCTCAAATCTGGATGGCAATCAGCAATCATGATTTCAGCATTAATGGGACTGTGAAATAGGTCAATCTGCATCATGGCTGTGAGTATTATCTGACAGGACCTGCCATCTTGGGCACTGTGATTGAACAATTGAACATGAATGGGTTCCTTTCTTGTCTGATTTTGTTTAAACACTTGCATGATTGGACTCCACTCAGTCTTATTACCATTTTTAAGGGTAGATTGTAGACAGTCCTCTTTCAGATGGTTGAGTCAAGGCTCACCAGGAATGGAGAAAGTGAATGACTGAGAGGGCAACTTCCCTGCTTTGCCACAAGTTACAATGTATCTGTTATTCCCTCACTCAGTTGCCTGATTTGCCCACTCAAGCCACTATCCTGAGGAACTGCTTTCACTTTAGTGTAAGGGATCAGGATACTTAGGGCGCTTTCCATTTAGTCAAAATTTCCGGAATTTCCGGTTCGGCGGTAAATGGAACACGTTTCGTCGGTTCGTCCCACTGGAAAATTCCCAGAAAAAGTGGAAAATCTAAAAAGGTGGTCCCGTTTTCCCGGTTGGAATTTCTGAACGGAATGTCGTGTTCCATTTACGTTTCTCGTAGTTTGTACCAGTTCCAGGTCCACGGTCGGGCACCGCGCCACGTACCGGGGTTTACGACCAAATGGAACAACTTTTTACCAATCGGAAATTCCACTTTTGCTACCACCGCAATTTCCGGGTTTTTTTCGTAAATGGAAAGCGCCCTTAGGGTCTATGACATGTGTCTTTGCACTATAATACTTGTAAAAAATGTTGAAACATTTGTGTTTTGTTATCTTTTTCCCAAGGTCGCCGGATTTGGGTATTACAGTCATCTCGGGCCCACTTTTCATGTGCTGACCCTAATCCATTCATATTAAGTACATGAAGAGATTGACGTTTGAGTTAATTAAGTTTGACATGTCTAATTTGAGTTGACCCATGAAAAAGATTGAGTAGCCCACATGGGAATTTCGATTGTAAAGCAACTTCGTTACAAACGCCGAAATTCTCATGCACCAAACCTGATGCGTAAATTACCAAAATTTATTTTTTTCTTGTAAGCATTTTAGACCATCGAACATCATGAAAATGAATTGAGTCTGACCAACAAAGTTCGACATCTGAATGAACTATTAAACTTGTATCATTTGGGTCGACCTTAATAGGCATTAAGTTCAGTACATAAAAAGATCGCCGTTTGAACTGGGCCTCACTGCCCTAAAATACGTGTGGCTTGACATTGGGGAAGGAGAAGGGCACATCTGAGAACAAAGGAGTGAAGAGTGTTTCCAAGAAATTTTCAAGAAAATTCAAGAGAAATCTTATGGTGTCTGTTTCAATGTTTCATGACGAGTATTGTCGCTTCTTTTTACATTCAATCTGTCACTTACTCTTTATCTTGTGACAACTGATTATCAGTGAACACCATACATGACAACGGTAAACCATCGTGTGGTTGAAATTCATGCATACACTCTACTTTGTCAGACAATTGCCAAAATTTGATGAAGCCATCTTCGCTGGCTGTTGCAAGTACTGATCCATCAGGAGACAAAGCACCCTCAGTGATTTGCTAAGACAAATTTAAATTAAGAAGTCAAATTCATTTATCACTCAACAAAGTTATGACCAGTCTATAGATAGTATTTGAGTCACATTTACACCTCAAAAATCGACAACTGCATTAATGAAGTAGTAGAATTAACATTTGATACTGATTGTCTCATTTCCCAAGTATGATAAAAATATTTGTGTCAGATCTGTATGGGTTATACAATTGCTTGCCTTTGGCTTATCACTGTAAAAGCTCACAGGCATACATATCTCTACTCATATTTTATCTAGCGTATAAAAAACATTTTGTCTAAAGTGAAGAAGCCTTAAAATGTAAAGGTAAAATCCATTCTCAGGTTAAACCAGAATTTCAATTGAACACATTACTCTACCTTTGTGTGCCCATCGGTGATTTCCAAATACCCTTCACCTTGCCTTATTTCATCAACAGCTACTTCTGTTCGTTCACACCATTGAGACAGAGTGTCAATGTCTATCACTTCCACCTAGAAAAAGCAAGATCATGATGTCTCCTTTCCATTATCTGTGTTACCAGGTAGCTTAAAAGAACCAATGTGAAAATACAATGATGCACAAAAACCTTTTCGGGACAAAAATGATATTCTAATGGGAAGGATATGACACTTTCACTGAAACACCACTCTTTAAACCTTTCCCTCACTGAAGGGCCTTTCTGACATTCTGCCAACTTCAAAAGGAGAAAATAAAGCTTTCCTTCCTCCGCCCCCTGAATATAATATTGTGTTGCTGTTCGAACTAACCTGTAGCAAACAACAAACACCCTAACTTAGAATAGAGGGAAGGGGGGAGGTGTGTGAACTGGTTTGTTCTCTGAATTATTAACGACATTTGATGACAGTGTCACTGGTGCTTTTTCTCCAATTTGAAAAAAAGTGTCCTGATCAGGTACAGTTGTCTGTAATTTAAACGTTAAGTTTTTATCAAGTTCAAATGTATGTGATCCGTATTTTTTACCTGGTTATTATGTGTGATAGCTAATGGTCCTGAAGGTTCAGTGTTTCTTTCTTGCTCCTCAGTATCCACCATATATGGAGTCCATACCAATCTGTGATGTTCACAGAGAGTGCCAGCAGGACGTTTAATGTGAAGTTTTACTGAGTATCTTAGGACAGGGTCAAGGTCATCAAAAAATACCTCAAACTCTTGTTTTCTAGGATCCAGGATTTGACTAAAGGGCTCTTATGCATGATTATGTAACACAAGCAAATTTTCACGCCTCATTTGTAAGCAAAATTCTTTGCATTTGCGCTCTTCCTGCATGGGCTTAAAGCTATCCATATTTCCTCCAAGAGAATTTTCAATTAGTTAATAATAAAATTTCCAAATTTAATTCAGTTTACGATAATACTGAAATAAGATTTTGATGTAAACATGTCATCAACAGGATACTCAAGTTTTCCATTTTCCTCATGGATGACCCAGATGTAGACATTACCACCCTCATCAACACAAGCCAGAGTGTCAGAGTCTCTGTGACTGAAGGCCAACTCACTGATCGTACCAACAAATCCTTTAATCAGTGTCCTAGAAGCTGTTTCAGGGTTCAAGAGCCTTACCACATATCCTTGACGACCTGTCAGAAATGTTTGCAGGCATCAAAATAACAATATACAGAAACTTCAATACAGTGAATAAAACCTAAAATTAATATTGGAATTATTATGGAGTATGTACCTTTAAGAGCATAGGCAATACACTTGCTGCTAACAGCTATCAAACAACCTCTGTAGTACTTAAGCTCCCATTCATAATTCACCATTGAATTAAACTTAATCTGCAAAGAATCAAACAAGATTAACCATTAATAGTTTCCACAGTCAATTATGAAGAAATGAAATGCAACTCTCCCTTTTTGAGTCTGCAAGGCCAAATCCTGAGGTGTGACCATAAAAAAATAATCTATCTGATCATAAAAGTTCATTTTCTTTCTTACATTTCAGTTTCGCAGTTTCGGAGTGAAAGGATTAAAAAAGGACTTTGCTCCCAAAAGTTATAAAAAGCCAAAAGTCCACCTCTGGATTTTTACTTTCTGTAGAAGTACTAGGAGAACGCACCTCTCCAGAAAAAAGTCTACCTTTTTTTGAGAATATATGTCAACAGCACTAGCACTGAGGTTTCAAGTTGCAAGTTAAATATGAGGTTCTTTGGGCTTAATTTGTCTTTTGTTTCCTTTGAAAGTAGCAAGAGTTCAGACAAGGTTGTCACTGAGGGCCAGGAGCCACACGGATTTCCCCCCCTGGTTACTATGAGCAAGATCCCTCACTACTTTGAGAGAAAACAAAAGAAAAAAGCACATAAAGAGCTTCCTAGCTGTTCACTTCCCACCTACTAATTAATTGCATATCCCTAGCAAATTGAAATCTTAGTAACATCCCAGCGTTCATGCTCATGGTAGCCAGGGAAAATTACCAGCCCCCAGCAACAGCCCTTAGGCCAAGTGGTTAATAAGGTTAATGTTTACATCAGAATCAATGACAATCATGCTTATAGGGGCATATGAGTCCAAGGTATCCAGAAATTGCAGAATGAAGCATATACATGTACAGCAACTCTCCTTGGATAGGATATTAATAGTTTGACACTAGCACTTTTAAGCCCTACCTTATTGCTTGCTGTTGATGTTGTTGAAGCAGCTGATTGTCTGGTTACAATTTCTACATCACTGCCATAAACTGATTTGCTTCCTTCACTATCATTCCCTGTCAAATGACTTCAGAAAAAAGGGCAAAATTATCCATAAAATCAAAGAATGTCAAGTATAATGGACAGTATTTTTAGGAGCATAATAGTTTCATCATCAGAAAAAAAAGCAAATTAAAAATGCAGCTTACATGACTTGTTTTACAGGCTCAAGGGACATCCTTGAATTAACTCCTTCACTGTCAGATGTGGACACATCAGACATGTGTTCCTTTCCCTGTAACAGAGTGCAAGTTCATCAAACATTTTATTGTCATTCTGAAGTAAATTTACCCTTTGCAGAAGGGAGAACAAACACAATTATCCAAAGGTGTTGTTAAGTAGATGATGTGCGTTTTAGCTGTCAAGCCACCTGCAAGCTTCAATGGAATACACTGACTATTTGCATGGAGAAATACAATATCTTTAGTTAAGACTAATTTGATAACCTAGCCTAATTTATCAACAATTTCATTCACTTATCATCTAATTCTGTTTAAATGCCATAAGTCTCCCTACCCTATTAATAAAATAATAAATAAATAAGTCCCCCTACCCCTGAATCAATGTTGTTTGTAGTAAAAGAAGACTTGGGGGTCTAAACTACAAAACTGATTTTGAGGGAAGGTGTGGGGATACACAGGGGGAGGGGATAGATACGTCCATTAAGCAAAAATGGGCTATTTTATAGAAGAGCCTTGACACTTTTGTCCCTCATTGTTGGTCAATAAAGGATTTATTATGATGGCGAAAAAAAGCAATTTTTGTTGCGAGACCAACATGGGGAATCCTGAGCAGGGTGGCATGGGCCCACCCTACCTGCTCAGGTAGCCAATCAGAACATGGTATTCACATCATATTGCACCCTCACTGAGTCATTCATTTAATAAATAGCTTTACAGAATAATATGACTGAGTTACAAACTAAGTCTTTTGATCAAGTTACAAAGAATGATTCTTACCCTTCTCAGAGGAGAAAGGGAACTTTCAGTTGAGGCTGTTTCACTGCAGAAAGAATAACAGTATTAATTATTATTATCATTATTATTATTAGTAGTAGTAGTAGTATTTTAGTAAAACTTAGCAGCTGAGTAAGACAAAAAAAAACAGACAATTTGAGACAGCTATTCCCTAGACGTTCCAATAATCAAGCAAGAACTGGAAACTCCTAGATGATCAGGTGTTTCCGTGTTCTTAGATTGTGCCAATAAGTTGGGAAAATCCCCGCATATGAATCGGACACCCATTTAATAACTATAAAATAAGAGAAAGTGAAGTCAAGCATTGACAGGACTGGTACCAAGGTAATAGGCAACATCTCCCTCAGTACACATTTCAGTTTCTGAATGGTTGTCTTTGAGTAAGGAAAAGTATCTGGAACACATGAGGTTACTAATATCTATAGGTTACGAGAATATGCAGGCCATACATATAAATAAATGTAGCCCTACACTCCATACCTTATGGAATCATCAACATCTCTCTCACCATTCCCTTGTCTTTCTGTATCATTGTTTACTTTATTATCTAATGGGACAAAAGGTACTGACATCAGTATGTAGACAAACATATAAATAAAAAGGAGAAGCAAAGTGAAAGAGATAACGATTTTGAATTTAATAGGTTTCATATAAATGTTACAGACGGAAGTCTGGGACACATGGATGGATGATCTAGAATGCACGGATATGAAGTGCAGGATACATAAAAGAGGAGCATGTGTCTTACAGGGGGCTTCCCACTGATGTACAGTATTGGGGGACATCTCAGACGACTAATGGTCAACATACTGATTGCTATGTCGGTCGAGTGTCAGTCGAGTGTCGGTCAAGAGTCGGTCAGTAGAGCCAATATACCACTTGACTGACACCCGAGACAGAGTCACTAACCACGCTCATACCCTCCAATATTTCATACCAAACTCACGCAGTTCAAAATAATAATCTCAACTGAGATTCGACCGAGGCTTGACCAATATATCGACAGATATGTCAAAACGTTAGTTAACCGTTACAACAACCAAGTGACACTGATCTGTCAGTGATCCATTGGCAAAGTAATGACCAACTATCAACCAATAGACTGTACTGGCTGACTACTGACCACCATCAATACTTGACCAACACTCGACCAATAAATTATGGCGTCTGATACGTTGACCAACAGGTGACCGAGATATCAGGTGATACATCGGTTGACATACAGTCCATAAAAGGAACATGGAAGTGAAAATTGACCATCTTTCTTTATTTCATATGAGATTTGCGAAGGGGAAAGGCAAACTAGGAGCCAGTACGATAGGATGTGGGGACGTAAAATAAGATATGCCAAAATCTGAACAGACAAAACAGCATAATAAGTTCAATTTAAATCAAGGGTTGTAATTACTTTAAAAAGATGAGAGAACTGAGTTCTTAATCAGCCTCACAAGATTATTTGATGTAAAGTATATTCTTCATGATTGAGATAGCAAAGACATTATTTTAAAACACTCCTGACAGGAGACAAAATTGTTGGTTTTCAGCTGACGTCATGGGGGCCATGCTTGTGGAGGAAAACAAAAGAGTTTCTCTCCACTGGGAACTAAACTCTTTTTTTGTGCAAATTCCGCAAAGGAGAATTTTATTGTTTTGTCCACCAGCATGGCTGCTGCCTTGTCACTTTGTTGAAAACCAGCAATACGGACAAATTATACACATTATTGAAAATTAATAATAATAAAATAGAGGTATTGGTGTTTGGATCTTAAACCTTGCTAGTTCCATTTGAAGAAAAATATGCGCCAAAACCGGCAAAAACTTTAAATTACAAGTTGTCTTTAATTTGACACTGAATATAAATTAAGCGCTACAAACTTGCAAATAGCTAATTTAACTGTTAAAAGTTTTTATCTTGCAGTTTTAAGCAGCTGCACTGAGTTAATCGTCTTATAACTAGCTTCATAGGAAGTCTATTATTTTCCAGCCTGAGGAAGCTAAATTCCGCCTTCCAGAAACGAAGTAGAAATCGAAAATTTAAGACACAGTAAAGACTAGGAATTTGTAAGCAATGTTACCATTCTCACAGTTTGCAGACGCGCTGTCCCCCTTTGAAATGTTCAGCAAATCACAGAGTATTTTTGAGGCCATTCCCCTAGCATTGTCATCCATTTCCGAGTTATTCTATGGTTAATTTTGCCAAAATGACACACGAAACACACAAATACCATTTACAGAGAGGAAGTCGTCTCTTCTTTTTCAACATGGCGGAAGAAGTGCACGCATAAATTATTCAAATCACCAAGGCTTGTTGACTGCGGGCGCAATAGTGAAAGTGAAAAAAAAAAGTAAACAAAAAAAATTGCCAGAAAAAAATGGCTTTTTGATATTTCCAAAATTACATATATAAAACATGGCAGAAAAAATCTCCTCAAAGAGTAAACGGTTTCATAAATAAATTCTACTGAAGGCAAAAAAAATCAAAAGGAAAAAATTCATATACAAATGTAGCGATCTAACTATTGCCTTTATGAATTTGGTGGATTATTTTCATTGACAAATAGGTACAATTGCTTTAAAGTTGGCAACTGCTTTTCCTGTTTCAAGATTACCAAAATGGTAAACTAACTTCCTGATTTTAGTACTAATATTTCTTACCCTACCACTACAGAGTAGTTCACATAGCTCGCCCCACCCTGACTGGTTAGACTTTGTCCCACGCGCGAAAAGTGAAACGAAAATGGCGGACAAACAGTCAAAAGAGGTTGTTATTTCGACCTCATCTTCTGTCAAACTGTCACGATGGCGGGTTTCCGCTGGATCAGAAGTTAGAGAAGGAAGTGTTCTTTGTTTTTATGAAGTTTCTGGCAAAGCAGAGAGGACTGGATCGTTTGTAACTCAGCCAAAACTCAAATCCGCTTTTACTGGTAAAGTCCGTGAGCTGCTTGTTGCTGAGGGAGACATTGTCCCCGCAGGGTAAGGACAAATCATAGAGCACCAGACATACAGATCGTAAAACGTAACCTAGAGTTTTCCCAGATACCAAAAGAAGTAATTTAGCATGTTTTCTTGGAAATACCACTTTGAGATTGCACATAAACTTCAGCTCACATGCTTTCGATGAGGTTGTTTTTGTTCGGATGGTCTCTATTTGAGGGTTTACAGCACTCGATTTTCGTCTCTATTGTTACAGCCTGATCGCTTAGATTTTTAGAGAATAACTTGTTTAAGGTGTTGGAATGATCAGAGGATATAAAGACCGTGGATTTCAGCACGTTTTAATGGTATAAAGCAATCTGCGCAGCCTGCAAATTTTTTGAGCAATTAAGACACTTTTGAACTTGATGGTGACATTTTAGTAACGACAAGTTGTTGACAGGCGAAACTTGCAGACTGTGTCGCATGATTGCGAATCTTGGTAGCTTTCGGAAGAGCTTAGATGTCTCTTGATCATTGTATTGTTAGGTATTTTTACTGCCTTTGCGAAGTGAGAGTGTGGTATCAACTCGTGATCAAGTGGATGTCGTGTTAGAGCGAGTTTTGATTTATCTCAGTTTCGTTAGATTTGATTGGACATTGACCGACCAATCCTGAATTTTCTTAAATTTTCCTTTTTTTTTGGGCAATATTATTCTAGAATTTTAATGACATGAGTTGAATACTAGATTTTAAAAAGACTTTTTACATGTAATAGTTTACAAGTCCCAGCTGTTTCACACATGACTTGGCCTGCTTCAAACACCACAATTTTAGGGGCAAATTAAAGTTATTTTTAAAAGTTCCCCAAAATTTGACTGTTCATCTAGAAATCATTATGCAGGAACCCTTAAAGGCAGAAGGCTTAAAATAATTATAAGCAAAAGCTGAATAGATGAGATACATACTGCAGTCACAGTCTGGGTTTTTGAGTGAATTACACAGTGTGTAGGTTTTTTAAAACTGTATAGTATCTTTCACCTGAAATAGCCAATGATTTTGAGGTACAGCATACTACACCTCTCTGAATTTTGTTATTATTCATTGCAAACTGAAGGAATTTTGGGTATTTTTATATTATAATGTTATGTTATTTTTGCCAGGTGGAATAGTATCCTACATCAACCCCTCACCCCCCCCCCCCCCCCAAAAAAATAAAAAACTGGCTGACCTTGATACTGGAATAGTTTTGGGTATGTTCTCTACAATCCTCAGAATTTGAAGAAAGAACAGAACACTTCTCAATTTAGAAAGCATGCTTCGATCAGTAGTTTCTATTGTCTTAATTTTGTCAATAAAGACTGACTAATAAATTCAAAGTTATCTCAGGGATTTGTTCAACTTAAGTTTTACAATTTCAAGGCTGTGCTCTAAGGAAAATTCTAAGGAGTCCCATGCTCGGTATTTGAGTAACACAGGGTACCCAGCTTATGATTTCTATGCAAGAATTGAGATTTCCTAGTGTCGCCCAAGAGCAAAAGTATGGCACGAGGGGCCAACAGGTGCTGTTAGAGCACGTAGCCCTGAATTTCATTTGATTTTTCAGGGCACCCGTATTGCTGATAGATAAAGCAACCGAGTGTGAGCACAAGATGGTCATGAAGGATCTCTGCTGTGACTGTGGTGCTGATCTTAGGAAGTAGGTATCTACATGTATTACTGTAGCTCATTAGGTGTTGCAAATAACAAGTGTCAAGAGGTTTAAAAATTAGTCTGTATTTCATAAAAAAACTAATTTTAGGTTCGTCCTGGCTTTTCTCACCGGGAACTAGTTTTTACATCTCTCCTTAATTGCTTTTGAAGTTCTAGCATTCTTAAGGGCTCTGGGGCACTTAGCATTTGTCAGGCTAGCCAGACCAATCCAGTTGTAAGGAGTATTCCACTATTAATCAGAACTTTCTGGCCAGATCCTTTTATTCCTAAATGGTATACACAGCAGTGATGGGTTTAAGTAAAAATTTAAGAAAAGACTAATGATTCATTTTCAAAATGACTGGTCTGGCCTCCCAGTTCTGATTTTTGGAAAGCACCCGTAGTGAAATTGCAGGTGGTACCAAATGAAATACCATTGCTTTTCTAAGTAATCATGGATGCAAGTGTCATCATATCGCTTAATACTCTTGTGTGGTTGGTTGGTCAGATCCTGTGTCTGATCGATGGCAGCTTTCTTTCTAATGTTTAGAGTCATTCCCTCTTTCCTACAACTAAGGAGGCAGAGTGGCCGAGCGGTTGGTGCACTGGACCTTGCCCCGCCCTGACTGCTAGCTGGATTTGTTCTCGGTAGTCCTGAGTTCAAATCGAAATAGCCAACTGGTTCACCTACTACCAGTTGGGATTTTTAATCATGTTACTTTCCATTTAAATTATTTGTTTCATTATCCCTGAAAAGCCCCATAAGGGGAGAGGATAATCATTAAAGTATTATTATTATTATTATTATTATTATTACCAACATCTAACCCCAGGGGGTGAATCAGGTGTCGAGGGAGAAAGATGCTTGTCAGAAAATAAGAATTAAATGAGACCATTCTCTAGTTGCAGTAAAGATCTGGCCCCGGTTGTTCAAACGTTGGAAAGCGCTATCCACAGGATAAATCTCTATCCAATGGATAGCGCAATTGGTTTCCCTAATACTTATCCGCTGGATAGTGATTTATCCGGTGGATAGCGCTCTCCAACGTTTGAACAACCGGGGCCTGTCATTGAATCTTTCTTCTTTGTCACCCCCCCTCCTCTTCTGCTTTCTCTAATTTTTTTTCTACAAGCACTGACCTAAGCAGTACCAGTTTGGGCTAAAATACTTGCATTCTAATCTAAGTGATACTAAAGTACAGTGGCTGCAATAATATTTTTACTGTCCTAAATGAAAAGACAAACATCACCACCCCATTCACTCCCCCGAGCATCTGCCATTGAAGCTGTTGACACATCTAGACTGGAGTTTGACAGATAAAATTTTTACAGTTTTTTTTGGCTTGTGTGTATTAAATATGATAATAAAAATCTAAGGAAAATTGCAGAAAATTAGAATCCTAAATCATAAAATCCTTCAGAATCCACTTTAAGCAGTTTCACTGTATTTCTGTTCAAAGACTCAATGAAGAACAAGATGAGCCATCCTCTCCAACTCTGGCATCTGTTCCTCTTATACATAACATCCCTGAGTTGAAAGTGAGCCCAGAGGTATGTATGCAGACTTAACATCATTTAACTGTTTTCTACAAAGCGGTGGGTCTAAGGTGCAGGTGACTTTTCCATACGTCAGAGTACAGGTTACCATAATACAGATAATTGAATAGCATTAAAAGTGTCTCCTAGCCCTAATCTCTTAACATAATGCTCTATTAGATCGAGAAGAATCTGTGTGGTTTGGTAATTTATCGATGGAACAGTGACCTGTACTTTAGACACGGCAGAGTACCCCAACCAAAACTTAGGACACATCTCAAACAAAAAAATACAGCACCGCCGCCTAAAAAAATGTTGACCTCCAACTCAAAAGTTGGAACTGTATCACCAAAATATCCTGATGACAAGCCGTGAGCATATATAATTTAGTACTGTATTTATGTACTTCATTTACATACTTAATTTCACTCCAACGAAAAATTCCAGGTTCTAACTTTTACTGCACATAACTGAAACATTTCCAAACAAGACGTTATTATATAGATATATGCAGATGGTCCAATAAGCAGGGAAGCTTATAACCAAAGTAAAATTTCTGTTCACTGATGGAAGGCTTATAAGCAGGGGGGCTTATAACTGTTACGGATTACAACCAGGAATTTATAGTATTTTTCTTTATTACATTTATTTCACCAACAACATATATATGTTACAGGACAAAATTAAATTCAGGTTAAATTTTTTAACGTAAATTGATTTTCAATCCTTTGTCTCCTAGCCCTAATTCATAAATAATTAGGGCTTTGAGAAAAAGGAAGTTCAGAATCAACCTACAATGGTTAAAAAATTTTAACCTGAATGTTATTTTGACCTGTAACATATACAACAGAAATAAATTGATTTTCTGGCCAGGACCATGTATCAGTTGCACCCAACTTTACGAGGTCCACATTCTTGTTCTTGTTGTACCTACAATGTACATGTACATGTAACACTTGTAGAACAAAACAAATTATTAGTAGTATCATGTCCTCTCATTTTGCTGGCTCAATAAAGTTATTTATAGTTTTGTAAGCAAGCATTTCACTAATCCATTGTTAGGAAGCTGAGGCTTTAGGAAAAAAGGATGAAGCCAGACTTCTTAAAACTCGCAAGCTTTCACTAATTGTGGATCTGGATCAGACTCTTATTCATACAACAATGGAGCTGATTCCTGAAGATATGGAGGTACGACACTGTACGAATCTTGAATTAACTTGGTTTTTTTAGAGGTGCTTGTGTGTGTACGAAAAGTACACTCAACTAGAGTGCAAAAACAGGGAAAAAGTGGTTACACCATTTACTTTATCTTAAAATCATGGCATATTTTTGACATATTTCCAAAGACCACACAATGTGTCACGGGGAACCCAAAGCAATAAGGTGTTCACAGGTTGCCCAAATTGGCAAATTTTATATGTAATTCACCTCTGTCGTTACCAGTAGATGTAGCATTGCCCTCTTAATGCTGTAGTTTATTTGTTTTCCATGATCAATAATAATTATTGATCATAGAAAACAAATAAGCTACAGCATTAAGAGGGCATTGCTACATCTACTGGTAATGACAGAGGTGAATTATATATAAAATTTATATATCAAATATTATTCTTTTGCTATTTGAAACATAATTATGCTTTATAGAAATAATAGCTTTGACTTTCTGTGATTACATATCTGCTTTTATTTATTTGCAAAATCTTGGTGCCTTCTATCTGTCAGTGTGTGTGCATGATAGGCATATTAAACTTTAAACTTTATCTTAATTATTTTTTGTGAAAAAGCCATCCACTATTTTGGCCGGCTTTTTTTTACTAGTGCACTTGTTTAAAAAAAAGATTGTAGCAAAAACATTTTATAAGGCTAACTTGTTGTCCTTGTTGCTTTGCTTTTGTTCTTGCTTCATAAATGTAAAGGCTTTTCGCATTTTATGAAAGTCAAAGTTTTGTCGAAATATGCATTGAAAAGGCTTGAAGGAAAACCAGACATTTCAAGGGTGTTCCCTCTTCTTCAGTGATTTCAAAAGCAGCTAAAAAATGCACTCACCACTTGACATTCAAATAGAAAACAACAATAAAGACGTTTACATTTTGCAGGGGAACTACATATATGATGTAATGTAGGATCTTGTTCACCATCAAATAGTATTTTTCTCCATTAAATATCCACAGGATGTTCATCATTTTCAACTGCCTGGTTACCCTGTGTGGTACCATACAAAGATCCGACCTGGAGCTGTGAATTTCTTGAAGAGTATTTCAGAACTGTATGAACTGCACATCTTCACCATGGGATCAAGAATGTATGCTCATACCATTGCTCGAATGTTAGACCCAGATAGAAAATTGTTTGCTTATAGGATTCGCTCACGAGATGAATGCTTCAATGCATTTTCCAAATCCCATGATATGAGGTTAGTACATAATAATGCACGTACTATGTAGTTCTGTGTTCTGTAGTCTCCTTATTGTTGTTTTCAGTTGTTTATTCACCTCTTACGAAACAAGGAGACTGGAGCAGAAGTGTGTCCTGCAATAATTGTTTCTTGGATCATTACTTGGGATGCACTGGTCAGCTACTGGCCAATTCTTTTTCCCTGTCTCCAGTAACAGTCCAAGAAGTCTTTGCAAAAGTTAACCCATTCACCCCTGGAAATTTTGCTGAAAAATGCGTTTTGAAGTTAGTCTAGCGGTTTTCTGGTTACTGCCGTGCTATATAGAGCTAAAAATGACCATAAAGCCATTCTGATCCAGGTGCAAAATATTAGCTTGCAATGTTCAGGCATGCACGGAAAGCAAAATTTCAAGATAGTGGTTTTGGGTGTAAAAGTGACACAGCAGTCTTTAGGAAGTTTTTAGGAAGGCTTTTAGGATCTTAGGATTAGATGAAAGGAAAGGTTCGTGGGTAGTGAAACAAGATTTTCATGGAATTTTCATTTCAATGTTACATGGTTTTTTGCCTTTTTCTCTGGTGTCCTTGAATGAATTGTGCTCATTCTGATTTTGCTTGAAAGATTTCTTCACTCTGCACAAGTTAGCGGACAAAGTTGTCCCTGACCATTAAAACTTATCACGTCACACGTGGTATCTACACGGGTAATTATGGACGGCTCAGGGGTGAACCGGTTAAATTGGACCACTTTTGTTCTTGTTTCTAAAGTGGCGAAATAACTTTGAGATATAAATACATCTTTTAAAGTGAGGCAGATAGGTCTCTCAGTATGGCATACTGCTTCTCCTTGGAGGCATTAGGCTTTAAAACCTTCCTTGTCCTCCTGCATTGTCTTCCTGCTTCTTTGACAAAACTAGTCACCTTAGACAGTTTCTCAGTCTGATCAGTGGCTGTCACTGATTTATTTGTTCAGTTATTGTGGTGGTGAGTCAATTACTCAGTTGCTCAGTCACCTAGTCCATTAGTCACTCAGTCAGTCTGTCAGTGTGCAGACGCAGTCAGTCTGGTAGTCAATTAGACACACAGTCTGTCAGTCAATTAATCAGTCATTCACTCAGTCAGTTAGTCATTTAGTCACTTAGTCAAGTCAGTCTGTCAGTCAACTAGTCAGTAAGTCACTCGGTCAGTCTGTCAGTCAATTAATCAATCATTCACTCAGTCTGTTAGTCATTTTGGCACTTAGTCGAGTCAGGCTGTCAGTCAGCTAGACAATAAGTCACTCGGACAGCCTGTCATGGTCAGTCAATTAGTCAGTCTGTCTCTTCGTTATTCAATCATTCAGTCATCCGGTCAATGAGTCACCCAGTCGGTTAGTCACGGACAATTTTAAGTCACTTGAATAAATTCTAATAACTGAGGGTCTGATAATATAATTTATTCTTTTACAGGTCACTGTTTCCATGTGGTGACAACATGGTTTGCATAATCGATGATCGAGAAGACGTCTGGAATTTCGCCCCTAACCTCATCCATGTGAAACCGTATCAGTTTTTCAAGGGGGTGGGAGACATAAATGCCCCACCTGGATCCACCCCTTCCCCCGAAGAAGAATTTACGTCCCCTGCAGAAGAAGTTGGTGAAAAGAACAATCAGGAGAAAGATATCGAAGCTGAAGAAGTAAATTCTCTGGAGACTGAAGATGTTGCACATCAAGAGAAGAATGATGACACAGTATTCAAAGACAACAAAAAATCCGCAGAGACAGAAATTGACGTAGTCTTGAACGAGAAGATGAGCTTGGGAAAGTCGGAAGAAAATGTGGAAGTTACTGAGGACAAAATACATCCCGTTGGTGAAGGTGTCGATGAAATTAACGCAAAGAAATCTTCTGTTGACGATGTTAAATCAAACGTGGATTCCTCGAAAGTGCTTGAGAATGGACAAAGTGAAAATGTTGATGACGAAACGAAACCTGAAGAATCTAACGAGACCAAAGAAATAAATCAAAATGATAAGGAGGAGAACGAAGAGGGTGAAAAGAACAATAACGGTGATACAAAAGGTGATAAAGAACAAACCACTTCGATTTGCAATGATGAAATAACAGGCGAAACACCTGAGAAGAGTTGCGAGGGAGGTGAGTGTTGCTTTCGGAAGATGATTTTTCGAACAGCACATGAGCATGATGGCGTTAATTTGCTTAAGAATTCTTCAGTTTTGTTGTTTTCTTATGTGTAAGTGTAGTGTAGTGTGATGTGGTGTAGTGATGTTACGTTTCGTGTCATTTTGTGTATTAAAATGTAGTGTATTGTAGTGTGATGAAGTGTAGTGTAGTGTAGTGTGGTGTAGTGTGGTGTAGTGCAGTGTAGTGTAGTGTAGTGCAGTGTAGTGTTGTGTAGTAGTGTTGTGTAGTGTAGTGTTGTGTAGTGTAGGGTAGTGTGGTGTAGGGTAGGGTAGTGCAGTGTAGTGTAGGGTAGGGTAGTGTAGTGTAGTGTAGGGTAGGGTAGTGTAGTGTAGTGTAGTGTAGTGTAGTAGGGTAGGGTAGGGTAGTAGGGAACTAGACTGATGTCGCGTTTTTGTTTCTCGTTAATTTTTTATTTATTTTTTCTTTAGTGCAAACAAAGTTCAAGAAATCACAAAAGCACTCGTACGAGTTCGGTGATGGTGATGACGATTACCTTCTTCACCTCGAGGACGTTTTGAAACGAGTACACGAAGTGTTTTATAAGACTTTAGACGAGATAAAGTCTATTTCTGCCGAAGAACTCAAAGGTAATCCAAACTCTACAAGCGGTGTTAAGTACTGCACCCCTGGAACAACTACCCCGGATGCAAAAGCCATTGTGACTGAACTACGCCGTGATGTGTTACTCGGGGCGAACATTGTATTTACTGGAGTTATTCCTACGTCTACTAAGCAAGAAGAGAGTTATCCTTGGCGTGTTGCGTGTGCGCTCGGCGCCAAAGTAAGCAACACGATTGTAACACCCAAGGACACGACAAACCCTAGTGACGTAACCACTCACGTGATTGCGGGGAGATTAGGCACGGAGAAATCATACCGGGCGGTTAAAACCCGGGGAGTTAAACTTGTGAATCCCGGCTGGCTTTTGTGCTGTTCCGAGCGCTGGGAAAGGGTGGACGAGCGTTTGTTTCCTGTAGAGGGCTTAGAGAAATACAAACAACAGATTCGGGATCAAGGTACCCCTCGCGGGACTCCTCGGGATACTGTAATGGAAAATGATGACTTAGGTACGGGTGATACTGGTGAGGACGCGGAAAACAAAACTAGATCTGAATCTGTTAGCAGCGCCGACATTCTTATGTCAACTTTAAACCCTTTACTGTCCTTTTCGCCGTCGGAAGTAGAGGCAATGGACAAGGAAGTGGAGGACCTTATGAACGCTAGCGATGAAGAAAGCGACTTGATCGGAAGCGTGTCGGATTCGAGTAGTTCTTCGGATTCCGAAGACTCTAAGTCGACGAGTAAAAGAAAGCGCGGTGAGGAGGAAGAATCGCAGGAGGACGCCAATAATGAATCTCCAAGTAAAAAAAGAAAAGTTAGCGACGATGTTGACGATGATGAAGTAAAAGATATTGATAACGACAACGACCACGAAGGAGAAGGGGGATCAGAAGATTCAAGCAAGTCTGATTCAGATGATGATTATACACATCGCTCCTCACCGAGCGATGATGATGACGATATGGCGGCCATGTTAGATGCGGAGTTAGCACAATCATAATGGGGCATTTCATTGTGGTTTCCCTTCTCTGCGTTTTGTCATGTTGATATTCATAAGGAATCAGTCATACACTCATCCCAGCGTGCACCAAGCTTTCTAGAATGGCTGCGGTCCTTCCCCTAAATATTCGTCTAGTAATTTATTTCCACAAGTATTTTTGTAGAAGATGGATACTAAAGCGAGAACTGTCCTTTTTTCGTAAACGCGTTCTCTTGGCTCGCCGAATCCTTTTCGCCCAAGATTCTCGTTTATTTCCGTTTTTTGTTTGTTTGTTTTCAATCCTGGCCTGTTGACAGTCTCTCTATCTTGTCATTCCAAACTTCCAACCTTGTCCCCACGTCCTTGTTGGAACCCAATGCAGGCAGGTTAAAAGCTTCCTGATCTTGGTCAAATATACATTTTAAACCCGCAAACCCGAGTAGAAAATCAAAGGAAACTGTTGGTTCACATGTATTTAGACTTTTTAGAAATTGTGTAACTTCGTTAGTTTGCGAAAACTTGCGTTCTGATGATACTACGCCTTATAATAGTCAGAAGTCGCGTTAAAAAACAGCACAAAAGGCGTGGCAACTTGCAATCAGAGTTGCAAACCTGTAAGGATGGGTCTGCTTCGAAAGAGGGTGACATGTGCGTTACGCTCACTCTACTTAGCCCGTGCGTGACAAGGCGTCACGTGGTATATACAATGTTGCAAAGTGAATACTACCCTTTTTGCCAAGGAAATGTCGAAAGTTTTTTCCTCTTCTGTGTGAAACATACATTTGCAGCTGGTCTGTTGTATTAACGTCCAGTATCCATTAAAGTTGAAAATTTGCAATTCATTCTCGTACTCGAATAAGCGCCTTTGCTTTGTATCCTGCGACAGAGAAGGCAAATAGTTTGCGTTTGACCTTTCGAACAATATGTTTACATTTTCGTCCGGTAAGTTGTCCAAGTGAAATCGTGTTATCGCTCCACAGTCTTCCGTTACTGTGTGGTTGGATGCGAACCAGAGCCAGCCTGCGAAAACAGCCGTTTCTCCTCGTTTTAGTGGCGAGGAGCGGGAACAGACGGCTGTTTTCGCAGGCTATATTCTCCTCTTCCTCTAGCCCTAGATTCTATGGGTGACCACATTACGGAAACAGGCTCTGTCTTTACAGACAGACGTTATGTGTGCGTGATTCTGTTTAACGTTGTAGCCTTATGACCTGGTTGTGTTGTTAAATACAGTAGAAGAAAACCCACAAGTCATATTTCAGGGTTTATCATGATAAGCTTTGCAATCTACATTTTGATCGGAGAAGAACTCTTGTTCAAGAGCAAAACTGAAATTAATTGTGAACGCCGGAAAACTATTTTCAGCTGATTACAGATCATGATGAAGGAATTTTATGCAACAGGACCACAAAAGGAAAGATAAACATGCACAGTGAAAGCTAATTATGATCAGCAGTTAATATAAACAAACCGCAAACATTCAGGTCGTGTCACGAGTATTCGTAGACATACCAACCAACATTTCTATCTCTTTCCCTGGAAAGCAGAGGGCTGAAAACGGCGTTCCGTCCACTTTTGTACAACTCAGAAAAGTGCTGGCAGTTGTAAATTAAAGTTAAATTTCGCGGGCCTTGTTAGGAAATCAGGCTTAGATTCATATACAGAATCGAAAGTTCGGCACTGTCAGATCGTAGAGTTTCCGGACTTATTTTCTTTCTTTCACTTGTGTTTGGTAGTAAGATAAATCACCTTTATACGGACCAGACGACGTTGGGGGAGTTATAACCCCCAAATGAGAGCATGTAAAAGATATGGTTAGATATCATTCTAAAAGCGACAGTCAAACGTCGTGCTGCTGTCGTGCCGAACTCAATTGGTCGAATTAAATCGGACTTTACCACGGCAGTGGCGCGACGTTTGAAACCAAGTCGTGCTACTGCCGTGTAGCACGGCAAGCCTTGCCGTGCTACAAGGCAGTAGCTCTACTTGGTTTCAAACGTCGTGCTACCGGCGTGCCAAACTCAATTTATAAATTACAAATGCATTAGAATACATTTGAAAGTTTGCAGAACCGTTTCTTTATTATTGTGTTTTGTTTTCGGCAACAGCTGTTCTATTCGACTGAATTAAATTCGACGTCTGAAACCAAGTCGTGCTAGTGTCGAGCTACAGTCCAGCCAGCTTAGCACGGCAGTAGCACGACGTTTGAAACAGGCCTAATAAGACAAATAAGAGCTATATAACAATTTTAATGGCGTTAAAAAACATTGTAATTGCTTTCTTCTTCTTCTTCTTCTTCTTCTTCTTCTTCTTCTTCTTCTTCTTCTTCTTCTTAACGAGACGAAAAGCTTTCACGCCTTTTTCATATGTGCGGACCCCGTACCAGACTCATCTCTAATTCTAACACCGGGGGACATGCTGAAACTTTCCACTAGTTAACAGAGAAAAACCCACAGTTGAAATGCGAAAAAATGCAAGAACCTTTATAAACCCAATCAATGCGGCGGACGGTTGTCACAGAACTTTTGTCAGGCATCGCTCTAATGATGTTCCACAAAAATGCAAGCTCACTTAAATAAACTCTCAAAGGAAACCAATCCTTTCTGTAATAAAAATATTTATAAAGCCGAGGTCTTCATGGATGACATCAGCCGTTATCGGGGAACAAGTCAAAAAACGTTTTTTTTTTTTTTAACTTATGACTTCCATTTCTTGGAAAGCCCCTTAACGGAAGTGATGAAAAGTTTTAGAAAGGAGGCAGTTTAGGCTATTTTCGGAATTTTTAATTCAACATTAGTCGAAATTCAAGGTGCTCTATTAGTCGAACAATCTTTAGCAGGCATTGAAAGTGAAACAGATAAATTCGATCATTGTGTAGATTGAGTTTAAACGTTCCGGGGACACAAATCTTTCACTCGTTAAAGAACCAGAATCAGTCAAGAACTGAATCCCAAATTAAATTTTGTACCCAGTACTTATAAGAACAGATATTGTATATAGTACCATGTTAGAACTGATCAAAAACAAATGTTTCTCATGCTTGCCTCAAAAAAAAAAAAAATGGGGAAGATGCAGGCTTTCCTCGTTCCACGTCTGTTTGTTTGGTTTCAAGAAAACCCCCTTTCTCATACCCTCTTCCAGTTCTTCCTCTTTCCTTAGAAGACCTCACCGGCGGAACTAGAAACTGACGGGTTACGATTAAAATTGATGATCAATAGAACAATTAGTAATAATCATGCCCCTTTTTTTCTTTCGCCTCCCCCCTAGTGATCCGAAAATTCAGTATAGGGAGCAAACTAACCTTTTCGAAAATTTCAGCCAGAAAAAAGAATCCCGAAAATTCTAGGCGACCTTTTTTAGGGTAAAAATCCGTTAAAATTGGGCAATTATACCATTTTTTAGATGCTCCAGAATCCTAGGAGAGGCAGGCAAGCAAGAAATTTTACAACAAATGTTCCGAAAATTCTAGATCTCAAATCGTCTTCCGAACGGATATTTTCCGAAAATTGACGTTGGGTGCCCCTGAATTTAGATAATAAACGCGATTTTTAGAAAAACTCTGCTGAGTCGCTTCGATACTAAATCGTTAAAAAAGAAATTTGCTAGGACAGATTCACTTTAAAACAGTTATCTTGATAGGATTGTGGACGAATGTAACAGTTTGCCTCTTGAGGTCCGTTCGGCATGCAGTGTTGATATTTTTAAATCAAACGTTATGAAAAATATTTCAAAATTGTGAATTTGACTTCTGTTTTTCGCTATTTATTTTCAGCTGTTAGTGTGTGGGATCTTATTATAATTTTAGTTTTATTTAAATATCATTATTATAATTTTACTATATGCTGTAAGATGATTTGTTTTTACATGGGATCGGGCTACTCGTTTATAAATTATCCTTATGGCTTTTTTTATTTTTCGTTCTTATCG
The DNA here is from genome assembly GCA_942486035.1 of Porites lobata. Classification (NCBI taxonomy): domain Eukaryota; kingdom Metazoa; phylum Cnidaria; class Anthozoa; order Scleractinia; family Poritidae; genus Porites; species Porites lobata. Next base: position 291,339 of record CALNXK010000356.1, read on the forward strand.
TTGTAGTGTTTGCCATTAAATTGTAATAAATAATAAATAAATAAGTATTTTTCGTTTATTCCGCATTCTGGATATCTGACGTAGTGGCCATTCAGTTGTCAAGTAACAAGAGTCGGAATTTTTATTTTTTGTCAAAAAACATTTCGATAGTTATCTTTGACTTGCAACAGACTCATAGAGTTTAAGAGTACTACAACACGAGTTATTAGACAGCTCCGACCCTCTATTTCTGGCGGCATTTTCGAAATGTGACTCGGGGGACTCTGAGGGCTTCACCCCTTGTCATGTATCTGCAGATACAAATCTCGAGCAGGTCTCGTATTGTTTTAAAAATAGAATTTTTAGGCGATTAAACAAAAAGAAACGCAATGCTGATTTGACGGCAAAGGAAAATAACTAGATAAATAAATAAATAATAAGGGGAACTATCGTTCTTCTTTAGGGTCTCTGAGGGGAACTTGGTTCTTCACCCAGAGTTTTGTGGGGTACTTTTCAGTAATAAAAGTCGTGGAAACATGCTATCTAACGCTGGAGAATATTGTAACTGAATTCTTCACTCATGCATTCAATCACGCTTTGGAGGTTTGAATAAATACATTTTTCGAGTACGTCAAGGGCCTTTCATTGAAACGACTGATTGAAGCGTAAAAATTATGGCTTTTTATGGAAGTTCGCTGGCAGTCTTTTTGAGAGCTCGCGGACGCCAACTTGACCCTGCATACTGATTGGTCAAGAGTAAATGACATGCGCATAATTATGCAACCTTTCTTGCACTGGTGGGAGGAAGGAAACTGAGAAGACGGCTTGGTCTTATAACTGACTGTGTTACTATTGAAAGGAGTCGGGAAAAGGAACCGCTGTTAGTAAATTGAAGAATCGATGTTGCCACTAATGATGGATCCTAGAATTGGCTGGATTCAACCGGAACAAAAGGGTCCAGCATATACAACATGGAGCGACATAATGATTCAGGATGTCACTTCACCATCAACGAATTTGGAAAATCTTCGTGCTGGAAGGCCGGACTATATCCCTCTGAATCATAAAAATACTTTTAGTGACGCAAAGGAGACTACCGCGTTAAACAACTTGATAAACGCAGACAAAAAGTCATGTTAGTAAGAAGAAAAAGTTGAAAATCGAACCCCGTGGTGGTCCAAGGAAAAAAGCTATCCAGACGGCCCAGTTGGGTAAGTCGCCATTCAGGTCATTTCAGCGAGAATTCTTACAACGAAGAAGTGACAACCCTCACAATTGAAAGCTAATAAGTTATTCTTTCGTTTTATTAAGGCTTCATGAGGAAATTCTGGACTTTCATAATTTTATGAAACCTCGTCCTGCAGAACATAGGATGCGACAAGAAGTAATATCGAGAGTTCAAGAAGTCATCAAACAACTCTGGCCTACAGCTGAAGTACGTAGGGAAAATTCACATAATTTGCTCAGTTTTTTTGTCATAAATTCAAAGTAAGTTTGCTGAATGGTGTAACAAGTATGGGAAATGACGAGGTTTTGTTTTTATCAAATTATTTCAGGTGGAGGTCTACGGAAGCTTCCGAACGGGCCTCTATTTACCAACCAGGTGAGAGCAAGTAGCAACTTTTTGTGAGTCGAAATAAAAGGTGTTTATGATCTGTAACGTTTTGTGCCCTATTTTAGATTTTCCTCGCATGGGTCCTGCTATCGCCAGTGTGAAATGGATCTAATAAAGATTATCGAGTAGTGAATGGATATCACTCTACAACCGTTTAAATGAAAAGCAAAACATGTACTGTATCTTTTCAATAAATCGTTTGTGGTGAGCAGAAACAAGGTTTTCGCGTAAACATTATGCAACTTGAAACCCCCGGAGGATATCTCTATTTTGAACATAAGCAGTTTCAAATAGTTCTGATGTCACAGTACCCAATTGTAAGTAGTTGTTATTCATTTAAAATCCGTTGCTTCTTATTAGTGACATCGATATTGTCGTCTTTGGCAAATGGGAGAGATTGCCTCTATGGACGCTTGAACAGGCGCTGACTGCGAACAAAATTGCGGAGGTTTCGTCGATCAAGGTCTTGGATAAAGCATCGGTGAGACTAGTTTTTTTCTTTTATTGTATATTTGTATTATGAACACAAATATCGCGACAACTCGTGATGATAAGCTTATATACAAGCTTAATACTCACTAATAAAATACAGAATAAATGAGGTTAAATTACCCCGACTCTCTGAAAGCCTGTTATGTATTAAAGATGCACAAAAGCTTCTTTTCTGCTAATGTTTTTCGAAGGAGAGCTGTTTTTGTCACTCAGGAAAGGTGTCACAAGCTTTTTCCTTCGCGAATAACAAATCTGTAGGAAGTGACAACGCTATATAAATCACAAAATAGTTAACATCGCACGGGAAAATACTTGTTGAATATTCACGTATTTTGTATGATCCTACTTATTTCGGTATGCAAATTCAATGCGGGTTCGTCCCTTAGTGAAATTTGAATATTTATGACCTTTGTTTTCAGACTCTTATTTTTTTTGCCTGGGGCGTTATGTATAATACTTTGTCTGTCGTCTACATGTAGTGCCTCAAAAATTTCAACTACAAGATTTCAGCGCAAGATTTTTGTGTGGGTGTGCCATGTTGAAGGACTTAATGTACTCTCACAATGATAAAAGAACATCATTTCTGTTATTTTTTGTCATAATGTTAAATTATTCCATATTTTGCCACTCATGAAGGATATACAGCTGTAGTTGGGGTTGTTTGGGGGCTTTTGAAAGTACCTAAATGGTTCGTGGTTTTTGTTCATGTCAGTTATGTAGTGTCATAATTTGCATTAATTGTATCAAGTGGAACTGTGAATATTTCAGAAAATTTTAAGTAAAATAATATTTACACGACTTTCGGCATCAGTTGAAACTTGTTAAATTTTTAGATTCTTCAGCCCAAATAAAGGATTCATACATGCAGTTTGGTAAATGTAGCGGATATGTCTTAGGTAAAATCCCTTTTCAGGCTAAAGTAGTATTCAGCCTAGTTTGATACAGAATTTCCTTAATTTCTCGGCCCTAATTATTTATAGCAGAAATAGGAAATTCTGGTTTCAATTTTATCCGCAACAGGTATTGATATGACATTCAGTCCAGTGTTATTACGAGGATAGGTGTTCCATAATCTGTGCACAAAGACCTTTTGAAGTATAATTTCTAAATATTATATAGAACCAGAATGGCTTAACCAAAAACTATAACTTTTTTAAATAAAAAAATATGTATGTGTAAAGTGATGAAGAGCAAAACTATTCCCTACTTTCACGAGTATACCATTTGATTACCTATTAATATCATTGGTAGTGCTTCTGATTGGCTGCAGCCAATTTTTAATTTTCAGCATGGAATTTCTGCACTTGTTCCTTAGGCATAGTTTTTCAGGGAAACTATTGGTGGCATTGCAAATTGTCAATTATGCTGAGCAGCCTGGAAATCACAGTGTTCGAGCACTGGGCTCCCTGTAATTTTTCTCGGAGCACAACTTTGCATTTTTTCCTACCAGTCATGTGCAAAGTAACTGACTGCTAGCAGAGCATTACATCTCACCTATTTTTATACTTTGCTGCGTATCTGTGTTTTGTTTTTGACATAAAGAAGCATTTCCTTTATAGGAAAAAAATCTGAGAATGTAAAAGTGATGTGCTGTCTATGAACAAAAATTTCTTGCAAGAATTTGAAAAGGTTTTCCATTGAATACCAGTGAACAGTCACCCACTTTGCATGTGAACTTTATTCAGGCAATTATTCACTTATTCAGCCATGGTTATAAGGCAAGGGGTGATATACAGTTGGTGTTGTGGTGTTTGTCTTAGAGGGGGTTAACTGTTTTGATTTGACAACTGGCTTGCTTCAAATGGTGCATTTGCTGCAAAAAGTCTTCACCTGTACATAAGAGTTGGTGGGCTTGTTGCTAAACCATTTTTGGCCACTATACATCACCCTGGACAATTACAAAATATTTTTTCAATATAATATAGTTAATATAGTAAATATATAACTGAAGATGATTTTTTAAGTGAAAAGTTCAAGTGGTCGTTGTCAAGGTGGGTAATTCCAGAGCTATCTTGTTTCTATTGAGAGAACTTCAAAATTTCTATTGTACATGTAGTTCTAAACTTTGAGTGTGTTGGCTAAGCCTTGTGATGCTGATCATTTGAGACTTTTCTTGTGATAATCATGATATTTACTGAGTTTAGGGTTTAACACTGAAAGTGGCAGAGTTATAATTTTGTCTATCATGTGATTGACAAAGATGCCTTTCATGTGATAGTCCAAAATATTGCACTATTCCAGGGGGCTTGTTGGAGCTAACACATAGCCCTGGTGATGTCTATCAAAATGATGTAACATAATGCATGCAAAAAAGTCATACCTTGTGTCAATATTTTGCATTTTTAAGGTCTGTTACAGTTTCTTTATATGGTAGCAGTAAATATAAAAGCCAAAACATCTGATATCTTTAATAACAATCGTGACTGTTTTTAACATTTTCTTTATTCAGGTGCCTATAATCAAAATGACAGACCAGAAAACCAGTGTGAAAGTGGACATAAGCTTCAATGTCCCAGCTGGGTTAAAAGCAGCCGACTTCATAAAGGTAAACCGTTTTGAATGGCTTTCCATCATCTTTGTCTGAGGATGCAATGATATTATTTGCCCAGTAGTGTATGGCTGATGACAAAGTTTTAAACAAAAAGCTTGCCATATTTACTGTTTAACAGAAAAACTTTTTCTTCTAAAATTTATTTTTAATTTATTATTATGTGATGTGAATTTTAATCTTTTATTCCTTGTTCTGTTTCTATATATCCATGTTTTTGTCCAAGGGTTTTGAATATAAAAAATTCTTTGGGAAAAAAAATTCATAACTGTAGTAATATATTCTTTGATAAATCTTACCTTTTGTTTCATTACCTGGATTCTTGGCTAGTCCGTGATTTGCTTTAAAAGAAAAAGTTTAAATGTTGTTTATTTTCTGTTAGGCTAGGTTGTTAAAATGGTTCCTTATTAGTAGTAGAGTCACAACATACATGTGGCTTTACAAAATTAATATGGTTGTACGAACTAATTAAAAATTAAAAATCAATCACAATCAGACAATTGAAAGATACATCTATTGATAAAAGATCTTTTAAAACGCTCCATTTTGACTGCAGCTAAAATAAAATTATGCCCTTGATCTCGCAAGCATCTCTTTCTTTAAGGGGGCAACAGCTCAAAACGTGGGATGTGAGGGATTCTCTGTTATAGTTTTCCATAACTTGCAGTCCCGTTTTTTAAAAGTTATTTGTATATCCAAACCTAAAGGCACGTTTAAAAAATATGTCACTATCATCCCGTGACAAAAAAACAGGGGCACAATTAACAGATTAAATAATTTTGTCAGTTGATCTTTAGGGTATGTAAAATATTTAAAGACATGTAAAATGTGTTTAAAACAGCTTCTAGCTTATTCAACAACATGTAGTTGTGAAAGACTCATGAAGGAAATGGTTACCCTGGTAATGGGTTTTTCGGTGTCATTTGAAACTAAAGGCTTTATCCTGAATATCACTGAACATGATTTTTTTGCTCATGTCACCTAGAAGAGGGTTTGCAAGGCAAACCCCACTTCTGGAAATAAATTGTTTTTTGTCAAAGTTCCTGAATTCCCGAGACTGCAAAAGCAGTTTTATAGGCACGTTGGTATGAGGTGTTAACACACATCTTAATTATTGCTCATTCTGTTAATCTTGAGTAACTGGGGTAATGTGCGTCCTTGACTAAATGCAATAAGAATGTAACAATAGCTCACATTGAATGGTACTGAACAACACAACGAAAACATCCAGACTTTATATCCTGTCTCACAGGACTCGAAATTGCGACTGATACGGTCTCCAATGCGACAAACATTTTCTCCTAAAAATTCTGGTTTAGTCGCCACTTCGGTAACCAGATTTCTTTATGATTTAGATTTAAATTAAAAGAGTTAAGTTAAAACAAACATTTTATCTTATCTTGCTTTGCTTTCATCACAAAAAATGTGCCAAGTCGCATAAACAAAGCCAGTTTACCTCCAAATTTATGTCGACTTCTGTGATATTTTCAAACAATCAAATATGATGGATCGTGCCATACTATGAGCTGCATCATTTACATTATATAAACTGGCGACTGAAAATTTGCATCTGGCAACTATATCTCTCCAGTTTGTGGCCAAAAGGCGACCTGAGAAACTTTTTTAATTTTGAGCCCAATCTCAGCAAAAACCCCAAGTGGTTGACTGGTTCTGTTTTTCAATTACACAGGATCAGATAGAAATTTTCCCTTGCCTTGAACCCTTGGTGCTTGTCCTAAAGCAATTCTTACTTCAGCGTGACCTTAATGAAGTATTTACTGGTGGGATCAGCTCATACTGCCTTATCTTGATGACTATCAGCTTCCTGCAGGTGCGTGATTTGTGATTCCCAAATGTGTTCAATACAGGGTTAAATGAAAGTCAGGTTTACAGCCTGCTCGATGGGCAAGCTTTAGCTCCAATCTTGGACAAAACTGTTGAGAAAATTGTATACTTGGGAAGCATTTTTCTAGACGTTGTAGCTGTACTGGTTCTTCCCTCTCCCCCTTCCCCTGAAAGTAGTGTTGTGTATTCAAAAGAAAGCCTGATCCCTGGGCGTTTGTAGGAAGCAACATTGAATTGGGGGAAGGGGTTTTCTTTTCTCAAAGGCGTCGTTTTGGAAATAGTTTTGTTGCGTAGGAAAGTGGACATGATGGGGAAAACTTCCTCGAGAAGTTTTGTCAGGGATTGTAGCAGGTACTAGCCCTGTGGTAACTAACCTGAATTTTTTGACGTACATGTTAATGATTAATTTATTTTTGTTAATTAATCAGTTACTTGCTTTATTTAATGACTGTAATGAAAGAGATAATTTCACTTTGCCAGATCAGCTCAAAAAACAGCTTTCAATTCACATGAAGTTTTCAGGAATTTAAACAATATTTGTCTCACACTACTTCTGTAATTTGTATTCCCCCAAAAAACTTCACTGGCCCATCAGGTAAGTTAAGAACAGAATTCAGTAGCCCGAGTGCAAATTCCTTTAGCCACTGGCTATCAGACATGACTTTCTTTGCACGCTGCTCAGTAGGTTTACTTTTACAGTGGAACCCTGCCTATGCCCTGACTTTTGTTTATGCATTTTCATGTTGATATGGGAGAAAGGAAGGAAGCAAGGATTTAAATGTTAAAATATTCTTGCTGTTGACATTTACTAAATGATAATTTTCCAAAATAAATATTTTCCTCTAACTTTTTTTCACGTTTTTCACACAGCACCGTAGAACACCTCCTTCAAAAAAATCTTGGAGTGCTTTTTGATTGAATTCTTTGAACTATATGGTAAACATTTTAACTATACAAATGTTGGAATCAGAGTCAAAGATGGTGGCACGTACTTTTGCAAGCATGAGGTGAATAAGCAAAATAAAATATTTTATGGCTATAAAATACTATTTTCTTTAATACTACTGTTAAATACCACACTGTACCCATCCCTATCAAAACATGTAGGTGGGCAAGGTCTGCATTCAATATTATTTAGTTTGTGTCCTTTGTTCGACAGGAACTCACACCTTTTTAAATAGTGTTGATGATGATGGTGATGATGAAATTCCTTTAATAATACTCTGTAGGGTTTGTGAGGGAGTAACAGCCATTTCTTTTATTCAACCCTTCAGACACTGCAACAAACCCACTTTTTCTGTAACAATTAATTTTATTTCTCGGTTCTTTGTCATTTAGGTTATGCTTGGTATGAATGATGTGTATAATCAACCCGCTCTCCTGTGCATTGAAGATCCTTTTACGCCAGGTAAACAGAACATACCATATTTCCTCGAATAATATCTGTAATATCTGAGATGGCTACTGTCAGTCTGACTACTTTCCTACTGTCTGATAGCAAATTTTATTTCTCTTGGCTCCTTTCGGGGAATAGAAACACTGTATACATCTACATTGTTTAAAAACATTTTTTCTTTCGAATTAATGGGCATATTGTTAAATTATGATCGACTTCTAACCCTGTTACACACTCCTAGAGTTGTGACATGTGGCTCTATCTTATTAAATACCAAACATACCAAAGAGTGGAAATAAAATAATTCTCAGTACACTTTTACTTCAATTCAATATTTTAAAGATGTTTTCAATAGTGAAAGCACAACCCAGGTAAAAATGTGAGGCGGATCCCGCCAATCCCACCTGGGATCCCAGGTTAATCCCAGGTGGGATCCCCCAGAAATAGGCGGGATCCTCCTGGGATCCCGCCTGGGATTATGGAACGTCCCGGGAGGCATCCCATCTGGGATTCCAACTAGGATCCCACCAATCCCACCTGGGATCCCACCTGAAATCCTGGGTGGGGTCCAAGAAACCATCCCACCTGGGATTTGTAAAAATCCCGCCAATCCCACCCAGGATCCCGCCTGAAATCGGGTGGGATCAAAGATATCCCACCTGTGATATCAGATGGGATATCCTACCTTTCCTGGCAGCATCGAATGCAGGTTGTTAAATTGATGAGATCCTGCTATCCCACCCTGTCATACACAGGAAATTGATATTTATCGTAGAGGGATTTGAAGACATATAACTTCTGCACCATATTTTTAACTTAATCTGCAAATTTATTAGGAAAATAGAGTTAATATACATGTAAGTCTTGAATAAAATGCAACTTTAATAAGTCTACATATACAATATTCAGTCATTGCAGAACATTCAAATATGTGATTAAATCTTTTGAAAAAAAACGACAACAACACAAATGCAGTATTTTCATGGAGAAGTTTCATTCGAAACCCCAAGTTAAAGTTTGCTTAATTTGCTTATCGTAGACTTTTGGCTGATGTCGTGCTCTTCAGTGCCATACACTTTTCTTTTGACTGCAACGAATAAGTATCTGCAAACAGAAAAGTTGAGATTTTAAGGCAAATGAACACAAAAACAACCTGACGTTTTAGAATTGAAACGAGCAGTATCGAAGCGTGATCAAGGTGACCGATCCAACTTGTTCAGGTAGATGCCGCGAAAAAGGGGAGACAACACGGGTAAATCGAAACTCAAGTTGAGAAAACATCACTTACCAACGTTAGGAATACTTTTTGTTGAACCTGGCAGGAAAACGACTTTAAATTGAAGTAAAAAGAAGCGTCTTCTTGTAAAGACGCATGCTTTACAGTTCGTCTTCTTTGACTTGAAAGTGCCCGCATGGAATCAGCCAATTTTCACACCTTTTCATTGGTTGAAAAGGCCCATGTGACGATAAAACGCTGAATACGCATGTGTTGAACTCACGGGCTTCCCTGGGAACTAGTGGAAACAAAATGGCGGACAAACACCAAGGACTGCAGCTAGCGTTTCGCAGTTTTGACCATGAATTTCTATTCAGGAGTCGTCCATAATCAAGACGAAGGATCGAAGCTAATATAAAAGAAGAAAATGATGCATGGAGGTATCATTTCAAGTAAAGAAACTCTAGGGAAAAGCTAGAAAGGAAAGTTAAGTCAGGAATGATGGATGTAGCGATTCATTAATGCTTTACAAAAATCTTCTCACTAAGAAACTATCTGCAAGCACAAAAAAATTGTAGTAAATGATTTTTAAGTTTCTTAGTTTTAAACACTGCTTTTTACGTTGGAAGTATGCTTTTTTGTGTGTTTGTATAAAATAAATATTGTTTTGTTGAAAGTCATTTTACATGTATGTACAGGACAATTTATGAACGATGGTGTCATTTTCTGCTTATAAAAAACATTTGTAATTTAATACAATAAGTTAATTGTCCTTTGAAATTAAATTGGGTACAGGAAGACGATAAATTCCAGCCGTATTTTTAACTCCACATGCAGAAATGTAGAATAATAAGTTAATTAGACTGCTTGCTAAGATATGTTTAACACATAATTATATAACCTACATGGCTGTTAAAAGTCTTCTTAATTAAGTTTGACTTAACTTTTGCAAGTATGAATAAATCTTCTAAAAATCCCAGGTGGGATCGTACATGTGAAATTATCCCAATGTTCCCAGGTGGGATGTATGTAAAGATCCTGGGTGACAATGTGTGATCCCAGGTAGGATATGTGAATCCCACCCAGGATCCCGGTGGGATGTGGATCACCAGGATCCTGCAGGTGGGATGTGATAATCCCGTGTTTTAGGCGGGATCCAGGTGGGATTAATTTTTAATCCCAGGTGGGAATGCGGGATCCGCCATTAGGCGGGATCAGCTAATCCCCAGGTCCCAGGTGGGATTAGCGGGATCTGGGATGACTTTTACCTGGGAAGCCAGAGAAACTTTTTCCGCCTCTGTTGGCGAGAAATGTGCTTTACTCTAGGCGTAACACATTTAAACAATTAAATTTTGCTCTCAGCACAAAACTTTCGTGTTTGGTGTAATGAGATTTATCAAATATCAATGGAATCTTCTTTGTTTCCTCTGCAGTTTACAATTTATAATGTGCCATTTTAGAAGTCATTGTTAAAAATAGAAAATCTCAAAATTTGCATTTGCTTCATAGTAATTTGATACTCTGTCATTTTATATCACGAACATCGCAGAATTGTTTCCATAACAGTTCTAGAAATCATTCTTTTTATTCATAAAGGTACTTGATTCTTTTAGCTAAATTTTTCTTGTCGTAACTTTTGCCACTATGATTAATTTTGTTCATCATGTACTTTTTTTTTGTTTCACGTTTTGCCCTTATTAGTATTCATTAGTTTTAATAATTTTCGCCAAGTGAATTAAAAAAAGCATCAAGTGTACAGTCGACTTTCCATGCTCAGCTAGCGCTAATATTTTACACATCCCTGTTAGTTTTGTTGGGCTTAACTGCTAGAATTGAAATAAAGGTCTCTTTTGTATTTGTTATTTATTTGGAATGTAAAACAAGTGGATAAGAACTAAAATTACACATTTTCTGGGAATAATCATTTTCTTTTTTTTTTACATAACGTATCCCGTCCGGTTGTCTGAGTAACATAACCATACTTCATTGAAATATAGCCTTAGAATTATGCATTTTTTAGTAGACTGAGAATTATCCGATCTCAATGCTTAATGAAACCCCTGCCCTCTCTATTGACTCCTCCTTCTAACCATGCTCCAACCATCCCATACTCTGTCAAGGACGTTCAATTAGTCTGGCACCAGTTAGTCTCTGTAAAATTGTTACCCTGTTGTGAATGATCAATTAATTTAACTGAATCATTTGAGTAGAATGTGTTTAATTGCTTAAAAAGGCTCTGCTTCCCCTACCCCCTCCCGCATAGCAGGCGACTCAGTGACTCAGGTCTAGCTAGGATTGCATTGTCTTTTCTTGCGTGTAATTAAGCTGGTAGGACAGTTTCAGTGCTTTTTTATCAAGTTTGTTTGAAGTATCAATCTCTGAATGATATCGACCTGCAAGCTCATTACAAATGAGACTACTGTAACCGGGCCATAGACAAGTTGTCCAATGCGTATTACAGGACAACAATACACATTCAAGAAAGTTGGTTTCGACCAATCAGCAGCTTGTAATAAAAACAGTAAGTGGCAAGCGAAAATTAAATTAATTATGGCAAAAGTTTTTCAAGAAAGCAAAATGTTTTACCAGACAATGTTTTCTATTCTAAACATTACATACAACACTGAAACATATCTGTCTGACACAAGCTGTGATTTTTGTCGCTACATCAGCAATTTGTTGGCTTCATTATAAGCTTTGCAATAACATGGTACCTCAAGTCAAAATGTAACTAGCGTTCGTTTTCCTCTGTCATTCTGTAACAGACCTCTCAGTAAGCGGGCAAGTTTCAAGTTTTGTC
>CALNXK010000357.1:5000-180000 GCA_942486035.1 Porites lobata
GTCTCATGTCGGGTATGTGTTACAACAGTAACTGAAATCTAGGAAAGGTCTAAAGTTGCCATTTTTAAGTTCTAAAGTTTATAACTCCAAAAATATTTAAGGGTTTTGTTTGCTTTTTTGCTGAAGTATGTCTATATGTGTTAGTTATTTGCTGTGAAAATTTAAGACCAAAATAATAAAACCACAGAACGTTATTAAAGTTTAAGTGCACCCTTGTCGAGCGTTTTTTTTGCGTCTGGAAAATGCATCGCTAGGGTAAATTGCCGTTTTGTTCCTTGATTGAAATAAAGTTATTTTATTTTTATCGAGATACAGTGTGGAACCTTCTACTGCTTAGAACAACAAAGTAGAAATTCGGATGCAAAGATTCAGGCCAAAAATGATAATTTGGAATTTTTTATGATTTTTTGAAAGTGTGCTTACGTCAGGAAAGTGCTGACTCTTCCTTAATTTTCCTTAGTTTTGTGCGGCTTATTTCAGGAAGCTCGCTTGTTTCTGGCGCATTCAATGGCTATCATAGAATAGTACAATCCTTCTTTTACACAGTAGTATATGTTTATTCCTTCAAAGTGTGAAAATGATCGAGGGCGCGCAAATTTTGTCCACTACCCTTCAGCGCACTGGTCTTACATTACAAAGAGATACAACGAGATTAAAGAGATTAATAAATGGTTCAAGGAAGTTGAATATAGTTTTCAAAACGTGGTTTTGAGAGGACAAACTTTTCTACCTTAAGTTTGTTTTTGTTTTAACGTCATCGAGTTTAACGTTATTTTTTTAAAATTTTTTTTTCACTAGCGTTTCTCTCTGACGGTCGCGTCAGGATATGTATGCACTTAAATGACTTTTAAAATCACGTTTAAGGATAAAGTTAGACTTTTTTTAGAGGGTTGGCATTGTAATGACAATAATAAAAACATGTAAAAATCCGCAGCGCAACCCTTCTCTGTTTTTTTTAATTTTAATTTTTTAGGTCATCTCAGGGTCACATCGCGTCGGGAAAATGCATATTCTGCCTAAAAAGTTGAAAACTACCTTAAAATCATAATTTGATAAAAATTGCTCATTTTTGGATATATTTTACCTCTTGCCGTTCTAATCAAAATTACCAACTTTCAAACCTAACCCTTTTTGTCTCGAGACGTAATAACCGAGACAAAAATCAAACGACTGTTGCCTAGCAACGGGTGGATCTTGCTGCACCTGTCTCACATATGTTAAACGGCAAACTATGAACTAACATTTTGGGAAAGGACACGTCCTTAGCTTTAAACCAGAATTTTTTGTGAATTTTTCCGCAGAGACGGTTTTGCCGAGAAAAATCAAGGAATTTTCACATATGAACCTGTCAAGCCTTATAAATGACTAAATGTTTAAGCAATGACCTTCAGTTAGATATCAAAATAAAGCTTAGATATTGATCTAAGTTTTGGTTAATTCAGTTGAAGAATAACGTAAAACAAGAGGTTTGATTTTATAAGCGAACTTGTTGTTATTAAACTGCGATAGATGACACATTGAATTGAGAAGAAAGAGGGGCAATGCGTAAAAATTAATTTCGCCCAACAGGTTAAACTAAACCGAACAATTTTACATGAAAAAATAACAACAACTCTCTTTCTATACAAGAAAAAAAAATTAGCTTCACAGGCTTATTAGTTTGTAAGTTATTAAGCGTCAAAAATAAGCATTAATTCATGTTTCGCATAATTACATTTCAAACACTTTCAACAGGTAATCCACTTGCCTGGGAAACTTTATAGGGTAAAATCTCGGCGAAAATTCATCGCAGCAATCTAAGAAGAGTCTCACAAGATGGCTTAGAAAATATTCTAAATGTTTATTGTTTTTAAAAGTTATAAATCTTCGGGAAAAACGTCCATATAAATTCGCAAACTTAATATAGCAGTCACGCTGACGTAAAACAAATACAGGAACGGTGCTGTAAGAATGACATATGAGTAGAAATTAATTTCACACCAATTGCTTAGACTTGACCAAAACATTTTAAACTCAAAAAATACAGCAACTCTTTTTCTATACAGGAAAAAAATATTAGGTTAATATGTTAACTGGTTCTTGAGTTATGAACCGTCAAACATAGTAAATTTAAAAAAAGATCAAGGGAAAGTCACGCACAGACAGCGCTGTGCGGTAAAAATACTGGATGCGTAAACATTAATTTCGCTCGCTTTCTAAAAAACAAAACAACAACAAACAACGAACAAACAACAAAAATACAAACAAACCAACATCAAAACAACAACGAACAAACAAAACAACAAAATCAAAAACAAACAAAAATTTATAAATAAAAAAATAAAATTATAAAGTATTGGCCGCAGCCGGCAAGGCTATCCGAGGCGGGAAAGTCCGAACAAAATTTATATAAAAAAAGGCTATTAACTAAGGAAAGTTTATAGATTAGAAATAAATACAATAAAAATCCAAGATAGCGGCTGCGCAAATTTGACATACTCATATATGGTCAAAATTACTTCAATTTCACTTTAAAACATCACCAAACACCGTTTCCAGGGTCAATTGACCAAACTTTTAATAAGTTTGAAATTTTGACCCAAAATCATAGGTTAACCCCTTTGGAAAAAATCCAAGATGGCGGCTGATCAAATTTGACATCCTCATATATCGTCAGGATCACTTTGATTTCACTCTAAAACATCAACAAAAGTGATTTCTAGGTCCAATTTGACTATCTACAAACTTTGAAGAAATTTGAAGTTTTGACCCACAATCATAGGCTAACCCCTTTAGTCAAATCCAAGATTGCGGCTGATCAGATTTGACATCTTCATATATCGTTAGAATCTCTTTAATTTCACTCTAAAACATCAACAAACATGATTTCTAGGTCCAATTTCACTATATAAAAATTCTGAAGAAATTTGAAATTTTGACCCAAAATCATAGGCTAACCCCTTTGGAAAAAATCCAAGATGGCGGCTGATCAAATTTGACATGTTCATATTTTGTCAGAATCACTTTGATTTTACGTTAAAACATCAACAAACATCATTTCCCGGTTCAATCCGACCATATACAAAGTTTAAAGAAATTTGAAATTTCGACCCAAAATCAAAGGCTAACCCCTTTGGAAAAAATCCAAGATGGCGGCTGTGCAAATTTGACATAGTCATATATGGTCAAAATCACTTTGATGTCACTTTAAAACATCACCAAACATCATTTCCAGGGTCAATTTGACCATTTACAAACTTTAAAGAAATTTGACATTTTGACCCAAAATCATAGGCTAACTCCTTTGGGAAAAATCCAAAATGGCGGCCGATCAAATTTGATATCCTCATATTTCTTAAGAACGATTTTGATTTCACTCTAAAACATCAAGAAACATCATTTTTCAGGTCACATTTGACCATATACAAAGTTTTAAGAAATTTGAAATTTTGACTCAAAATCAAAGGCCAACCCTTTTTAAAAAAAACCAAGATGACGGTTGATCAAATTTGATATCTTCATATTTTGTCAGAATGAATTTGATTTCACTCTAAAACATCAACAAACATCATTTTCAGGTCACATTTGACAATATAAAAAGTTCTAATAAATTTGAAAATTTGACCCAAAATCATAGCCTAACCCCTTTCCAAAAAATCCAAGATGGCGGCTGCTGAAATTTTACATCATATATGGAAAGAATCACTTTCATTTCACTCTAAAACATCACCAAACATCATTTCCAGGTTCAATTTGACTATATATAATCTTTGAAGAAATTTGAAATTTTGACCCAAAATCGTAGGCTCTTCCCTTTGGAAAAAAGTGAAAGATGGCGGCTAGCTAAATTTATCATCGCCAAATATGGTCAACATGACCTTGTCAACAGTCTTCAACGTCACCAGACAACACTTCCAGGTCCATTCTGACCATACATACACTTAGAAAAACTGGAATATTTTAACCCAAAATCCCTCTAGAAAAAAATTTTAAAAAAAACAAACAAAATTGCAGTGGGGCTCCTTGAAACTGTTCAGGCTAAAGAAAAATACTAAGATAATATCCCCAAAAACATTACAACAAATTTAAAGAAAAGTGCCAAAGATATTTTACTTTACATTCGTTTGTTGATAAGCCTACCACAAAGAAAGTAGGCAAATCAACAAAGAAGGTAGGCGAACCTAAAACTAATCTGTGTTTTCACAAAAAATTAGAAAAACGTTTTATAAACAGTTTATAATGGAACAAAAAGATAATTCCAGTCAACAAAATTACTTTTTCCTTATTTTAAAGGCCTTTTCTCGGCTAGCGTCAGGAAAGTGCATCAGCGTCAGAAGAGTGCATTGTCTTCCGTCAGAAAGTAGGCAAATCAACAAAAACGGTAGGCAAACCGAAACTTAATCTCAGTTTTCACAAAAAATTGGAAAAAGAGTTTACAAACAGCCTATAATGGAGCAAAAAGATAATTCCAGTCAACAAAATTACTCTTTCCTTATATTAAAAGCCTTTTCTCGGCTCGCGTCAGGAAAGTGCATCAGCGTCAGGATAGTGCATCGTCTTCCGTCAGGAAAGTGCATTGCGTCAGGAAAGTGCTGACAGGAAATTGCATTGTGGCAGGAGAATGCATACTCTTCTTTGGAGTAAATACACGTTTATTCTGTGATAAAATATATTTAAAAGCATTGGAAATATTAGTATACAACAAAACAAAATGATTCTGAAGAAATAGCTCAGTTCTACCAAAGGATTTTACAGTTACGAGTTTTTGGGGGACAAATGGTCAATTTGCAAATATCTGCCACCTTTAAAAAGCTATAATTCGTTTTTCTTTAAAGTAAAAATGATGAAACTTGGTAGAAATGTAGCTTGATTAATTAGGTAAAATTTTAATGTCCATTTTGACTGTTGCTCTTGAATGTGACGTCCTCCAGATTTGATTGACAGCTGTCAATCAAGATATGTGGAGATTTTTGCTGACAGTGCAAAAATCGGGCTTTTTGAAAATAGCGATGAGTAGATCGTTTAGTTTTATGTATAGAATAAAAAAATTTAAAATAAACTGAGAAATGACCCACTTATAACCTTTCAATTTGACCATACATGAACTTAAGGGAAATTTGAAATTTTGACCAAAAATCATAGACTAATATCCCCAAAAACATTACAACAAATTTAAAGAAAAGTGCTAAAGATATTTTACTTTACATTCGTTTGTTGATAAGCCTACCACAAAGAAAGTAGGCAAATCAATAAAGAGGGTAGGCGAACCTAAACCTAATCTGAGTTTTCATAAAAAAATTAGAAAAACGTTTTATAAACAGTTTATAATGGAACAAAAAGATAATTCCACTCAACAAAATTACTTTTTCCTTATTTTAAAGGCCTTTTCTCGGCTAGCGTCAGGAAAGTGCATCAGCGTCAGAAGAGTGCATTGTCTTCCGTCAGAAAGTAGGCAAATCAACAAAAACGGTAGGCAAACCGAAACCTAATCTCAGTTTTCACAAAAAATTGGAAAAAGAGTTTACAAACAGCCTATAATGGAGCAAAAAGATAATTCCAGTCAACAAAATTACTCTTTCCTTATATTAAAAGCCTTTTCTCGGCTCGCGTCAGGAAAGTGCATCAGCGTCAGGATAGTGCATCGTCTTCCGTCAGGAAAGTGCTGACAAGGAAATTGCATTGTGGCAGGAGAATGCATAGTCTTCTTTGGAGTAAATACACGTTTATTCTGTGATAAAATATATTTAAAAGCATTGGAAATATTAGTATACAACAAAACAAAATGATTCTGAAGAAACAGCTCAATTCTACCAAAGGATTTTAGAGTTACGAGTTTTAGGGGGAGAAATGGTCAATTTGCAAATATCTGCCACCTTTAAAAAGCTATAATTCGTTTTTTTTTAAAGCAAAAATGATGAAACCTGGTAGAAATGTGGCTTGATTAATTAGGTAAAATTTTAATGTCCATTTTGACTGTTGCTCTTGAATGTGACGTCCTGCAGATTTGATTGACAGCTGTCAATCAAGATATGTGGAGATCTTTGCTGACAGGGCAAAAATCGGGCTTTTTGAAAATAGCAATGAGTAGATCGTCTAGTTTTATGTATAGAATAAAAAATTTAAAATAAGCTGAGAAATGACCCACTTATAACCTTTCAATTTGACCATACATGAACTTAAAGGAAATTTAAAATTTTGACCAAAAATCATAAACTTATATCCCCAAAAACATTACAACAAATTTAAAGAAAAGTGCCAAAGATATTTTACTTTACATTCGTTTGTTGATAAGCCTACCACAACGAAAGTAGGCAAATCAACAAAGAAGGTAGGCGAACCTAAAACTAATCTGTGTTTTCACAAAAAATTAGAAAAACGTTTTATAAACAGTTTATAATGGAACAAAAAGATAATTCCAGTCAACAAAATTACTCTTTCCTGATTTTAAAGGCCTTTTCTCGGCTAGCGTCAGGAAAGTGCATCAGCGTCAGACGAGTGCACTGTCTTCCGTCAGAAAGTAGGCAAATCAACAAAAACGGTAGGCAAACCGAAACCTAATCTCAGTTTTCACAAAAAATTGGAAAAAGAGTTTACAAACAGCCTATAATGGAGCAAAAAGATAATTCCAGTCAACAAAATTACTCTTTCCTTATATTAAAAGCCTTTTCTCGGCTCGCGTCAGGAAAGTGCATCAGCGTCAGGATAGTGCATCGTCTTCCGTCAGGAAAGTGCATTGCGTCAGGAAAGTGCTGACAGGAAATTGCATTGTGGCAGGAGAATGCATACTCTTCTTTGGAGTAAATTTACGTTTATTCTGTGATAAAATATATTTAAAAGCATTGGAAATATTAGTATACAACAAAACAAAATGATTCTGAAAAAAAAGCTCAGTTCTACCAAAGGATTTTAGAGTTACGTTTTTTTTCGAGGGGGGGGGAAATGGTCAATTTGCATATAGTTGCCATCTTTAAAAATCTATAATTCGTTTTTTTTAAAGCAAAACTGATGAAACTTAGTAGAAATGTGGCTAAATTAATTAGGTAAATTTAAATGTCAATTTTGACTGTTGCTCTTGAATATGACGTCTTGCAGATTTGATTGACAGCTGTCAATCAAGATATGTGGAGATTTTTGCTGACAGGGAAAAAATCGTGCTTTTTGAAAATAGCAATGAGTAGATCGTTTACTTTTAAGTATAGAATAATAAATTTATAATAATCTGAGAAATGACCCAGCTATAACCTTTCAATTTGACCATACATGAACTTAAAGGAAATGAGAAATTTTGACCATAAATCATAGACTAACCCTATTGGAAAAAATCCAAGATGGCGGCTGCACAAATTTCACATCTTCGAATATGATCAGAATCACTTTGATTTCACTTTAAAACATCACCAAACATCATTTTCAGGTCCAATTTGACCATATACAAACTTTGAAGACGTTTGAAATTTCGATCCAAAATCATAGGCTAACCCCTTTGGAAAAAAATCCAAGATGGCGGCTTATCAAATTTGACATCTTCATATATCGTCAAAATCACGTTAATTTTACTCTTAAACATCAACAAATATTATTTTTAGGTTCAAATTGACAATATACAAACTTTAAAGAAATTTGATATTTCGAACCAAAATCATAGGCTAACCCCGTCGGAAAAAATCCAAGATGGCGGCTGATCAAATTTGACATCCTCATATATCGTCAGGATCACTTTGATTTCACTCCAGAACATCAACAAAAGTGATTTCTAGGTCCAATTTGACTATCCACAAACTTTGAAGAAATTTGAAGTTTTGACCCACAATCATAGGTTAACCCCTTTAGACAAATCCAAGATGGCGGCTGATCAGATTTGACATCTTCATATATCGTTAGAATCTCTTAAATTTCACTCTAAGACATCAACAAACATGATTTCTAGGTCCAATTTGACTATATAAAAATTCTGAAGAAATTTGAAATTTTGTCCCAAAATCACAGGCTAACCCCTTTAGAAAAATCCAAGATGGCGGCTGATCAAACTTGACATGTTCATATTTTGTCAGAATCACTTTTATTTTACGTTAAAACATCAACAAACATCATTTTCAGGTCCAATTTGACCATATACAAACTTTCAAGACCTTTGAAATTTCGATCCAAAATCATAGGCTAACCCCTTTGGAAAAAAATCCAAGATGGCGGCTGATCAAATTTGACATCTTCATATATCGTCAAAATCACGTTAATTTTACTCTTAAACATCAACAAATACTTTTTTTAGGTTCAATTTGACTATATACAACCTTTAAAGAAATTTGATATTTCGACCCAAAATCATATACTAACCCCTTTGGAAAAAAATCCAAGATGGCGGCTGATCAAACTTGACGTGTTCATATTTTGTCAGAATCACTTTGATTTTACGTTAAAACATCAACAAACATCATTTTCAGGTCCAATTTGACCATATACAAACTTTGAAGACCTTTGAAATTTCGATCCAAAATCATAGGCTAACCCCTTTGGAAAAAAATCCAAGATGGCGGCTTATCAAATTTGACATCTTCATATATCGTCAAAATCACTTTAATTTTACTCTTAAACATCAACAAATATTATTTTTAGGTTCAAATTGACTATATACAAACTTTAAAGAAATTTGAAATTTCGACCCAAAATCATAGGCTAACCCCTTTGGAAAAAAATCCAAGATGGCGGCTGATCAAATTTGACATCCTCATATATCGTCAGGGTCACTTTGACTTCACTCTAAAACATCAACAAAAGTGATTTCTAGGTCCAATTTGACTATACACAAACTTTGAAGAAATTTGAAGTTTTTACCTACAATCATAGGCTAACCCCTTTAGACAAATCCAAGATGGCGGCTGATCAGATTTGACATCTTCATATATCGTTAGAATCTCTTAAATTTCACTCTAAGACATCAACAAACATGATTTCTACGTCCAATTTGACTATATAAAAATTCTGAAGAAATTTGAAACTTTGTCCCAAAATCACACGCTAACCCCTTTAGAAAAAATCCAAGATGGCGGCTGATCAAACTTGACATGTTCATATTTTGTCAGAATCACTTTGATTTTACGTTAAAACATCAACAAACATCATTTTTAGGTCCAATTTGACCATATGCAAACTTTGAAGACGTTTGAAATTTCGACCCAAAATCATAGGCTAACCCCTTTGGAAAAAAATCCAAGATGGCGGCTGATCAAATTTGACATCTTCATATATCGTGAAAATCACTAATTTTACTCTCTCTTAAACATCAACAAATATTATTTTTAGGTTCAAATTGACTATATACAAACTTTAAAGAAATTTGATATTTCGACCCAAAATCAAAGGCTAACCCCTTTGGAAAAAAGTCCAAGATGGCCACTGATCAAATTTGACATCCTCATATATCGTCAGGATCACTTTGATTTCACTCTAGAACATCAAAAAAAGTGATTTCTAGGTCCAATTTGACTATCTACAAACTTTGAAGAAATTTGAAGTTTTGACCCACAATCGTAGGCTAACGCCTTTAGACAAATCCAAGATGGCGGCTGATCAGGTTTGAGATCTTCATATATCGTTAGAATCTCTTTAATTTCACTCCAGGACATCAACAAACATGATTTCTAGGTCCAATTTGACCATACAAAAATTCAGAAGAAATTTGAAATTCTGTCCCAAAATCACAGGCTAACCCCTTTAGAAAAAATCCAACATGGCGGCTGATCAAGATTGACATGTTCATATTTTGTCAGAATCACCTTGACTTTACGTTAAAACATCAACAAACATCGTTTGTAGGTCCAATTTGACCATATACAAACTTTGAAGACGTTTGAAATTTCGACCCAAAATCATAGGCTAACCCCTTTGGAAAAAAATCCAAGATGGCGGCTGATCAAATTTGACATCTTCATATATCGTCTAAATCACCTTAATTTTACTCTTAAACATCAACAAATATTATTTTTAGCTTCAATTTGACTATATACAAACTTTAAAGAAATTTGATATGTCGACCCAAAATCAAAGGCTAACCCCTTTTTAAAAAAGTCCAAGATGGCGGCTGATCAAATTTGACATCCTCATATATCGTCAGGATCACTTTGGTTTCACTCTAGAACATCAACAAAAGTGATTTCTAGGTCCAATTTGACTATCTACAAACTTTGAAGAAATTTGAAGTTTTGAACCACAATCGTAGGCTAACGCCCTTACACAAATCCAAGATGGCGGCTGATCAGGTTTGAGATCTCCATATATCGTTAGAATCTCTTTAATTTCACTCCAGGACATCAACAAACATGATTTCTAGGTCCAATTTTACCATATAAAAATACTGAAGAAATTTGAAATTTTGTCCCAAAATCACAGGCTAACCCCTTTAGAAAAAATCCAAGATGGCGGCTGATCAAATTTGACATCTTCATATATCGTCAAAATCACCTTAATTTTACCCTTAAACATCAACAAATATTATTGTTATGTTCAATTTGACTATATACAAACCTAAAAGAAATTTGAAATTTTGACCTACAATCATAGGCTAACCCCTTTAGACAAATCCAAGATGGCGGCTGATCAGATTTGACATCCTCATATATCGTTAGAATCCCTTTAATTTCACTCTAGGACATCAACAAACATGATTTCTAGGTCCAATTTTACTATATAAAAATACTGAAGAAATTTGAAATTTTGTCCCAATATCACAGGCTAACCCCTTTAGAAAAAATCCAAGATGGCGGCTGATCAAATTTGACATCCCCATATATCGTCAGGATCACTTTGATTTCATTCTAGAACATCAACAAAATTGATTTCTAGGTCCAATTTGACTATCCACAAACTTTGAAGAAATTTGAAATTTTGACCCATAATCATAGGCTAACCCCTTTAGACAAATCCAAAATTGCGGCTGATCAGATTTGACATCCTCATATATCGTTAGAATCTCTTTAATTTCACTCTAGGACATCAACAAACATGATTTCTAGGTCCAATTTGACTATATAAAAATACTGAAGAAATTTGAAATTTTGACCCAAAATCATAGGCTAACCCCTTTTAAAAAAAATCCAAAATGGCCGCTGATGAAATTTGACACGTTCATATTTTGTCAGAATCACTTTGATTTTACGTTAAAACATCAACAAACATCATTTCCAGGTTCAATTTGACCATATAAAAAGTTTAAAGAAATTTGAAATTTTGACCCAAATTCATAGACTAACCCTATTGGAAAAAATCCAAGATGGCGGCTGCACAAATTTGACATCTTCGAATAAGATCAGAATCACTTTGATTTCAAATTAAAACATCACCAAACATCATTTTCAGGTCCAATTAGACCATATACAAACTTTGAAGACGTTTGAAATTTCGATCCAAAATCATAGGCTAACCCCTTTGGAAAAAAATCCAAGATGGCGGCTTATCAAATTTGACATCTTCATATATCGTCAAAATCACTTTAATTTTACTCTTAAACATCAACAAATATTATTTTTAGGTTCAAATTGCCTATATACAAACTTAAAAGAAATTTGATATTTCGACCCAAAATCATAGGCTAACTCCTTTGGAAAAAAATCCAAGATGGCGGCTGATCAAATTTGACATCCTCATATATCGTCAGCATCACTTTGATTTCACTCTAGAACATCAACAAAAGTGATTTCTAGGTCCAATTTGACTATCCACAAACTTTGAAGAAATTTGAACTCTTGACCCACAATCATAGGCTAACCCCTTTAGACAAATCCAAGATGGCGGCTCATCAGATTTCGCATCTTCATATATCGTTAGAATGTCTTTAATTTCACTCTAAGACATCAACAAACATGATTTCTAGGTCCAATTTGACCATATAAAAATTCTGAAGAAATTTCAAATTTTCTCCCAAAATCACAGGCTAACCCCTTTAGAAAAAATGCAACATGGCGGCTGATCAAACTTGACATGTTCATATTTTGTCAGAATCACTTTGATTTTACGTTAAAACATCAACAAACATCATTTTCAGGTCCAATTTGACCATATACAAACTTTCAAGACGTTTGAAATTTCGATCCAAAATCATAGGCTAACCCCTTTGGAAAAAAATCCAAGATGGCGGCTTATCAAATTTGACATCTTCATATATCGTCAAAATCACTTTAATTTTACTCTTAAACATCAACAAATATTATTTTTAGGTTCAAATTGCCTATATACAAACTTAAAAGAAATTTGATATTTCGACCCAAAATCATAGGCTAACTCCTTTGGAAAAAAATCCAAGATGGCGGCTGATCAAATTTGACATCCTCATATATCGTCAGCATCACTTTGATTTCACTCTAGAACATCAACAAAAGTGATTTCTAGGTCCAATTTGACTATCCACAAACTTTGAAGAAATTTGAAATTTTGACCCATAATCATAGGCTAACCCCTTTAGACAAATCCAAGATAGCGGCTGATCAGATTTGACATCCTCATATATCGTTAGAATCTCTTTAATTTCACTCTAGGACATCAACAAACATGATTTCTAGGTCCAATTTGACTATATAAAAATACTGAAGAAATTTGAAATTTTGTCCCAAAATCACAGGCTAACCCCTTTAGAAAAAATCCAAGATGGCAGCTGATCAAATTTGACATCTTCATATATCGTCAAAATCACCTTAATTTTACCCTTAAACATCAACAAATATTATTTTTATGTTCAATTTGACTATATACAAACCTAAAAGAAATTTGAAATTTTGACCTACAATCATAGGCTAACCCCTTTGGAAAAAATCCAAGATGGCGGCTGATCAAATCTGACATCCTCATATATCGTCACAATCACTTTCATTTCACTCTAAAACATTACCAAACATGATTTCAAGGTCTAATTTGACTATATAAAAATTCTGAAGAAATTTGAAATTTTGACCCAAAATCATAGGCTAACCCCTTTTAAAAAAAATCCAAAATGGCCGCTGATGAAATTTGACACGTTCATATTTTGTCAGAATCACTTTGATTTTACGTTAAAAATCAACAAACATCATTTCCAGGTTCAATTTGACCATATAAAAAGTTTAAAGAAATTTGAAATTTTGACCCAAATTCATAGACTAACCCTATTGGAAAAAATCCAAAATGGCGGCTGCACAAATTTGACATCTTCGAATAACATCAGAATCACTTTGATTTCACTTTAAAACATCACCAAACATCATTTTCAGGTCCAATTTGACCATATACAAACTTTGAAGACGTTTGAAATCTCGATCCAAAATCATAGGCTAACCCCTTTGGAAAAAAATCCAAGATGGCGGCTTATCAAATTTGACATCTTCATATATCGTCAAAATCACTTTAATTTTACTCTTAAACATCAACAAATATTATTTTTAGGTTCAAATTGCCTATATACAAACTTAAAAGAAATTTGATATTTCGACCCAAAATCATAGGCTAACTCCTTTGGAAAAAAATCCAAGATGGCGGCTGATCAAATTTGACATCCTCATATATCGTCAGCATCACTTTGATTTCACTCTAAAA
The DNA here is from genome assembly GCA_942486035.1 of Porites lobata. Taxonomy (NCBI): domain Eukaryota; kingdom Metazoa; phylum Cnidaria; class Anthozoa; order Scleractinia; family Poritidae; genus Porites; species Porites lobata. The sequence goes on from CALNXK010000357.1 coordinate 18,537, forward strand.
CATCAACAAAAGTGATTTCTAGGTCCAATTTGACTATCCACAAACTTTGAAGAAATTTCAAGTTTTTACCTACAATCATAGGCTAACCCCTTTAGACAAATCCAAGATGGCGGCTGATCAGATTTGACATCTTCATATATCGTTAGAATTTCTTTAATTTCACTCTAAGACATCAACAAACATGATTTCTAGGTCCAATTTGACTATATAAAAATTCTGAAGAAATTTGAAATTTTGTCCCAAAATCACAGGCTAACCCCTTTAGAAAAAATCCAAGATGGCGGCTGATCAAATTTGACATCTTCATATATCGTCAAAATCACCTTAATTTTACTCTTAAACATCAACAAATATTATTTTTAGGTTCAATTTGACTATATACAAACTTAAAAGAAATTTGAAATCTTGACCCAAAATCATAGGCTAACCCCTTTGGAAAAAAATCCAAGATGGCGGCTGATCAAATCTGACATCCTCATATATCGTCAGAATCACTTTCATTTCACTCTAAAACATCACCAAACATGATTTCGAGGTCCAATTTGACTATATAAAAATTCTGAAGAAATTTGAAATTTTGACCCAAAATCATAGGCTAACCCCTTTGAAAAAAATCCAAAATGGCGGCTGATGAAATTTGACACGTTCATATTTTGTCAGAATCACTTTGATTTTAGGTTTAAACCTCAACAAACATTATTTCCAGGTTCAATTTGACCATATAAAAAGTTTAAAGAAATTTGAAATTTTGACCCAAATTCATAGACTAACCCTATTGGAAAAAATCCAAGATGGCGGCTGCACAAATTTGACATCTTCGAATAACATCAGAATCACTTTGATTTCACTTTAAAACATCACCAAACATCATTTTCAGGTCCAATTTGACCATATACAAACTTTGAAGACGTTTGAAATTTCGATCCAAAATCATAGGCTAACCCCTTTGGAAAAAAATCCAAGATGGCGGCTTATCAAATTTGACATCTTCATATATCGTCAAAATCACTTTAATTTTACTCTTAAACATCAACAAATATTATTTTTAGGTTCAAATTGCCTATATACAAACTTAAAAGAAATTTGATATTTCGACCCAAAATCATAGGCTAACTCCTTTGGAAAAAAATCCAAGATGGCGGCTGATCAAATTTGACATCCTCATATATCGTCAGCATCACTTTGATTTCACTCTAGAACATCAACAAAAGTGATTTCTAGGTCCAATTTGACTATCCACAAACTTTGAAGAAATTTGAAATTTTGACCCATAATCATAGGCTAACCCCTTTAGACAAATCCAAGATGGCGGCTGATCAGATTTGACATCCTCATATATCGTTAGAATCTCTTTAATTTCACTCTAGGACATCAACAAACATGATTTCTAGGTCCAATTTGACTATATAAAAATACTGAAGAAATTTGAAATTTTGTCCCAAAATCACAGGCTAACCCCTTTAGAAAAAATCCAAGATGGCAGCTGATCAAATTTGACATCTTCATATATCGTCAAAATCACCTTAATTTTACCCTTAAACATCAACAAATATTATTTTTATGTTCAATTTGACTATATACAAACCTAAAAGAAATTTCAAATTTTGACCTACAATCATAGGCTAACCCCTTTGGAAAAAATCCAAGATGGCGGCTGATCAAATCTGACATCCTCATATATCGTCACAATCACTTTCATTTCACTCTAAAACATTACCAAACATGATTTCAAGGTCTAATTTGACTATATAAAAATTCTGAAGAAATTTGAAATTTTGACCCAAAATCATAGGCTAACCCCTTTTAAAAAAAATCCAAAATGGCCGCTGATGAAATTTGACACGTTCATATTTTGTCAGAATCACTTTGATTTTACGTTAAAAATCAACAAACATCATTTCCAGGTTCAATTTGACCATATAAAAAGTTTAAAGAAATTTGAAATTTTGACCCAAATTCATAGACTAACCCTATTGGAAAAAATCCAAAATGGCGGCTGCACAAATTTGACATCTTCGAATAACATCAGAATCACTTTGATTTCACTTTAAAACATCACCAAACATCATTTTCAGGTCCAATTTGACCATATACAAACTTTGAAGACGTTTGAAATTTCGATCCAAAATCATAGGCTAACCCCTTTGGAAAAAAATCCAAGATGGCGGCTTATCAAATTTGACATCTTCATATATCGTCAAAATCACGTTAATTTTACTCTTAAACATCAACAAATATTATTTTTAGCTTCAATTTGACTATATACAAACTTTAAAGAAATTTGATATTTCGACCCAAAATCAAACGCTAACTCCTTTGAAAAAAAATCCAAGATTGCGGCTGATCAAATTTGACATCCCCATATATCGTCAGGATCACTTTGATTTCACTCTAGAACATCAACAAAAGTGATTTCTAGGTCCAATTTGACTATCCACAAACTTTGAAGAAATTTGAAATTTTGACCCATAATCATAGGCTAACCCCTTTAGACAAATCCAAGATGGCGGCTGATCAGATTTGACATCCTCATATATCGTTAGAATCTCTTTAATTTCACTCTAGGACATCAACAAACATGATTTCTAGGTCCAATTTGACTATATAAAAATACTGAAGAAATTTGAAATTTTGTCCCAAAATCACAGGCTAACCCCTTTAGAAAAAATCCAAGATGGCGGCTGATCAAATTTGACATCCTCATATATCGTCAGCATCACTTTGATTTCACTCTAGAACATCAACAAAAGTGATTTCTAGGTCCAATTTGACTATCCACAAACTTTGAAGAAATTTGAACTCTTGACCCACAATCATAGGCTAACCCCTTTAGACAAATCCAAGATGGCGGCTCATCAGATTTGACATCTTCATATATCGTTAGAATCTCTTTAATTTCACTCTAAGACATCAACAAACATGATTTCTAGGTCCAATTTGACCATATAAAAATTCTGAAGAAATTTGAAATTTTGTCCCAAAATCACAGGCTAACCCATTTAGAAAAAATGCAACATGGCGGCTGATCAAACTTGACATGTTCATAATTTGTCAGAATCACTTTGATTTTACGTTAAAACATCAACAAACATCATTTTCAGGTCCAATTTGACCATATGCAAACTTTGAAGACGTTTGAAATTTCAATGCAAAATCATAGGCTAACCCCTTTGGAAAAAAATCCAAGATGGCCGCTGATCAAATTTGACATCTTCATATATCGTCAAAATCACTTTAATTTTACTCTTAAACATCAACAAATATTATTTTTAAGTTCAATTTGACTATATACAAACTTTAAAGAAATTTGATATTTCGACCCAAAATCAAACGCTAACTCCTTTGAAAAAAAATCCAAGATTGCGGCTGATCAAATTTGACATCCCCATATATCGTCAGGATCACTTTGATTTCACTCTAGAACATCAACAAAATTGATTTCTAGGTCCAATTTGACTATCCACAAACTTTGAAGAAATTTGAAATTTTGACCCATAATCATAGGCTAACCCCTTTAGACAAATCCAAGATGGCGGCTGATCAGATTTGACATCCTCATATATCGTTAGAATCTCTTTAATTTCACTCTAGGACATCAACAAACATGATTTCTAGGTCCAATTTGACTATATAAAAATACTGAAGAAATTTGAAATTTTGTCCCAAAATCACAGGCTAACCCCTTTAGAAAAAATCCAAGATGGCGGTTGATCAAATTTGACATCTTCATATATCGTCAAAATCACCTTAATTTTACCCTTAAACATCAACAAATATTATTTTTATGTTCAATTTGACTATATACAAACCTAAAAGAAATTTGAAATTTTGACCTACAATCATAGGCTAACCCCTTTGGAAAAAATCCAAGATGGCGGCTGATCAAATCTGACATCCTCATATATCGTCAGAATCTCTTTCATTTCACTCTAAAACATTACCAAACATGATTTCAAGGTCTAATTTGACTATATAAAAATTCTGAAGAAATTTGAAATTTTGACCCAAAATCATAGGCTAACCCATTTTAAAAAAAATCCAAAATGGCCGCTGATGAAATTTGACACGTTCATATTTTGTCAGAATCACTTTGATTTTACGTTAAAACATCAACAAACATCATTTCCAGGTTCAATTTGACCATATAAAAAGTTTAAAGAAATTTGAAATTTTGACCCAAATTCATAGACTAACCCTATTGGAAAAAATCCAAAATGGCGGCTGCACAAAGTTGACATCTTCGAATAAGATCAGAATCACTTTGATTTCACTTTAAAACATCACCAAACATCATTTTCAGGTCCAATTTGACCATATACAAACTTTGAAGACGTTTGAAATTTCGATCCAAAATCATAGGCTAACCCCTTTGGAAAAAATCCAAGATGGCGGCTTATCAAATTTGACATCTTCATATATCGTCAAAATCACTTTAATTTTACTCTTAAACATCAACAAATATTATTTTTAGGTTCAAATTGCCTATATACAAACTTAAAAGAAATTTGATATTTCGACCCAAAATCAAACGCTAACTCCTTTGAAAAAAAATCCAAGATGGCGGCTGATCAAATTTGACATCCTCATATATCGTCAGCATCACTTTGATTTCACTCTAGAACATCAACAAAAGTGATTTCTAGGTCCAATTTGACTATCCACAAACTTTGAAGAAATTTGAACTCTTGACCCACAATCATAGGCTAACCCCTTTAGACAAATCCAAGATGGCGGCTCATCAGATTTCGCATCTTCATATATGGTTAGAATGTCTTTAATTTCACTCTAAGACATCAACAAACATGATTTCTAGGTCCAATTTCACCATATAAAAATTCTGAAGAAATTTCAAATTTTCTCCCAAAATCACAGGCTAACCCCTTTAGAAAAAATGCAACATGGCGGCTGATCAAACTTGACATGTTCATATTTTGTCAGAATCACTTTGATTTTACGTTAAAACATCAACAAACATCATTTTCAGGTCCAATTTGACCATATACAAACTTTGAAGACGTTTGAAATTTCGATGCAAAATCATAGGCTAACCCCTTTGGAAAAAAATCCAAGATGGCGGCTGATCAAATTTGACATCTTCATATATCGTCAAAATCACGTTAATTTTACTCTTAAACATCAACAAATATTATTTTTAGTTTCAATTTGACTATATACAAACTTTAAAGAAATTTGATATTTCGACCCAAAATCAAACGCTAACTCCTTTGAAAAAAAATCCAAGATTGCGGCTGATCAAATTTGACATCCCCATATATCGTCAGGATCACTTTGATTTCACTCTAGAACATCAACAAAATTGATTTCTAGGTCCAATTTGACTATCCACAAACTTTGAAGAAATTTGAAATTTTGACCCATAATCATAGGCTAACCCCTTTAGACAAATCCAAGATGGCGGCTGATCAGATTTGACATCCTCATATATCGTTAGAATCTCTTTAATTTCACTCTAGGACATCAACAAACATGATTTCTAGGTCCAATTTGACTATATAAAAATACTGAAGAAATTTGAAATTTTGTCCCAAAATCACAGGCTAACCCCTTTAGAAAAAATCCAAGATGGCGGCTGATCAAATTTGACATCTTCATATATCGTCAAAATCACCTTAATTTTACCCTTAAACATCAACAAATATTATTTTTATGTTCAATTTGACTATATACAAACCTAAAAGAAATTTGAAATTTTGACCTACAATCATAGGCTAACCCCTTTGGAAAAAATCCAAGATGGCGGCTGATCAAATCTGACATCCTCATATATCGTCACAATCACTTTCATTTCACTCTAAAACATTACCAAACATGATTTCAAGGTCTAATTTGACTATATAAAAATTCTGAAGAAATTTGAAATTTTGACCCAAAATCATAGGCTAACCCCTTTTAAAAAAAATCCAAAATGGCCGCTGGTGAAATTTGACACGTTCATATTTTGTCAGAATCACTTTGATTTTACGTTAAAACATCAACAAACATCATTTCCAGGTTCAATTTGACCATATAAAAAGTTTAAAGAAATTTGAAATTTTGACCCAAATTCATAGACTAACCCTATTGGAAAAAATCCAAGATGGCGGCTGCACAAATTTGACATCTTCGAATAAGATGAGAATCACTTTGATTTCACTTTAAAACATCACCAAACATCATTTTCAGGTCCAATTTGACCATATACAAACTTTGAAGACGTTTGAAATTTCGATCCAAAATCATAGGCTAACCCCTTTGGAAAAAAATCCAAGATGGCGGCTTATCAAATTTGACATCTTCATATATCGTCAAAATCACTTTAATTTTACTCTTAAACATCAACAAATATTATTTTTAGGTTCAAATTGCCTATATACAAACTTAAAAGAAATTTGATATTTCGACCCAAAATCATAGGCTAACTCCTTTGGAAAAAAATCCAAGATGGCGGCTGATCAAATTTGACATCCTCATATATCGTCAGCATCACTTTGATTTCACTCTAGAACATCAACAAAAGTGATTTCTAGGTCCAATTTGACTATCCACAAACTTTGAAGAAATTTGAAATTTTGACCCATAATCATAGGCTAACCCCTTTAGACAAATCCAAGATGGCGGCTGATCAGATTTGACATCCTCATATATCGTTAGAATCTCTTTAATTTCACTCTAGGACATCAACAAACATGATTTCTAGGTCCAATTTGACTATATAAAAATACTAAAGAAATTTGAAATTTTGTCCCAAAATCACAGGCTAACCCCTTTAGAAAAAATCCAAGATGGCGGCTGATCAAATTTGACATCTTCATATATCGTCAAAATCACCTTAATTTTACCCTTAAACATCAACAAATATTATTTTTATGTTCAATTTGACTATATACAAACCTAAAAGAAATTTGAAATTTTGACCTACAATCATAGGCTAACACCTTTGGAAAAAATCCAAGATGGCGGCTGATCAAATCTGACATCCTCATATATCGTCAGAATCACTTTCATTTCACTCTAAAACATTACCAAACATGATTTCAAGGTCTAATTTGACTATATAAAAATTCTGAAGAAATTTGAAATTTTGACCCAAAATCATAGGCTAACCCCTTTTAAAAAAAATCCAAAAATGGCCGCTGATGAAATTTGACACGTTCATATTTTGTCAGAATCACTTTGATTTTACGTTAAAACATCAACAAACATCATTTCCAGGTTCAATTTGACCATATAAAAAGTTTAAAGAAATTTGAAATTTTGACCCAAATTCATAGACTAACCCTATTGGAAAAAATCCAAGATGGCGGCTGCACAAATTTGACATCTTCGAATAAGATCAGAATCACTTTGATTTCACTTTAAAACATCACCAAACATCATTTTCAGGTCCAATTTGACCATATACAAACTTTGAAGACGTTTGAAATTTCGATCCAAAATCATAGGCTAACCCCTTTGGAAAAAAATCCAAGATGGCGGCTTATCAAATTTGACATCTTCATATATCGTCAAAATCACTTTAATTTTACTCTTAAACATCAACAAATATTATTTTTAGGTTCAAATTGCCTATATACAAACTTAAAAGAAATTTGATATTTCGACCCAAAATCATAGGCTAACTCCTTTGGAAAAAAATCCAAGATGGCGGCTGATCAAATTTGACATCCTCATATATCGTCAGCATCACTTTGATTTCACTCTAGAACATCAACAAAATTGATTTCTAGGTCCAATTTGACTATCCACAAACTTTGAAGAAATTTGAACTCTTGACCCACAATCATAGGCTAACCCCTTTAGACAAATCCAAGATGGCGGCTCATCAGATTTCGCATCTTCATATATCGTTAGAATGTCTTTAATTTCACTCTAAGACATCAACAAACATGATTTCTAGGTCCAATTTGACCATATAAAAATTCTGAAGAAATTTCAAATTTTCTCCCAAAATCAGAGGCTAACCCCTTTAGAAAAAATGCAACATGGCGGCTGATCAAACTTGACATGTTCATATTTTGTCAGAATCACTTTGATTTTACGTTAAAACATCAACAAACATCATTTTCAGGTCCAATTTGACCATATACAAACTTTGAAGACGTTTGAAATTTCGATGCAAAATCATAGGCTAACCCCTTTGGAAAAAAATCCAAGATGGCGGCTGATCAAATTTGACATCTTCATATATCGTCAAAATCACGTTAATTTTACTCTTAAACATCAACAAATATTATTTTTAGGTTCAATTTGACTATATACAAACTTTAAAGAAATTTGATATTTCGACCCAAAATCAAACGCTAACTCCTTTGAAAAAAAAAATCCAAGATTGCGGCTGATCAAATTTGACATCCCCATATATCGTCAGGATCACTTTGATTTCACTCTAGAACATCAACAAAATTGATTTCTAGGTCCAATTTGACTATCCACAAACTTTGAAGAAATTTGAAATTTTGACCCATAATCATAGGCTAACCCCTTTAGACAAATCCAAGATGGCGGCTGATCAAATTTGACATCCTCATATATCGTAAGAATCACTTTCATTTCACTCTAAAACATCACCAAACATGATTTCGAGGTCCAATTTGACTATATAAAAATTCTGAAGAAATTTGAAATTTTCACCCAAAATCATAGGCTAACCGCTTTAGAAAAAAATCCAAGATGGCAGGTGATCAAATTTGAGATCCTCATATATCGTCAAACTCACGTTAATTTTACTCTTAAACATCAACAAATATTATTTTTAGGTTCAATTTGACTATATACAAACTTAAAAGAAATTTGAAATTTTGACCCAAAATCATAGGCTAACCCCTTTGGAAAAAAATCCAAGATGGCGGCTGATCAAATCTGACATCCTCATATATCGTCAGAATCACTTTCATTTCACTCTAAAACATCACCAAACATGATTTCGAGGTCCAATTTGACTATATAAAAATTCTGAAGAAATTTGAAATTTTAACCCAAAATCATAGGCTAACCCCTTTAGAAAAAAATCCAAGATGGCAGCTGATCAAATTTGACACGTTCATATTTTGTCAGGATCACTTTGATTTCACTTTAAAACATCAACAAACATAATTTCCAGGTTCAATTTGACCATATAAAAAGTTTAAAGAAATTTGAAATTTTGACCCAAATTCATAGACTAACCCTATTGGAAAAAATCCAAGATGGCGGCTGCACAAATTTGACATCTTCGAATAAGATCAGAATCACTTTGATTTCACTTTAAAACATCACCAAACATCATTTTCAGGTCCAATTTGACCATATACAAACTTTGAAGACGTTTGAAATTTCGATCCAAAATCATAGGCTAACCCCTTTGGAAAAAAAAATCCAAGATGGCGGCTTATCAAATTTGACATCTTCATATATCGTCAAAATCACTTTAATTTTACTCTTAAACATCAACAAATATTATTTTTAGGTTCAAATTGCCTATATACAAACTTAAAAGAAATTTGATATTTCGACCCAAAATCATAGGCTAACTCCTTTGGAAAAAAAAAATCAAGATGGCGGCTGATCAAATTTGACATCCTCATATATCGTCAGCATCACTTTGATTTCACTCTAGAACATCAACAAAATTGATTTCTAGGTCCAATTTGACTATCCACAAACTTTGAAGAAATTTGAACTCTTGACCCACAATCATAGGCTAACCCCTTTAGACAAATCCAAGATGGCGGCTCATCAGATTTCGCATCTTCATATATCGTTAGAATGTCTTTAATTTCACTCTAAGACATCAACAAACATGATTTCTAGGTCCAATTTGACCATATAAAAAATTCTGAAGAAATTTCAAATTTTCTCCCAAAATCATAGGCTAACCCCTTTGGAAAAAAATCCAAGATGGCGGCTGATCAAACTTGACATGTTCATATTTTGTCAGAATCACTTTGATTTTACGTTAAAACATCACCAAACATCATTTTCAGGTCCAATTTGACAATATACAAACTTTGAAGACGTTTCAAATTTCGATCCAAAATCATAGGCTAACACCTTTGGAAAAAAATCCAAGATGGCGGCTGATCAAATTTGACATCTTCATATATCGTCATAATGACGTTAATTTTACTCTTAAAAATCAACAAATATTATTTTTAGGTTCAATTTGACTATATACAAACTTTAAAGAAATTTGAAATTTTGACCCAAATTCAAACGCTAACTCCTTTGAAAAAAAAATCCAAGATTGCGGCTGATCAAATTTGACATCCCCATATATCGTCAGGATCACTTTGATTTCACTCTAGAACATCAACAAAATTGATTTCTAGGTCCAATTTGACTATCCACAAACTTTGAAGAAATTTGAACTCTTGACCCACAATCATAGGCTAACCCCTTTAGACAAATCCAAGATGGCGGCTCATCAGATTTCGCATCTTCATATATCGTTAGAATGTCTTTAATTTCACTCTAAGACATCAACAAACATGATTTCTAGGTCCAATTTGACCATATTAAAATTCTGAAGAAATTTCAAATTTTCTCCCAAAATCATAGGCTAACCCCTTTGGAAAAAAATCCAAGATGGCGCCTGATCAAACTTGACATGTTCATATTTTGTCAGAATCACTTTGATGTTACGATTAAAAAATCAACAAACATCATTTCCAGGTTCAATTTGACCATATACAAAGTTTAAAGAAATTTGAAATTTTGACCCAGATTAATAGACTAACCCTATTGGAAAAAATCCAAGATGGCGGCTGCACAAATTTGACATCTTCGAATATGATCAGAATCACTTTGATTTCACTTTAAAACATCACCAAACATCATTTTCAGGTTCAATTTGACCATATACAAACTTTGAAGACGTTTGAAATTTCGATCCAAAATCATAGGCTAACCCCTTTGGAAAAAAATCCAAGATGGCGGCTTATCAAATTTGACATCTTCATATATCGTCAAAATCACTTTAATTTTACTCTTAAACATCAACAAATATTATTTTCAGGTTCAAATTGACTATATACAAACTTTAAAGAAATTTGATATTTCGACCCAAAATCATAGGCTAACCCCTTTGGAAAAAAATCCAAGATGGCGGCTGATCAAATTTGACATCCTCATATATCGTCAGGATCACTTTGATTTCACTCTAGAACATCAACAAAATTGATTTCTAGGTCCAATTTGACTATCCACAAACTTTGAAGAAATTTGAACTCTTGACCCACAATCATAGGCTAACCCCTTTAGACAAATCCAAGATGGCGGCTCATCAGATTTCGCATCTTCATATATCGTTAGAATGTCTTTAATTTCACTCTAAGACATCAACAAACATGATTTCTAGGTCCAATTTGACCATATTAAAATTCTGAAGAAATTTCAAATTTTCTCCCAAAATCACAGGCTAACCCCTTTAGAAAAAATGCAACATCAGAATCAGAATCACTTTGATTTCACTTTAAAACATCACCAAACATCATTTTCAGGTCCAATTTGACCATATACAATCTTTGAAGACGTTTGAAATTTCGATGCAAAATCATAGGCTAACCCCTTTGGAAAAAAAAAAAATCCAAGATGGCGGCTGATCAAATTTGACATCTTCATATATCGTCAAAATCACGTTAATTTTACTCTTAAACATCAACAAATATTATTTTTAGCTTCAATTTGACTATATACAAACTTTAAAGAAATTTGATATTTCGACCCAAAATCAAACGCTAACTCCTTTGAAAAAAAATCCAAGATTGCGGCTGATCAAATTTGACATCCCCATATATCGTCAGGATCACTTTGATTTCACTCTAGAACATCAACAAAATTGATTTCTAGGTCCAATTTGACTATCCACAAACTTTGAAGAAATTTGAAATTTTGACCCATAATCATAGGCTAACCCCTTTAGACAAATCCAAGATGGCGGCTGATCAGATTTGACATCCTCATATATCGTTAGAATCTCTTTAATTTCACTCTAGGACATCAACAAACATGATTTCTAGGTCCAATTTGACTATATAAAAATACTGAAGAAATTTGAAATTTTGTCCCAAAATCACAGGCTAACCCCTTTAGAAAAAAAATCCAAGATGGCGGCTGATCAAATTTGACATCTTCATATATCGTCAAAATCACCTTAATTTTACCCTTAAACATCAACAAATATTATTTTTATGTTCAATTTGACTATATACAAACCTAAAAGAAATTTGAAATTTTGACCTACAATCATAGGCTAACCCCTTTGGAAAAAAAATCCAAGATGGCGGCTGATCAAATCTGACATCCTCATATATCGTCACAATCACTTTCATTTCATTTCTAAAACATTACCAAACATGATTTCAAGGTCTAATTTGACTATATAAAAATTCTGAAGAAATTTGAAATTTTGACCCAAAATCATAGGCTAACCCCTTTTAAAAAAAAAAAAATCCAAAATGGCCGCTGATGAAATTTGACACGTTCATATTTTGTCAGAATCACTTTGATTTTACGTTAAAACATCAACAAACATCATTTCCAGGTTCAATTTGACCATATAAAAAGTTTAAAGAAATTTGAAATTTTGACCCAAATTCATAGACTAACCCTATTGGAAAAAAATCCAAGATGGCGGCTGCAAAATTTGACATCTTCGAATAAGATCAGAATCACTTTGATTTCACTTTAAAACATCACCAAACATCATTTTCAGGTCCAATTTGACCATATACAAACTTTGAAGACGTTTGAAATTTCGATCCAAAATCATAGGCTAACCCCTTTGGAAAAAAAAATCAAGATGGCGGCTTATCAAATTTGACATCTTCATATATCGTCAAAATCACTTTAATTTTACTCTTAAACATCAACAAATATTATTTTTTTTGCCAAATTGCCTATATACAAACTTAAAAGAAATTTGATATTTCGACCCAAAATCATAGGCTAACTCCTTTGGAAAAAAAACCAAGATGGCGGCTGATCAAATTTGACATCCTCATATATCGTCAGCATCACTTTGATTTCACTCTAGAACATCAACAAAATTGATTTCTAGGTCCAATTTGACTATCCACAAACTTTGAAGAAATTTGAACTCTTGACCCACAATCATAGGCTAACCCCTTTAGACAAATCCAAGATGGCGGCTCATCAGATTTCGCATCTTCATATATCGTTAGAATGTCTTTAATTTCACTCTAAGACATCAACAAACATGATTTCTAGGTCCAATTTGACCATATTAAAATTCTGAAGAAATTTCAAATTTTCTCCCAAAATCACAGGCTAACCCCTTTAGAAAAAATGCAACATGGCGGCTGATCAAACTTGACATGTTCATATTTTGTCAGAATCACTTTGATTTTACGTTAAAACATCAACAAACATCATTTTCAGGTCCAATTTGACCATATACAAACTTTGAAGACGTTTGAAATTTCGATCCAAAATCATAGGCTAACCCCTTTGGAAAAAAATCCAAGATGGCGGCTGATCAAATTTGACATCTTCATATATCGTCAAAATCACGTTAATTTTACTCTTAAACATCAACAAATATTATTTTTAGGTTCAATTTGACTATATACAAACTTTAAAGAAATTTGATATTTCGACCCAAAATCAAACGCTAACTCCTTTGAAAAAAAAATCCAAGATTGCGGCTGATCAAATTTGACATCCCCATATATCGTCAGGATCACTTTGATTTCACTCTAGAACATCAACAAAATTGATTTCTAGGTCCAATTTGACTATCCACAAACTTTGAAGAAATTTGAAATTTTGACCCATAATCATAGGCTAACCCCTTTAGACAAATCCAAGATGGCGGCTGATCAGATTTGACATCCTCATATATCGTTAGAATCTCTTTAATTTCACTCTAGGACATCAACAAACATGATTTCTAGGTCCAATTTGACTATATAAAAATACTGAAGAAATTTGAAATTTTGTCCCAAAATCACAGGCTAACCCCTTTAGAAAAAATCCAAGATGGCGGCTGATCAAATTTGACATCTTCATATATCGTCAAAATCACCTTAATTTTACCCTTAAACATCAACAAATATTATTTTTATGTTCAATTTGACTATATACAAACCTAAAAAAATTTGAAATTTTGACCTACAATCATAGGCTAACCCCTTTGGAAAAAAATCCAAGATGGCGGCTGATTAAATTTGATATCCTCATATATCGTCGGAAGCACTTTCATTTCACTCTAAAACATTACCAAACATGATTTCAAGGTCTAATTTGACTATATAAAAATTCTGAAGAAATTTGAAATTTTGACCCAAAATCATAGGCTAACCCCTTTTAAAAAAATCCAAAATTGCCGCTGATGAAATTTGACACGTTTATATTTTGTCAGAATCACTTTGATGTTACGTTAAAACATCAACAAACATCATTTCCAGGTTCAATTTGACCATATACAAAGTTTAAAGAAATTTGAAATTTTGACCCAAATTCATAGACTATCCCTATTGGAATAAAATCCAAGACGGCGGCTGATCAAATTTGACATCTTCAAATAAGATCAGAATCACTTTGATTTCACTTTAAAACATCACCAAACATCATTTTCAGGTCCAATTTGACCATATACAAACTTTGAAGACGTTTGAAATTTCGATCCAAAATCATAGGCTAACCCCTTTGGAAAAAAATCCAAGATGGCGGCTTATCAAATTTGACATCTTCATATATCGTCAAAATCACTTTAATTTTACTCTTAAACATCAACAAATATTATTTTTAGGTTCAAATTGCCTATATACAAACTTAAAAAAAAATTTGATATTTCGACCCAAAATCATAGGCTAACTCCTTTGGAAAAAAAAAAAATCCAAGATGGCGGCTGATCAAATTTGACATCCTCATATATCGTCAGCATCACTTTGATTTCACTCTAGAACATCAACAAAAGTGATTTCTAGGTCCAATTTGACTATCCACAAACTTTGAAGAAATTTGAACTCTTGACCCACAATCATAGGCTAACCCCTTTAGACAAATCCAAGATGGCGGCTCATCAGATTTCGCATCTTCATATATCGTTAGAATGTCTTTAATTTCACTCTA
This sequence comes from Porites lobata, assembly GCA_942486035.1. Taxonomy (NCBI): domain Eukaryota; kingdom Metazoa; phylum Cnidaria; class Anthozoa; order Scleractinia; family Poritidae; genus Porites; species Porites lobata. Next base: position 33,609 of record CALNXK010000357.1, read on the forward strand.
AGACATCAACAAACATGATTTCTAGGTCCAATTTGACCATATTAAAATTCTGAAGAAATTTCAAATTTTCTCCCAAAATCACAGGCTAACCCCTTTAGAAAAAATGCAACATGGCGGCTGATCAAACTTGACATGTTCATATTTTGTCAGAATCACTTTGATTTTACGTTAAAACATCAACAAACATCATTTTCAGGTCCAATTTGACCATATACAAACTTTGAAGACGTTTGAAATTTCGATGCAAAATCATAGGCTAACCCCTTTGGAAAAAAATCCAAGATGGCGGCTGATCAAATTTGACATCTTCATATATCGTCAAAATCACGTTAATTTTACTCTTAAACATCAACAAATATTATTTTTAGCTTCAATTTGACTATATACAAACTTTAAAGAAATTTGATATTTCGACCCAAAATCAAACGCTAACTCCTTTGAAAAAAAATCCAAGATTGCGGCTGATCAAATTTGACATCCCCATATATCGTCAGGATCACTTTGATTTCACTCTAGAACATCAACAAAATTGATTTCTAGGTCCAATTTGACTATCCACAAACTTTGAAGAAATTTGAAATTTTGACCCATAATCATAGGCTAACCCCTTTAGACAAATCCAAGATGGCGGCTGATCAGATTTGACATCCTCATATATCGTTAGAATCTCTTTAATTTCACTCTAGGACATCAACAAACATGATTTCTAGGTCCAATTTGACTATATAAAAATACTGAAGAAATTTGAAATTTTGTCCCAAAATCACAGGCTAACCCCTTTAGAAAAAATCCAAGATGGCGGCTGATCAAATTTGACATCTTCATATATCGTCAAAATCACCTTAATTTTACCCTTAAACATCAACAAATATTATTTTTATGTTCAATTTGACTATATACAAACCTAAAAGAAATTTGAAATTTTGACCTACAATCATAGGCTAACCCCTTTGGAAAAAATCCAAGATGGCGGCTGATCAAATCTGACATCCTCATATATCGTCACAATCACTTTCATTTCACTCTAAAACATTACCAAACATGATTTCAAGGTCTAATTTGACTATATAAAAATTCTGAAGAAATTTGAAATTTTGACCCAAAATCATAGGCTAACCCCTTTTAAAAAAAATCCAAAATGGCCGCTGATGAAATTTGACACGTTCATATTTTGTCAGAATCACTTTGATTTTACGTTAAAACATCAACAAACATCATTTCCAGGTTCAATTTGACCATATACAAAGTTTAAAGAAATTTGAAATTTTGACCCAAATTCATAGACTAACCCTATTGGAAAAAATCCAAGATGGCGGCTGCACAAATTTGACATCTTCGAATAAGATCAGAATCACTTTGATTTCACTTTAAAACATCACCAAATATCATTTTCAGGTCCAATTTGACCATATACAAACTTTGAAGACGTTTGAAATTTCGATCCAAAATCATAGGCTAACCCCTTTGGAAAAAAATCCAAGATGGCGGCTGATCAAATTTGACATCTTCATATATCGTCAAAATCACTTTAATTTTACTCTTAAACATCAACAAATATTATTTTTAGGTTCAAATTGATTATATACAAACTTTAAAGAAATTTGATATTTCGACCCAAAATCAAAGGCTAACCCCTTTGGAAAAAAATCCAAGATGGCGGCTGATCAAATTTGACATCCTCATATATCGGCAGGATCACTTTGATTCCACTCTAAAACATCAACAAAAATGAATTCTAGGTCCAATTTGACTATCAACAAACTTTAAAGAAATTTGAAGTTTTCACCCACAATCATAGCCTAACCCCTTTGGAAAAATATCCAAGATGGCGGCTGATTAAATCTGATATCCTCATATATCGTCAGAATCACTTTCATTTCACTCTAAGACATACCCAAACATGATTTCGAGGTCCAATTTGACTATATAAAAATTCTGAAGAAATTTGAAATTTTAACCCAAAATCATAGGCTAACCCCTTTAGAAAAAAATCCAAGATGGCGGCTGATCAAATTTGACATCCTCATATATCGTCAGGATCACTTTGATTTCACTCTAGAACATCAAGAAAAATGAATTCTAGGTCCAATTTGACTATCTACAAACTTTGAAGAAATTTGAAGTTTTCACCCACAATCATAGCCTAACCCCTTTGGAAAAATATCCAAGATGGCGGCTGATTAAATCTGATATCCTCATATATCGTCAGAATCACTTTCATTTCACTCTAAAACATTACCAAACATGATTTCAAGGTCTAATTTGACTATATAAAAATTCTGAAGAAATTTGAAATTTTGACCCAAAATCATAGGCTAACCCCTTTTAAAAAAAATCCAAAATGGCCGCTGATGAAATTTGACAGGTTCATATTTTGTCAGAATCACTTTGATGTTACGTTAAAACATCAACAAACATCATTTCCAGGTTCAATTTGACCATATACAAAGTTTAAACAAATTTGAAATTTTGACCCAAATTCATAGACTAACCCTATTGGAAAAAATCCAAGATGGCGGCTGCACAAATTTGACATCTTCGAATATGATCAGAATCACTTTGATTTCACTTTAAAACATCACCAAACATCATTTTCAGGTCCAATTTGACCATATACAAACTTTGAAGACGTTTGAAATTTCGATCCAAAATCATAGGCTAACCCCTTTGGAAAAAAATCCAAGATGGCGGCTTATCAAATTTGACATCTTCATATATCGTCAAAATCACTTTAATTTTACTCTTAAACATCAACAAATATTATTTTTAGGTTCAAATTGCCTATATACAAACTTAAAAGAAATTTGATATTTCGACCCAAAATCATAGGCTAACTCCTTTGGAAAAAAAAAAATCCAATGGCGGCTGATCAAATTTGACATCCTCATATATCGTCAGCATCACTTTGATTTCACTCTAGAACATCAACAAAATTGATTTCTAGGTCCAATTTGACTATCCACAAACTTTGAAGAAATTTGAACTCTTGACCCACAATCATAGGCTAACCCCTTTAGACAAATCCAAGATGGCGGCTCATCAGATTTCGCATCTTCATATATCGTTAGAATGTCTTTAATTTCACTCTAAGACATCAACAAACATGATTTCTAGGTCCAATTTGACCATATAAAAATTCTGAAGAAATTTCAAATTTTCTCCCAAAATCACAGGCTAACCCCTTTAGAAAAAAAATGCAACATGGCGGCTGATCAAACTTGACATGTTCATATTTTGTCAGAATCACTTTGATTTTACGTTAAAACATCAACAAACATCATTTTCAGGTCCAATTTGACCATATACAAACTTTGAAGACGTTTGAAATTTCGATGCAAAATCATAGGCTAACCCCTTTGGAAAAAAAATCCAAGATGGCGGCTGATCAAATTTGACATCTTCATATATCGTCAAAATCACCTTAATTTTACTCTTAAACATCAACAAATATTATTTTTAGGTTCAATTTGACTATATACAAACTTTAAAGAAATTTGATATTTCGACCCAAAATCAAACGCTAACTCCTTTGAAAAAAAAAAATCTAAGATTGCGGCTGATCAAATTTGACATCCCCATATATCGTCAGGATCACTTTGATTTCACTCTAGAACATCAACAAAATTGATTTCTAGGTCCAATTTGACTATCCACAAACTTTGAAGAAATTTGAAATTTTGACCCATAATCATAGGCTAACCCCTTTAGACAAATCCAAGATGGCGGCTGATCAGATTTGACATCCTCATATATCGTTAGAATCTCTTTAATTTCACTCTAGGACATCAACAAACATGATTTCTAGGTCCAATTTGACTATATAAAAATACTGAAGAAATTTGAAATTTTGTCCCAAAATCACAGGCTAACCCCTTTAGAAAAAATCCAAGATGGCGGCTGATCAAATTTGACATCTTCATATATCGTCAAAATCACCTTAATTTTACCCTTAAACATCAACAAATATTATTTTTATGTTCAATTTGACTATATACAAACCTAAAAGAAATTTGAAATTTTGACCTACAATCATAGGCTAACCCCTTTGGAAAAAATCCAAGATGGCGGCTGATCAAATCTGACATCCTCATATATCGTCACAATCACTTTCATTTCACTCTAAAACATTACCAAACATGATTTCAAGGTCTAATTTGACTATATAAAAATTCTGAAGAAATTTGAAATTTTGACCCAAAATCATAGGCTAACCCCTTTTAAAAAAAATCCAAAATGGCCGCTGATGAAATTTGACACGTTCATATTTTGTCAGAATCACTTTGATGTTACGTTAAAACATCAACAAACATCATTTCCAGGTTCAATTTGACCATATACAAAGTTTAAAGAAATTTGAAATTTTGACCCAAATTCATAGACTAACCCTATTGGAAAAAATCCAAGATGGCGGCTGCACAAATTTGACATCTTCGAATATGATCAGAATCACTTTGATTTCACTTTAAAACATCACCAAACATCATTTTCAGGTTCAATTTGACCATATACAAACTTTGAAGACGTTTGAAATTTCGATCCAAAATCATAGGCTAACCCCTTTGGAAAAAAATCCAAGATGGCGGCTGATCAAATTTGACATCTTCATATATCGTCAGCATCACTTTGATTTCACTCTAGAACATCAACAAAATTGATTTCTAGGTCCAATTTGACTATCCACAAACTTTGAAGAAATTTGAAATTTTGACCCATAATCATAGGCTAACCCCTTTAGACAAATCCAAGATGGCGGCTGATCAGATTTGACATCTTCATATATCGTTAAAATTTCTTTAATTTCACTCTAAGACATCAACAAACATGATTTCTAGGTCCAATTTGACCATATAAAAATTCTGAAGAAATTTCAAATTTTCTCCCAAAATCAGGGCTAACCCCTTTAGAAAAAAAATGCAACATGGCGGCTGATCAAACTTGACATGTTCATATTTTGTCAGAATCACTTTGATTTTACGTTAAAACATCAACAAACATCATTTTCAGGTCCAATTTGACCATATACAAACTTTGAAGACGTTTGAAATTTCGATGCAAAATCATAGGCTAACCCCTTTGGAAAAAAAATCCAAGATGGCGGCTGATCAAATTTGACATCTTCATATATCGTCAAAATCACGTTAATTTTACTCTTAAACATCAACAAATATTATTTTTAGCTTCAATTTGACTATATACAAACTTTAAAGAAATTTGATATTTCGACCCAAAATCAAACGCTAACTCCTTTGAAAAAAAAATCTAAGATTGCGGCTGATCAAATTTGACATCCCCATATATCGTCAGGATCACTTTGATTTCACTCTAGAACATCAACAAAATTGATTTCTAGGTCCAATTTGACTATCCACAAACTTTGAAGAAATTTGAAATTTTGACCCATAATCATAGGCTAACCCCTTTAGACAAATCCAAGATGGCGGCTGATCAGATTTGACATCCTCATATATCGTTAGAATCTCTTTAATTTCACTCTAGGACATCAACAAACATGATTTCTAGGTCCAATTTGACTATATAAAAATACTGAAGAAATTTGAAATTTTGTCCCAAAATCACAGGCTAACCCCTTTAGAAAAAATCCAAGATGGCGGCTGATCAAATTTGACATCTTCATATATCGTCAAAATCACCTTAATTTTACCCTTAAACATCAACAAATATTATTTTTATGTTCAATTTGACTATATACAAACCTAAAAGAAATTTGAAATTTTGACCTACAATCATAGGCTAACCCCTTTGGAAAAAATCCAAGATGGCGGCTGATCAAATCTGACATCCTCATATATCGTCACAATCAATTTCATTTCACTCTAAAACATTACCAAACATGATCTCAAGGTCTAATTTGACTATATAAAAATTCTGAAGAAATTTGAAATTTTGACCCAAAATCATAGGCTAACCCCTTTTAAAAAAAAATCCAAAATGGCCGCTGATGAAATTTGACACGTTCATATTTTGTCAGAATCACTTTGATTTTACGTTAAAACATCAACAAACATCATTTCCAGGTTCAATTTGACCATATAAAAAGTTTAAAGAAATTTGAAATTTTGACCCAAATTCATAGACTAACCCTATTGGAAAAAATCCAAGATGGCGGCTGCACAAATTTGACATCTTCGAATAAGATCAGAATCACTTTGATTTCACTTTAAAACATCACCAAACATCATTTTCAGGTCCAATTTGACCATATACAAACTTTGAAGACGTTTGAAATTTCGATCCAAAATCATAGGCTAACCCCTTTGGAAAAAAATCCAAGATGGCGGCTTATCAAATTTGACATCTTCATATATCGTCAAAATCACTTTAATTTTACTCTTAAACATCAACAAATATTATTTTTAGGTTCAAATTGCCTATATACAAACTTAAAAGAAATTTGATATTTCGACCCAAAATCATAGGCTAACTCCTTTGGAAAAAAATCCAAGATGGCGGCTGATCAAATTTGACATCCTCATATATCGTCAGCATCACTTTGATTTCACTCTAGAACATCAACAAAATTGATTTCTAGGTCCAATTTGACTATCCACAAACTTTGAAGAAATTTGAACCCTTGACCCACAATCATAGGCTAACCCCTTTAGACAAATCCAAGATGGCGGCTCATCAGATTTCGCATCTTCATATATCGTTAGAATGTCTTTAATTTCACTCTAAGACATCAACAAACATGATTTCTAGGTCCAATTTGACCATATAAAAATTCTGAAGAAATTTCAAATTTTCTCCCAAAATCACAGGCTAACCCCTTTAGAAAAAATGCAACATGGCGGCTGATCAAACTTGACATGTTCATATTTTGTCAGAATCACTTTGATTTTACGTTAAAACATCAACAAACATCATTTTCAGGTCCAATTTGACCATATACAAACTTTGAAGACGTTTGAAATTTCGATGCAAAATCATAGGCTAACCCCTTTGGAAAAAAAAATCCAAGATGGCGGCTGATCAAATTTGACATCTTCATATATCGTCAAAATCACGTTAATTTTACTCTTAAACATCAACAAATATTATTTTTAGCTTCAATTTGACTATATACAAACTTTAAAGAAATTTGATATTTCGACCCAAAATCAAACGCTAACTCCTTTGAAAAAAAAATCCAAGATTGCGGCTGATCAAATTTGACATCCCCATATATCGTCAGGATCACTTTGATTTCACTCTAGAACATCAACAAAATTGATTTCTAGGTCCAATTTGACTATCCACAAACTTTGAAGAAATTTGAAATTTTGACCCATAATCATAGGCTAACCCCTTTAGACAAATCCAAGATGGCGGCTGATCAGATTTGACATCCTCATATATCGTTAGAATCTCTTTAATTTCACTCTAGGACATCAACAAACATGATTTCTAGGTCCAATTTGACTATATAAAAATACTGAAGAAATTTGAAATTTTGTCCCAAAATCACAGGCTAACCCCTTTAGAAAAAATCCAAGATGGCGGCTGATCAAATTGATCAAATTTGACATCTTCATATATCGTCAAAATCACCTTAATTTTACCCTTAAACATCAACAAATATTATTTTTATGTTCAATTTGACTATATACAAACCTAAAAGAAATTTGAAATTTTGACCTACAATCATAGGCTAACCCCTTTGGAAAAAATCCAAGATGGCGGCTGATCAAATCTGACATCCTCATTTATCGTCACAATCACTTTCATTTCACTCTAAAACATTACCAAACATGATTTCAAGGTCTAATTTGACTATATAAAAATTCTGAAGAAATTTGAAATTTTGACCCAAAATCATAGGCTAACCCCTTTTAAAAAAAATCCAAAATGGCCACTGATGAAATTTGACACGTTCATATTTTGTCAGAATCACTTTGATTTTACGTTAAAACATCAACAAACATCATTTCCAGGTTCAATTTGACCATATAGAAAGTTTAAAGAAATTTGAAATTTTGACCCAAATTCATAGACTAACCCTATTGGAAAAAATCCAAGATGGCGGCTGCACAAATTTGACATCTTCGAATAAGATCAGAATCACTTTGATTTCACTTTAAAACATCACCAAACATCATTTTCAGGTCCAATTTGACCATATACAAACTTTGAAGACGTTTGAAATTTCGATCCAAAATCATAGGCTAACCCCTTTGGAAAAAAATCCAAGATGGCGGCTTATCAAATTTGACATCTTCATATATCGTCAAAATCACTTTAATTTTACTCTTAAACATCAACAAATATTATTTTTAGGTTCAAATTGCCTATATACAAACTTAAAAGAAATTTGATATTTCGACCCAAAATCATAGGCTAACTCCTTTGGAAAAAAATCCAAGATTGCGGCTGATCAAATTTGACATCCTCATATATCGTCAGCATCACTTTGATTTCACTCTAGAACATCAACAAAATTGATTTCTAGGTCCAATTTGACTATCCACAAACTTTGAAGAAATTTGAACCCTTGACCCACAATCATAGGCTAACCCCTTTAGACAAATCCAAGATGGCGGCTCATCAGATTTCGCATCTTCATATATCGTTAGAATGTCTTTAATTTCACTCTAAGACATCAACAAACATGATTTCTAGGTCCAATTTGACCATATAAAAATTCTGAAGAAATTTCAAATTTTCTCCCAAAATTACAGGCTAACCCCTTTAGAAAAAATGCAACATGGCGGCTGATCAAACTTGACATGTTCATATTTTGTCAGAATCACTTTGATTTTACGTTAAAACATCAACAAACATCATTTTCAGGTCCAATTTGACCATATACAAACTTTGAAGACGTTTGAAATTTCGATGCAAAATCATAGGCTAACCCCTTTGGAAAAAAATCCAAGATGGCGGCTGATCAAATTTGACATCTTCATATATCGTCAAAATCACGTTAATTTTACTCTTAAACATCAACAAATATTATTTTTAGGTTCAATTTGACTATATACAAACTTTAAAGAAATTTGATATTTCGACCCAAAATCAAACGCTAACTCCTTTGAAAAAAAATCCAAGATTGCGGCTGATCAAATTTGACATCCCCATATATCGTCAGGATCACTTTGATTTCACTCTAGAACATCAACAAAATTGATTTCTAGGTCCAATTTGACTATCCACAAACTTTGAAGAAATTTGAAATTTTGACCCATAATCATAGGCTAACCCCTTTAGACAAATCCAAGATGGCGGCTGATCAGATTTGACATCCTCATATATCGTTAGAATCTCTTTAATTTCACTCTAGGACATCAACAAACATGATTTCTAGGTCCAATTTGACTATATAAAAATACTGAAGAAATTTGAAATTTTGTCCCAAAATCACAGGCTAACCCCTTTAGAAAAAATCCAAGATGGCGGCTGATCAAATTTGACATCTTCATATATCGTCAAAATCACCTTAATTTTACCCTTAAACATCAACAAATATTATTTTTATGTTCAATTTGACTATATACAAACCTAAAAGAAATTTGAAATTTTGACCTACAATCATAGGCTAACCCCTTTGGAAAAAATCCAAGATGGCGGCTGATCAAATCTGACATCCTCATTTATCGTCACAATCACTTTCATTTCACTCTAAAACATTACCAAACATGATTTCAAGGTCTAATTTGACTATATAAAAATTCTGAAGAAATTTGAAATTTTGACCCAAAATCATAGGCTAACCCCTTTTAAAAAAAATCCAAAATGGCCACTGATGAAATTTGACACGTTCATATTTTGTCAGAATCACTTTGATTTTACGTTAAAACATCAACAAACATCATTTCCAGGTTCAATTTGACCATATAGAAAGTTTAAAGAAATTTGAAATTTTGACCCAAATTCATAGACTAACCCTATTGGAAAAAATCCAAGATGGCGGCTGCACAAATTTGACATCTTCGAATAAGATCAGAATCACTTTGATTTCACTTTAAAACATCACCAAACATCATTTTCAGGTCCAATTTGACCATATACAAACTTTGAAGACGTTTGAAATTTCGATCCAAAATCATAGGCTAACCCCTTTGGAAAAAAATCCAAGATGGCGGCTTATCAAATTTGACATCTTCATATATCGTCAAAATCACTTTAATTTTACTCTTAAACATCAACAAATATTATTTTTAGGTTCAAATTGCCTATATACAAACTTAAAAGAAATTTGATATTTCGACCCAAAATCATAGGCTAACTCCTTTGGAAAAAAATCCAAGATGGCGGCTGATCAAATTTGACATCCTCATATATCGTCAGCATCACTTTGATTTCACTCTAGAACATCAACAAAATTGATTTCTAGGTCCAATTTGACTATCCACAAACTTTGAAGAAATTTGAACCCTTGACCCACAATCATAGGCTAACCCCTTTAAACAAATCCAAGATGGCGGCTCATCAGATTTCGCATCTTCATATATCGTTAGAATGTCTTTAATTTCACTCTAAGACATCAACAAACATGATTTCTAGGTCCAATTTGACCATATAAAAATTCTGAAGAAATTTCAAATTTTCTCCCAAAATTACAGGCTAACCCCTTTAGAAAAAATGCAACATGGCGGCTGATCAAACTTGACATGTTCATATTTTGTCAGAATCACTTTGATTTTACGTTAAAACATCAACAAACATCATTTTCAGGTCCAATTTGACCATATACAAACTTTGAAGACGTTTGAAATTTCGATGCAAAATCATAGGCTAACCCCTTTGGAAAAAAATCCAAGATGGCGGCTGATCAAATTTGACATCTTCATATATCGTCAAAATCACGTTAATTTTACTCTTAAACATCAACAAATATTATTTTTAGGTTCAATTTGACTATATACAAACTTTAAAGAAATTTGATATTTCGACCCAAAATCAAACGCTAACTCCTTTGAAAAAAAATCCAAGATTGCGGCTGATCAAATTTGACATCCCCATATATCGTCAGGATCACTTTGATTTCACTCTAGAACATCAACAAAATTGATTTCTAGGTCCAATTTGACTATCCAAAAACTTTGAAGAAATTTGAAATTTTGACCCATAATCATAGGCTAACCCCTTTAGACAAATCCAAGATGGCGGCTGATCAGATTTGACATCCTCATATATCGTTAGAATCTCTTTAATTTCACTCTAGGACATCAACAAACATGATTTCTAGGTCCAATTTGACTATATAAAAATACTGAAGAAATTTGAAATTTTGTCCCAAAATCACAGGCTAACCCCTTTAGAAAAAATCCAAGATGGCGGCTGATCAAATTTGACATCTTCATATATCGTCAAAATCACCTTAATTTTACCCTTAAACATCAACAAATATTATTTTTATGTTCAATTTGACTATATACAAACCTAAAAGAAATTTGAAATTTTGACCTACAATCATAGGCTAACCCCTTTGGAAAAAATCCAAGATGGCGGCTGATCAAATCTGACATCCTCATATATCGTCACAATCACTTTCATTTCACTCTAAAACATTACCAAACATGATTTCAAGGTCTAATTTGACTATATAAAAATTCTGAAGAAATTTGAAATTTTGACCCAAAATCATAGGCTAACCCCTTTTAAAAAAAATCCAAAATGGCCGCTGATGAAATTTGACACCTTCATATTTTGTCAGAATCACTTTGATTTTACGTTAAAACATCAACAAACATCATTTCCAGGTTCAATTTGACCATATAAAAAGTTTAAAGAAATTTGAAATTTTGACCCAAATTCATAGACTAACCCTATTGGAAAAAATCCAAGATGGCAGCTGCGCAAATTTGACATCTTCGAATAAGATCAGAATCACTTTGATTTCACTTTAAAACATCACCAAACATCATTTTCAGGTCCAATTTGACCATATACAAACTTTGAAGACGTTTGAAATTTCGATCCAAAATCATAGGCTAACCCCTTTGGAAAAAAATCCAAGATGGCGGCTTATCAAATTTGACATCTTCATATATCGTCAAAATCACTTTAATTTTACTCTTAAACATCAACAAATATTATTTTTAGGTTCAAATTGCCTATATACAAACTTAAAAGAAATTTGATATTTCGACCCAAAATCATAGGCTAACTCCTTTGGAAAAAAATCCAAGATTGCGGCTGATCAAATTTGACATCCTCATATATCGTCAGCATCACTTTGATTTCACTCTAGAACATCAACAAAATTGATTTCTAGGTCCAATTTGACTATCCACAAACTTTGAAGAAATTTGAACCCTTGACCCACAATCATAGGCTAACCCCTTTAGACAAATCCAAGATGGCGGCTCATCAGATTTCGCATCTTCATATATCGTTAGAATGTCTTTAATTTCACTCTAAGACATCAACAAACATGATTTCTAGGTCCAATTTGACCATATAAAAATTCTGAAGAAATTTCAAATTTTCTCCCAAAATTACAGGCTAGCCCCTTTAGAAAAAATGCAACATGGCGGCTGATCAAACTTGACATGTTCATATTTTGTCAGAATCACTTTGATTTTACGTTAAAACATCAACAAACATCATTTTCAGGTCCAATTTGACCATATACAAACTTTGAAGACGTTTGAAATTTCGATGCAAAATCATAGGCTAACCCCTTTGGAAAAAAAAAAAAATCAAGATGGCGGCTGATCAAATTTGACATCTTCATATATCGTCAAAATCACGTTAATTTTACTCTTAAACATCAACAAATATTATTTTTAGCTTCAATTTGACTATATAGAAACTTTAAAGAAATTTGATATTTCGACCCAAAATCAAACGCTAACTCCTTTGAAAAAAAATCCAAGATTGCGGCTGATCAAATTTGACATCCCCATATATCGTCAGGATCACTTTGATTTCACTCTAGAACATCAACAAAATTGATTTCTAGGTCCAATTTGACTATCCACAAACTTTGAAGAAATTTGAAATTTTGACCCATAATCATAGGCTAACCCCTTTAGACAAATCCAAGATGGCGGCTGATCAGATTTGACATCCTCATATATCGTTAGAATCTCTTTAATTTCACTCTAGGACATCAACAAACATGATTTCTAGGTCCAATTTGACTATATAAAAATACTGAAGAAATTTGAAATTTTGTCCCAAAATCACAGGCTAACCCCTTTAGAAAAAATCCAAGATGGCGGCTGATCAAATTTGACATCTTCATATATCGTCAAAATCACCTTAATTTTACCCTTAAACATCAACAAATATTATTTTTATGTTCAATTTGACTATATACAAACCTAAAAGAAATTTGAAATTTTGACCTACAATCATAGGCTAACCCCTTTGGAAAAAATCCAAGATGGCGGCTGATCAAATCTGACATCCTCATATATCGTCACAATCACTTCCATTTCACTCTAAAACATTACCAAACATGATTTCAAGGTCTAATTTGACTATATAAAAATTCTGAAGAAATTTGAAATTTTGACCCAAAATCATAGGCTAACCCCTTTTAAAAAAAATCCAAAATGGCCGCTGATGAAATTTGACACCTTCATATTTTGTCAGAATCACTTTGATTTTACGTCAAAACATCAACAAACATCATTTCCAGGTTCAATTTGACCATATAAAAAGTTTAAAGAAATTTGAAATTTTGACCCAAATTCATAGACTAACCCTATTGGAAAAAATCCAAGATGGCAGCTGCACAAATTTGACATCTTCGAATAAGATCAGAATCACTTTGATTTCACTTTAAAACATCACCAAACATCATTTTCAGGTCCAATTTGACCATATACAAACTTTGAAGACGTTTGAAATTTCGATCCAAAATCATAGGCTAACCCCTTTGGAAAAAAATCCAAGATGGCGGCTTATCAAATTTGACATCTTCATATATCGTCAAAATCACTTTAATTTTACTCTTAAACATCAACAAATATTATTTTTAGGTTCAAATTGCCTATATACAAACTTAAAAGAAATTTGATATTTCGACCCAAAATCATAGGCTAACTCCTTTGGAAAAAAATCCAAGATTGCGGCTGATCAAATTTGACATCCTCATATATCGTCAGCATCACTTTGATTTCACTCTAGAACATCAACAAAATTGATTTCTAGGTCCAATTTGACTATCCACAAACTTTGAAGAAATTTGAACCCTTGACCCACAATCATAGGCTAACCCCTTTAGACAAATCCAAGATGGCGGCTCATCAGATTTCGCATCTTCATATATCGTTAGAATGTCTTTAATTTCACTCTAAGACATCAACAAACATGATTTCTAGGTCCAATTTGACTATATAAAAATACTGAAGAAATTTGAAATTTTGTCCCAAAATCACAGGCTAACCCCTTTAGAAAAAATCCAAGATGGCGGCTGATCAAATTTGACATCTTCATATATCGTCAAAATCACCTTAATTTTACCCTTAAACATCAACAAATATTATTTTTATGTTCAATTTGACTATATACAAACCTAAAAGAAATTTGAAATTTTGACCTACAATCATAGGCTAACCCCTTTGGAAAAAATCCAAGATGGCGGCTGATCAAATCTGACATCCTCATATATCGTCACAATCACTTTCATTTCACTCTAAAATATTACCAAACATGATTTCAAGGTCTAATTTGACTATATAAAAATTCTGAAGAAATTTGAAATTTTGACCCAAAATCATAGGCTAACCCCTTTTAAAAAAAATCCAAAAATGGCCGCTGATGAAATTTGACACGTTCATATTTTGTCAGAATCACTTTGATGTTACGTTAAAACATCAACAAACATCATTTCCAGGTTCAATTTGACCATATAAAAAGTTTAAAGAAATTTGAAATTTTGACCCAAATTCATAGACTAACCCTATTGGAAAAAATCCAAGATGGCGGCTGCACAAATTTGACATCTTCGAATAAGATGAGAATCACTTTGATTTCACTTTAAAACATCACCAAACATCATTTTCAGGTCCAATTTGACCATATACAAACTTTGAAGACGTTTGAAATTTCGATCCAAAATCATAGGCTAACCCCTTTGGAAAAAAATCCAAGATGGCGGCTTATCAAATTTGACATCTTCATATATCGTCAAAATCACTTTAATTTTACTCTTAAACATCAACAAATATTATTTTTAGGTTCAAATTGCCTATATACAAACTTAAAAGAAATTTGATATTTCGACCCAAAATCATAGGCTAACTCCTTTGGAAAAAAATCCAAGATTGCGGCTGATCAAATTTGACATCCTCATATATCGTCAGCATCACTTTGATTTCACTCTAGAACATCAACAAAATTGATTTCTAGGTCCAATTTGACTATCCACAAACTTTGAAGAAATTTGAACCCTTGACCCACAATCATAGGCTAACCCCTTTAGACAAATCCAAGATGGCGGCTCATCAGATTTCGCATCTTCATATATCGTTAGAATGTCTTTAATTTCACTCTAAGACATCAACAAACATGATTTCTAGGTCCAATTTGACCATATAAAAATTCTGAAGAAATTTCAAATTTTCTCCCAAAATCACAGGCTAACCCCTTTAGAAAAAATGCAACATGGCGGCTGATCAAACTTGACATGTTCATATTTTGTCAGAATCACTTTGATTTTACGTTAAAACATCAACAAACATCATTTTCAGGTCCA
Source organism: Porites lobata (assembly GCA_942486035.1). Classification (NCBI taxonomy): domain Eukaryota; kingdom Metazoa; phylum Cnidaria; class Anthozoa; order Scleractinia; family Poritidae; genus Porites; species Porites lobata. Next base: position 49,258 of record CALNXK010000357.1, read on the forward strand.
ATTTGACCATATCAAACTTTGAAGACGTTTGAAATTTCGATGCAAAATCATAGGCTAACCCCTTTGGAAAAAAATCCAAGATGGCGGCTGATCAAATTTGACATCTTCATATATCGTCAAAATCACGTTAATTTTACTCTTAAACATCAACAAATATTATTTTTAGGTTCAATTTGACTATATAGAAACTTTAAAGAAATTTGATATTTCGACCCAAAATCAAACGCTAACTCCTTTGAAAAAAAATCCAAGATTGCGGCTGATCAAATTTGACATCCCCATATATCGTCAGGATCACTTTGATTTCACTCTAGAACATCAACAAAATTGATTTCTAGGTCCAATTTGACTATCCACAAACTTTGAAGAAATTTGAAATTTTGACCCATAATCATAGGCTAACCCCTTTAGACAAATCCAAGATGGCGGCTGATCAGATTTGACATCCTCATATATCGTTAGAATCTCTTTAATTTCACTCTAGGACATCAACAAACATGATTTCTAGGTCCAATTTGACTATATAAAAATACTGAAGAAATTTGAAATTTTGTCCCAAAATCACAGGCTAACCCCTTTAGAAAAAATCCAAGATGGCGGCTGATCAAATTTGACATCTTCATATATCGTCAAAATCACCTTAATTTTACCCTTAAACATCAACAAATATTATTTTTATGTTCAATTTGACTATATACAAACCTAAAAGAAATTTGAAATTTTGACCTACAATCATAGGCTAACCCCTTTGGAAAAAATCCAAGATGGCGGCTGATCAAATCTGACATCCTCATATATCGTCACAATCACTTTCATTTCACTCTAAAATATTACCAAACATGATTTCAAGGTCTAATTTGACTATATAAAAATTCTGAAGAAATTTGAAATTTTGACCCAAAATCATAGGCTAACCCCTTTTAAAAAAAATCCAAAAATGGCCGCTGATGAAATTTGACACGTTCATATTTTGTCAGAATCACTTTGATGTTACGTTAAAACATCAACAAACATCATTTCCAGGTTCAATTTGACCATATAAAAAGTTTAAAGAAATTTGAAATTTTGACCCAAATTCATAGACTAACCCTATTGGAAAAAATCCAAGATGGCGGCTGCACAAATTTGACATCTTCGAATAAGATCAGAATCACTTTGATTTCACTTTAAAACATCACCAAACATCATTTTCAGGTCCAATTTGACCATATACAAACTTTGAAGACGTTTGAAATTTCGATCCAAAATCATAGGCTAACCCCTTTGGAAAAAAATCCAAGATGGCGGCTTATCAAATTTGACATCTTCATATATCGTCAAAATCACTTTAATTTTACTCTTAAACATCAACAAATATTATTTTTAGGTTCAAATTGCCTATATACAAACTTAAAAGAAATTTGATATTTCGACCCAAAATCATAGGCTAACTCCTTTGGAAAAAAATCCAAGATGGCGGCTGATCAAATTTGACATCCTCATATATCGTCAGCATCACTTTGATTTCACTCTAGAACATCAACAAAAGTGATTTCTAGGTCCAATTTGACTATCCACAAACTTTGAAGAAATTTGAACTCTTGACCCACAATCATAGGCTAACCCCTTTAGACAAATCCAAGATGGCGGCTAATCAGATTTCGCATCTTCATATATCGTTAGAATGTCTTTAATTTCACTCTAAGACATCAACAAACATGATTTCTAGGTCCAATTTGACCATATAAAAATTCTGAAGAAATTTCAAATTTTCTCCCAAAATCACAGGCTAACCCTTTTAGAAAAAATGCAACATGGCGGCTGATCAAACTTGACATGTTCATATTTTGTCAGAATCACTTTGATTTTACGTTAAAACATCAACAAACATCATTTTCAGGTCCAATTTGACCATATACAAACTTTGAAGACATTTGAAATTTCGATGCAAAATCATAGGCTAACCCCTTTGGAAAAAAATCCAAGATGGCGGCTGATCAAATTTGACATCTTCATATATCGTCAAAATCACGTTAATTTTACTCTTAAACATCAACAAATATTATTTTTAGCTTCAATTTGACTATATACAAACTTTAAAGAAATTTGATATTTCGACCCAAAATCAAACGCTAACTCCTTTGAAAAAAAATCCAAGATTGCGGCTGATCAAATTTGACATCCCCATATATCGTCAGGATCACTTTGATTTCACTCTAGAACATCAACAAAATTGATTTCTAGGTCCAATTTGACTATCCACAAACTTTGAAGAAATTTGAAATTTTGACCCATAATCATAGGCTAACCCCTTTAGACAAATCCAAGATGGCGGCTGATCAGATTTGACATCCTCATATATCGTTAGAATCTCTTTAATTTCACTCTAAGACGTCAACAAACATGATTTCTAGGTCCAATTTGACTATATAAAAATTCTGAAGAAATTTGAAATTTTGTCCCAAAATCACAGGCTAACCCCTTTAGAAAAAATCCAACATGGCGGCTGATCAAATTTGACATGTTCATATTTTGCCAGAATCACTTTGATTTTACGTTAAAACATCAACAAACATCATTTTCAGGTCCAATTTGACCATATACAAACTTTGAAGACGTTTGAATTTTCGACCCAAAATCATAGGCTAACCCCTTTGGAAAAAAATCCAAGATGGCGGCTGATCAAATTTGACATCTTCATATATCGTCAAAATCACCTTAATTTTACTCTTAAACATCAACAAATATTATTTTTAGGTTCAATTTGACTATATACAAACTTAAAAGAAATTTGAAATTTTGACCCAAAATCATAGGCTAACGCCTTTCGAAAAAAATCCAAGATTGCGGCTGATCAAATCTGACATCCTCATATATCGTCAGAATCACTTTCATCTCACTCTAAAATTTCACCAAACATGATTTCGAGGTCGAATTTGACTATATAAAATTCTGAAGAAATTTGAAATGTTGACCCAAAATCATAGGCTAACCCCTTTGAAAGAAATCCAAAATGGCGGCTGATGAAATTTGACACGTTCATATTTTGTCAGAATCACTTTGATTTTACGTTAAAACATCAACAAACATCATATCCAGGTTCAATTTGACCATATACAAAGTTTAAAGAAATTTGAAATTTTGACGCAAATTCATAGGCTAACCCCTTTGGAAAAAATCTAAGATGGGGGCTGTGCAAATTTGATATAGTCATATATGGTCAAAATCACTTTGATGTCACTTTAAAACATCACCAAAGATCATTTCCAGGGTCAATTTGACCATTTACAGACTTTAAAGAGATTTGAAATTTTGACTCAAAATCATAGGGCAACCTCTTTGGAAAAAATCCAAGATGGCGACCGATCAAATTTGATATCTTCATATTTTGTCAGAATGAATTTTATTTCACTCTAAAACATCAACAAACATCATTTTTAGGTCACATTGGACCATATACAAAGTTTTAAGAAATTTGAAATTTGGACCCAAAATCATAGGCTAACCCCTTTTGAAAAAATCAAAGATGGCGGCTGATCAGATTCGAGATCTTCATATAAAAACCGTTAGAATCACTTTAATTTCACTCTAAAAAGTCAACAAACATGATTTCTAGGTCCGATTTGACTATATACAATCTTTGAAGAAATTATAATTATTGACCCAAAACTATAGGCTAACCCCTTTCGGAAAAATCCAAGATTGAAAGAAGGAAACAGAGAAAGTAGGCAAATCAACAAAGTAGGTAGGCGAACCTAAACCTAATCTGAGTTTTCACAAAAAAAATGAGGAAAACGTTTCACAAACAGTCTATATTGGAACAAAAGGATAATTAAAAATAAGTTTTCTCGATTTTAAAAAGGCCTTCTTTCCGCTTGCGTCAGTTTTTATATTTTCAAACTCGACCTCGAAATGATGTTTGGTGATGTTTTAGAGTGAAATAAAAGTAATTCTGAACATATACGAGTATGTCAAATTTGATCAGCCGCCATCTTGGATTTTTTCCAAAGGGGTTAGCCCATGATTTTGGGTAAAAAATTTCAAATTTCTTGTAACTTTGTCTGTGGTCAAAATGGACTTGGAAATGATGTTTGTTGATGCTTTGAAATAGTTCTAAAATGATCTCGGCCATATATGACCTCTCTGAGCCTTACCTTTTTTTCAATCATTGCATAACAAGGGGTTGGTTTCCTGGTCACCCCCCCTCACGTTAATGTTGGACAGTGAGGGTATTATTCTGAGACTGGATAGTGCTACTACGCTCTACCAAAAACCCTTCAGAGGGTCTCGCCAAGTTACCAGCCTGGTTCGTTGTCGCCAGGATCATATTTCATTGTGTGACTCGAGTATATTAAGTAAATATTACAAAGATAATTTATTTACCAATAAAATTTCTGTATTCTTGAATTATCATAAACCTCACTTTGTTGTAGCCTTTGAAATTACCAAGATAATTTAATTACCAATAACATTTCTGTATTCTTGAATCATCATCAACCTCACTTCGTTGTTGCCTTCTTTGAAATTACCAAGATAATTTAATTACCAATAGCATTTCTGTATACTTGAATCATCATCCTTCCTCGCTGTCTTGTGGCCTTCTTTGAACTAAACAAACTAATTTAATTACCAATAACATTTCTGTATTCTTGAATCATCATCAACCTCGCTGTCTTGTGGCCTTCTATGAAATTACCAAACTAATTTAATTACCAATATCATTTCTGTATTCTTCAATCATCATCAACCTCACTTCGTTGTTTCCTTCGTTGAAATTACCAAGATAATTTAATTACCAATAGCATTTCTGTATACTTGAATCATCATCATCCTCGCTGTCTTGTGGCCTTCTTTGAAATTACCAAACTAATTTAATTACCAATATAATTTCTGTATTCTTCAATCATCATCAACCTCACTTCGTTGTTTCCTTCGTTGAAATAACCAAGATAATTTAATTACCAATAGCATTTCTGTAGACTTGAATCATCATCATCTTCGCTGTCTTGTGGCCTTCTTTGAAATTACCAAACTAATTTAATTACCAATATCATTTCTGTATTCTTGAATCATCATCAACCTCACTTCGCTGTTTCCTTCGTTGAAATTACCAAGATAATTGAATTACCAATACCATTTCTGTATACTTGAATCATCATCATCCTCGCTGTCTTGTGGCCTTATTTAAAATTACCAAACTAATTTAATTACCAATATCATTTCTGCATTCTTGAATCATCATCATCCTCGCTGACTTGTGGCCCTCTTTGAAATAAAAAACTAATTTAATTACCAATAACATTTCTGTATTCTTGAATCATCATCAACCTCACTTCGTTGTTGCTTTCGTTGAAATTACCAAGATAATTTAATTACCAATAAAATTTCTGTATTCTTGAATCATCATTAACCTCACTTCGTTGTTGCCTTCGTTGAAATTACCAAACTAATTTAATTACCAATATAATTTCTGTATTCTTCAATCATCATCAACCTCACTTCGTTGTTGCTTTCGTTGAAATAACCAAGATAATTTAATTACCAATAGCATTTCTGTATACTTGAATCATCATCCTTCCTCGCTGTCTTGTGGCCTTCTTTGAACTAAACAAACTAATTTAATTACCAATAACATTTCTGTATTCTTGAATCATCATCAACCTCGCTGTCTTGTGGCCTTCTATGAAATTACCAAACTAATTTAATTACCAATATCATTTCTGTATTCTTCAATCATCATCAACCTCACTTCGTTGTTTCCTTCGTTGAAATTACCAAGATAATTTAATTACCAATAGCATTTCTGTATACTTGAATCATCATCATCCTCGCTGTCTTGTGGCCTTCTTTGAAATTACCAAACTAATTTAATTACCAATATAATTTCTGTATTCTTCAATCATCATCAACCTCACTTCGTTGTTTCCTTCGTTGAAATAACCAAGATAATTTAATTGCCAATAGCATTTCTGTATACTTGAATCATCATCATCTTCGCTGTCTTGTGGCCTTCTTTGAACTAAACAAACTAATTTAATTACCAATATCATTTCTGTATTCTTGAATCATCATCAACCTCACTTCGTTGTTGCTTTCGTTGAAATAACCAAGATAATTTAATTACCAATAGCATTTCTGTATACTTGAATCATCATCCTTCCTCGCTGTCTTGTGGCCTTCTTTGAACTAAACAAACTAATTTAATTACCAATAACATTTCTGTATTCTTGAATCATCATCAACCTCGCTGTCTTGTGGCCTTCTATGAAATTACCAAACTAATTTAATTACCAATATCATTTCTGCATTCTTCAATCATCATCAACCTCACTTCGTTGTTTCCTTCGTTGAAATTACCAAGATAATTTAATTACCAATAGCATTTCTGTATACTTGAATCATCATCATCCTCGCTGTCTTGTCGCCTTCTTTGAAAATACCAAATTAATTTAATTACCAATAACATGTCTCTATTCTTGAATCATCATCAACTTCACTTTGTTGTTGCTTTCGTTGAAATTACCAAGATAATTTACTTACGAATAAAACTTCTGTATTCTTGAATCATCATAAACCTCATTTTGTTGTATCCTTCTTTGAAATTACCAAGATAATTTTATTACCAATAGTATTTCTGTATTCTTGAATCATCATCATTCTCGCTGTCTTGTCGCCTTCTTTGAAAATACCAAATTGATTTAATTACCAATAACATTTCTCTATTCTTGAATCATCATCAACTTCACTTTGTTGTTGCTTTCGTTGAAATTACCAAGATAATTTACTTACGAATAAAATTTCTGTATTCTCGAATCATCATAAACCTCACTTTGTTGTATCCTTCTTTAAAATTACCAGGATAATTTAATTACCAATAATATTTCTGTATTCTTGAACCATTATCAACCTCACTTTGTTGTTGCCTTCGTTTAAATTACCAAGATAATTTCATTGCCAAAAACATTTCTATATTCTTGAATCATCATCAACCTCACTTTGTTGCTGCCTTCCTTGAAATTAGCAAGATAGTTTACTTACCAATAGTATTTCTGTATTCTTGAATCATCATCATCTTCACTGTCCTGTCGCCTTCTTTGAAATTACAAAGATAATTTATTTACCAAAAACATTTCTGTACTCTTTAATCATCATTATCATCGTCACTGTCTTATTTACTTCTTTGTAATTATTACCAAGACAACTCACTTACCTTTCTTTTTCTTGATTCATCATCAATCTTAGAATGACTTTGATTAACTCTAAAGTATCGCCAAACATCCTTCTTATACTCATATGTGGCCAGAATGCCTTTGATTACACTCTAAAACATCACCAAACGTCATTTCGAGGTCGAATTTGAAAATGTAAAAGCCTCCAAGAAATTTGAAATTTTGACCCAAAATCCTAGGCTAACCCCTTTGCAAAAAATCCAAGATGGCGGCTACTCAAATTTGACATGTTCATATTTTGTCAGAATCACTTTGATTTTACGTTAAAACATCAACAAACATCATTTTCAGGTTCAATTTGACCATATACAAAGTTTAAAGAAATTTGAAATTTTGACCCTAAATCATAGGCTAACCCTTTTGGAAAAAATCCAGCTTGGCGGCTGCGCAAATTTGACATAGTGATATATGGTCAAAATCACTTTGATGTCACTTTAAAACATCACCAAACATCATTTTTAGGGTCAATTTGACCATTTACAGACTTTAAAGAAATTTGAAATTTTGACCCAAAATCAAAGGCCAACCCCTTTGAAAAAATCTAAGATGACGGCTGATCAATTTTGATATCCTTATATTTTGCCAGAATGAATTTTATTTCACTCTAAAACATCAAAACATCATTTTTAGGTCACATTTGACCATATACAAAGTTTTAAGAAATTTGAAATTTTGACCCCAAATCATACGCTTACCCCTTTGGAAAAAATCCAAGATGGCGGCTGCTGAAATTTCACATCTTCATATATGGAAAGAATCACTTTGATTTCACTCTAAAACATCACCAAACATCATTTCCAGGTTCAATTTGACTATATACAATCTTTGAAGAAATTTGAAATTTTGACCCAAAATCGTAGGCTCTTCCCTTTGGAGTGAAAGATGGCGGTTGGCTAAATTTATCATCTCCAAATACGGTCAACATGACCTTCTCAACAGTCTTCAACGTTACCAGACATCACTTCCAGGTCCATTTTGACCATACATACACTTAGACAAACTTGAATATTTTGACCCAAAATTCCTCTAGAAAAAAATTCAAAAAAAGACAAACAAAATTAGAGTGGGGCTCCTTGAAACTGTTCAGGCTAAAGAAAAATACTAAGATAATATCCCCAAAAGCATTACAACAAATTTACAGAAAAGTGCCAAAGATATTTTACTTTATATTCGTTTCTTGATAAGCCTACCACCAAGAAAGTAGTCAAATCAACAAAGAAGGTAGGCGAACCTAAAACTAATCTGAGTTTTGACAAAAAATTAGAAACACATTTTATAAACAGTCTATAATGGAACAAAAAGATAATTCCAGACAACAAAATTACCTTTTCCTTATTTTAAAGGCCTTTTGTCGGCTCGCGTCAGGAAAGTGCATCAGTGTCAGGAGAGTGCATCGTCTTCCGTCAGGAAAGTGCTGGCAGGAAGTTGCATTGTGGCAGGAGAATGCATACTCTTGGTTGGAGTGAATACACGTTTATTCTGGGATAAAATATATTTAAAAGCATTGGAAATATTAGTATACAACAAGAAAAAATGATTCTGAAGAAATAGCTCAGTTCTACGAAAGGATTTCAGAGTTACGATTTTATGGGGGAAAGTGGTCAATTTGCAAATATCTGCCACCTTTACATAGCTTTAATTCGTTTTTCTTTGAAGCTAAAATCATGAAACTTGGCATGAATGTGGCTTGATTCATTACGTAAATTTTAATGTCAATTTTGATTGCTGCTCTTTAAAGTGACGTCCGGCAGATTTGATTGACAGCTGTCAATCAAGATATGTGCAGATTTTTGCTGACAGGGCAAAAGTCGTGCTTTTTGAAAATAGCAATGAGTAGATCGTTTAGTTTTAGGTATAGAATGAAAAAGTTAAAATAAACCGAGAAATTACCCAGTTATAACCTTTCAATTTTACCATACATGAACTTACAGGAAATTTGAAATTTTGACAAAAAATCATAGGCCAACCCTTTTGGAAAAAATCCAAGATTTCGGCTGCTCAAATTTGACATCCTCATATATGGTTAGAATCTCTTTGATTTCACTTTAAATCATCACCAAACATCATTTTCAGGTCCAGTTTGACCATATACAAACTTTAAAGAAATTTGAAATTTTGACCCAAAATCATAGGCTAATCCGTTTGGAAGAAATCCAATGTGGCGGCTGCTCAAATTTGACATACTCATATATAGTCAGAATCATTTTGATTTCACCCTAAAAATTCAGCAAACATCATTTCCAGGTCGAATTTGACTATAGACAAACTTAGGTGAAATTGGAAATTTTGACCCAAAATCATAGGCCAACCCCTTCGGAGAAAATCAAAAATGGGGGCCGGTTAGATTTATAATATCCAGATATGGTCAACATGACCTTGTAAACAATGTACAACATTACGAAACATCACTTCCAGGTTCATTTTGACCATACACACACTTAGAAAAAGTTTAAAATTTTGACCCGAAATCCTTCTGGATAAAAATTCAAAAAACAGCGAGGAAACTATTTCAGGGCTCCTTGAAACTTCTCAGGCCAAAGAAAAATACCAAGACAACACCCTCAAAAACATTTCAACAGATTCTAATGAAAAGGGCGAAAGATATTTTAATCTATTTTCGTTTGTTGATAAGCCTACCACAAAGAAAGGAGGCAAGAGAGTTCATACTCTTTTTTGGAGTAAACACTCGTTTAATCTGTGATAAAATATATCTAAAAGTATTTTAAATGTTTGTAAACAACAAAACAAAATGATTCTGAGAAAATTGCTCAGTTCTAGCAAACGATTGAAGAGTTATGACGTTTTGGGGAAAATGGTTAATTTGCAAATACCTGTTACCTATACATGGCTGTAATTCATTTTCCTTTAGAGTTAAAATCATGAAACTTAACAGGAAGGTGGATTGATTTATTACCTAAATTTTAATATCAAAATTGATCGCTGGTAGTCAATGTGACGTCATCCATATTTGATTGACAGCTGTCAATTAATATATGCAACATTCTTCCTGACAGGGTAAAAAATAGTAATTTTTGAAAAAAGAAACGAATAGATTGTTTAATTGTAAGCACAGCCTGAAAAAATTATTAAAATAAACCACAAAATGACCGAGTCATAAGCTTTTAAAGATGGCAAATGAAATTTTCGCCAAAAATGCTAAAATAATCGAAAAAACAAACATATAAAAATATTTTAAGTCAGCAATAAATATTTTAGACCAATTAGACCAATACAACACAACTCCCCAAGAGATCGCTTCAAAAGTCGCAAGAAATAAGCAAATTTACAAAAACGAGGAAGAACATGCATTCTTCTGACACACTCCAAAAATTGTTAAATTTAAGAAAATACACTCAAAAACAGTTAATAATTAACTAAAAACGTATCTCAAGTGAAAAAAGTACGGGTCGCCCTATTTTAAAGGCCTTTTTAGCTTGAGTCAAAAAAATGCATCCAACGTCAGAAAAATGCACGTCCCGCGTCAAAAAAATGCATCCGCGTCAGGAAAGTGCAAAGTCTTCCGTCAGGAAAATGCACCGCGTCAAAAAAATGCATAGTCTTCCGTCAGGAAATTGCCTATGAAGATAGCCCTAACCCTAACCCTAACCCTAACCCTAACCCTAACCCTAACCCTAACCCTAACCCTAACCCTAACCCTAACCCTAACCCTAACCCTAACCCTAACCCTAACCCCTAACCCTAACCCTAACCCTAACCCTAACCCTAACCCTAACCCTAACCCTAACCCTAACCCTAACCCTAACCCTAACCCTAACCCTAACCCTAACCCTAACCCTAACCCTAACCTAACCTTAGGGTTAGGGTTAGGGTTAGGGTTAGGGTTAGGGGTTAGGGTTAGGGTTAGGGTTAGGGTTAGGGTTAGGGTTAGAGTTTAGGGTTAGGGTTAGGCTTAGGGTTAGGGTTAGGGTTAGGGTTAGGTTAGGGTTAACCCCTTAGGAAAAATGTCAATTTTTCGACTTTTTGGACTTCTTCTTTTTATAGCCTAGAAAGGCGTTTTTTCGTTCTAGAATATCATAAAGGAAATTTTCCTGGCCTATATTGCCTAAAAAAAAAATAGTTCGAAAAATGGCCATTTTTGGACCAAAACCATGGGTTAACCCCTTAGGAAAAATGTCAATTTTTCGACTTTTGGGACTTCTTGTTTTTATAGCCAAGAAAGGCGTTTTTTTTTTCTAGAATATCATAAAAGACATTTTCCTGGCGTATATTGCCTAAAAAAAAAAGATGGAAAAATGGTCATTTTTGGACCAAAACAATGGGTTAACCCGTTGGGAAAAATGTCAATTTTTCGACTGTTTTGACCTCTTGTTTTTAAAGCCTAGAAAGGCGTTTTTTCGATCTAGAATTTCACAAAAGACATTTTCCTGGCCTGTATTGCCTAAAAAAAAAAGTTCGAAAAATGGCCATTTTTGGACCAAAACCTTGGTTAACCCCGTAGGAAAAAGGTCAATTTTTCGGTTGTTTGAACTTCCTGTATTTATAGCCTAGAAAAGTTTTTTTTTGTTTTAGATTATCGTAAAAGACATGTTTAGGCCTATTTTCCATAAAAAAAGTTGGAAGAATGGCTATTTTTGGAACAAAACCATGGGTTGACCCCTTTCAAAATATGTCAATTTTTCGCATGTTTAAACTCTTTGTTTTTATAGCATAGAAAGGCTTTTTTTCTTTTACAATATCGTAAAACACATTTTCCTGGCCTATACTGCTTAAAACAAAAAAGTTGCAAAAATGACCATTTTTAGACCAAAACCATGGGTTAACCCCTTAGGAAAAATGTCAATTTTTCGACTTTTAGACTTCTTGTTTTTATAGCCTAGAAAGGCGTTTTTTCGTTCTAGAATATCATAAAAGACATTTTCCTGGCCTATATTGCCTAAAAAAAAAAGTTGGAAAAATGGCCATTTTTGAACCAAAACCATGCGTTAACCCCTTAGAAAAAATGTCAATTTGTCGACTTTTTGGACTTCTTGTTTTTATACCCTACAAAGGCGTTTTTTAGTTCTAGAATATCATAAAACACATTTTCCTGGCCTATATTGCCTAAAAAAAAAAGTTGGAAAATTGGCCATTTTTTGACCAAAACCATGGGTTAACCCCTTAGGAAAAATGTCAATTTTTCGACTTTTTGGACTTCTTGTTTTTATAGCCTAGAAAGGCGTTTTTTAGTTCTAGAATATCATAAAAGACATTTTCCTGGCCTATATTGCCTAAAAAAAAAAAGTTGGAAAAATGGCCATTTTTGGACCAAAACCATGGGTTAACCCCCTAGGAAAAATGTCAATTTTTCGACTTTTTCGACTTCTTGTTTTTATACCCTACAAAGGCGTTTTTTCGTTCTAGAATATCATAAAAGACATTTTCCTGGCCTATATTGCCTAAAAAAAAAAATGTAGGAAAATTGGCCATTTTTGGACCAAAACCATGGGTTAACCCCTTAGGAAAAATGTCAATTTCTCGAGTTTTTGGACTTCTTCCTTTTATAGCCTAGAAAGGCGTTTTTTCGTTCTAGAATATCATAAAAGACATATTCCTGGCCTATATTGCCTAATAAAAAAAACTTTTGAAAAATGGCCTTTTTTGGACCAAAACCATGGGATAACCCCTTAAGAAAAATGTCAATTTTTCGACTTTCTGGACTTCTTGTTTCTATAGCCTAGAAAGGCGTTTTTTCGCTTTGGAATATGATAAAAGACATTTTCCTGGCGTATATTGCCTAAAAAAAAAAAGTTGGAAAAATGGCCATTTTTGGACCAAAACCATGGGTTAACCCCTTAGAAAAAATATCAATTTTTCGACTTTTTGGTCTTCTTGTTTTTTTAGCCTGGAAAGACGTTTCTTTCCTACTAGAATATCATAAAAGACATTTTCGTGGAATATATTGCCTAAAAAAAAAAGTTGGAAAAATGGCCATTTTTGGACCCAAACCATGTGTTAACCCCTTAGGGAAAAATGTCAATATTTCGACTTTTAGGACTTCTTGTTTTTATAGCCTAGAAAGGCGTTTTTTCGTTCTAGAATATCATAAAAGACATTTTCCTGGCCTATATTGCCTAAAAAAAAAGGGTTAGAAAAATGGCCATTTTTGGACCAAAACCATGGGTTAACCCCTTAGGAAGAATGTCAATTTTTCGACTTTTCGGACTTCTTGATTTTATAGGCTAGAAAGGCGTTTTTTCGTTCTAGAATATCATAAAAGACATTTTCCTGGCCTATATTGCCTAAAAAAAAAAGTTGGAAAAATGGCCATTTTTGGACCAAAACCATGGGTTAACCCCTTGGGAAAAATGTCAATTTTTCGACTTTTGGGACTTCTTGTTTTTATGGCCTAGAAAGGCGTTTTTTCGTTCTAGAATATCATAAAAGACATTTTCCTGGCCTATATTGCCTAAAAAAAAAAGTTGGCAAAATGGCCATTTTTGGACCAAAACGATGGGTTAACCCCTTAGAAAAAAAGGCCAATTTTTTGGACTTTTTCGACTTCTTGTTTTTATAGCCTAGAAAGGCGTTTTGTCGTTCTAGAATATCATAAAAGACATTTTCCTGGCCTATATTGCCTAATCCAAAAAAAATGGATAAATGGCCATTTTTGGTCAAAACCATGGGTTAACCCCTTAGGGAAAAATGTCAATTCTTCGACTTTTTGGACTTCTTGTTTTTATACCCTAGAAAGGCGTTTTTTCGTTCTAGAATATCATAAAAGACATTTTCCTGGCCTATATTGCCTAAAAAAAAAAAATTTGGAAAAATGCCCATTTTTGGACCAAAACCATTGGTTAACCCCTTAGGAAAAATGTCAATTTTTCGACTTTTTGGACTTCTTCTTTTTATAGCCTAGAAAGGCGTTTTTTTTTCTAGAATATCATAAAAGACATTTTCCTGGCCTATATTGCCGAAAAAAGAAAGTTGGAAAGTTGGCCATTTTTGGACCAAAACCATGGGTTAACCCCTTAGGACAAATGTCAATTTTTCGACTTTTGGACTTCTTGTTTTTATACCCTACAAAGGCGTTTTTTCGTTCTAGAATATCATAAAAGACATTTTCCTGGCCTATATTGCCTAAAAAAAAAAAAAAAAAAAAAAATGGCGATTTTTGGACCAAAACCATGGGTTAACCCCTTGGGAAAAATGTCAATTTTTCGACTTTTTGGACTTCTTGTTTTTATTGTTTAGAAAGGCGTTTTTTCGTTCTAGAATATCATTAGGGACATTTTCCTGGCTTATATTGCCTAAAAAAAAAGGCTGGAAAAATGGCCATTTTTGGACCAAAACGATGGGTTAACCCCTTAGAAAAAAAGGCCAATTTCTTGGACTTTTTGGACTTCTTCTTTTTATAGCCTAGAAAGGCGTTTTTTTGTTCTAGAATACCATAAAAGACATTTTCCTTGCCTATATTGCCTAAAAAAAAAAACTTGGAAAAATGGCCATTTTTGGACCAAAACCATGGGTTAACCCCTTAGGAAAAATGTCAATTTTTCGACTTTTTGGACTTCTTGATTTTATAGCCTAGAAAGGCGTTTTTTCGTGCTAGAATATCATAAAAGACATTTTCCTGGCCTATATTGCCGAAAAAAAGAGTTGGAAAATTGGCCATTTTGGACCAAAACCATGGGTTAACCCCTTAGGAAAAATGTGAATTTTTCGACCTTTTGGACTTCTTATTTTTATAGCCTACAAAGGCGTTTTTTCGTTCTAGAATATCATAAAGGAAATTTTCCTCGCCTATATTGCCTAAAAAAAAATGTTAGAAAAATGGCCATTTTTGGACCAAAACCATGGGTTAACCCCTTAGGAAAAATGTCAATTTTTCGGTTGTTTGAACTTCTTGTATTTATAGCCTAGAAAAGTGTTTTTTTGTTTTAGATTGTCGTAAAAGACATGTTTAGGCCTATTTTCCATTAAAAAAGTTGGAAGAATGGCTATTTTTGGAACAAAACCATGGGTTAACCCCTTTCAAAATATGTCAATTTTTCGACTGTTTAAACTTCTTGTTTTTATAGCATAGAAAGGCTTTTTTTCCTTTTACAATATCGTAAAACACATTTTCCTGGCATATACTGCTTAAAACAAAAAAGTTGGAAAAATGGCCATTTTTAGACCAAAACCATGGGTTAACCCCTTAGGAAAAATGTCAATTTTTCGACTTTTTGACTTCTTGTTTTTATAGCCTAGAAAGGCGTTTTTTTCGTTCTAGAATATCATAAAAACATTTTCCTGGTCTATATTGCCTAAAAAAAAAGTTGGCAAAATGGCCATTTTTGAACCAAAACCATGGGTTAACCCCTTAGAAAAAATATGTCAATTTGTCGACTTTTTGGACTTCTTGTTTTTATACCCTACAAAGGCGTTTTTTAGTTCTAGAATATCATAAAAGACATTTTCCTGGGCTATATTGCCTAAAAAAAAAAAAGTTGGAAAATTGGCCATTTTTGGACCAAAACCATGGGTTAACCCCTTAGGAAAAATGTCAATTTTTCGACTTTTTGGACTTCTTGTTTTTATAGCCTAGAAAGGCGTTTTTTAGTTCTAGAATATCATAAAAAACATTTTCCTGGCCTATAGAGCCTAAAAAAAAAAAAAGTTGGAAAAATGGCCATTTTGGACCAAAACCATGGGTTAACCCCTTAGGAAAAATGTCAATTTTTCGACTTTTTGAACTTATTGTTTTTATACCCTACAAAGCCGTTTTTTCGTTCTAGAATATCATAAAAGACATTTTCCTGGCCTATATTGCCTAAAAAAAAAAAGTAGGAAAATTGGCCATGTTTGGACCAAAACCATGGGTTAACCCCTTAGGAAAAATGTCAATTTTTCGCCTTTTTGGACTTCTTCTTTTTATAGCCTAGAAAGGCGTTTTGTCGTTCTAGAATATCATAAAAGACATTTTCCTGGCCTATATTGCCTAATAAAAAAAAGGTTTGAAAAATGGCCTTTTTTGGACCAAAACCATGGGTTAACCCCTTAGGGAAAAATGTCAATTCTTTGACTTTTTGGACTTCTTGTTTTTATACCCTAGAACGGCGTTTTTTCGTTCTAGAATATCATAAAAGACATTTTCCTGGCCTATATTGCCGAAAAAAAAAATGAGTTGGAAAATTGGCCATTTTTGGACCGAAACCATGGGTTAACGCCTTGGAAAAAAATGTCAATTTTTCGACTTTTGGGACTTCTTGTTCTATGGCCTAGACAGGCGTTTTTTCGTTCTAGAATATCATAAAAGACATTTTCCTGGTCTCTATTGCCTAAAAAAAAAAAAAAAGTTGGCAAAATGGCCATGTTTGGACCAAAACCATGGGTTAACCACTTAGGAAGAATGTCAATTTCTCGACTTATTGTACTTCTTGTTTTTATAGCCTAGAAAGGCGTTTTTTCGTTCTAGAATATCATAAAAGACATTTTCCTGGCCTATATTCCCTAAAAAAAAAAAAAGTTCGAAAAATGGCGATGTTTGGACCAAAACCTTGGGTTAACCCCATAGGAAAAAGGTCAATTTTTCGGTTGTTTGCACTTCCTTTATTTATAGCCTAGAAAAGTGTTTTTTTGTTTTAGATTGTCGTAAAAGACATGTTTAGGCCTATTTTCCATAAAAAAGTTGGAAGAATGGCTATTTTTGGAACAAAACCATGGGTTAACCCCTTTCAAAATATGTCAATTTTTCGACTGTTTAAACTTCTTGTTTTTATAGCTTAGACAGGCTTTTTTTCCTTTTACAATATCGTAAAACACATTTTCCTGGCGTATACTGCTTAAAACAAAAAAGTTCGAAAAATGGCCATCTTTAGACCAAAACCATGGGTTAACCCCTTAGGAAAAATGTCAATTTTTCGACTTTTTGGACTTCTTGATTTTATACCCTACAAAGGCGTTTTTTTAGCTCTAGAATATCATAAAAAGACATTTTCCTGGCTTATATTGCCTAAAAAACAAAGTTGGAAAATTGGCCATTTTGGACCAAAACGATGGGTTAACCCCCTTAAAAAAAAGGCCAATTTTTGGACTTTTTGGACTTCTTGTTTTTATAGCCTAGAAAGGCGTTTTGTCGTTCTAGAATATCATAAAAGACATTTTCCTGGCCTATATTGCCTAATAAAAAAAAAGTTGGATAAATGGCCATTTTGGACCAAAACCATGGGTTAACCCCTTAGGGAAAAATGTCAATTCTTCGACTTTTTGGACTTCTTGTTTTTATACCCTAGAAAGGCGTTTTTTCGTTCTAGAATATCATAAAAGACATTTTCCTGGCCTATATTGCCTAAAAAAAAAATTTGGAAAAATGGCCATTTTGGACCAAAACCATGGGTTAACCCGTTAGGAAAAATGTCAATTTTTCGACTTTTTGGACTTCTTGATTTTATAGCCTAGAAAGGCGTTTTTCGTGCTAGAATATCATAAAAGACATTTTCCTGGCCTATATTGCCGAAAAAAAGAGTTGGAAAATTGGCCATTATTGGACCAAAACCATGGGTTAACGCGTTGGAAAAAATGTCAATTTTTCGACTTTTTGGGACTTCTTGTTCTATGGCCTAGACAGGCGTTTTTTCGTTCTAGAATATGATAAAAGACATTTTCTTGGTCTATATTGCCTAAAAAAAAAAAAAGTTGGCAAAATGGCCATTTTTGGACCAAAACCATGGGTTAACCACTTAGGAAGAATGTCAATTTCTCGACTTATTGGACTTGTTGTTTTTATAGCCTAGAAAGGCGTTTTTTCGTTCTAGAATATCATAAAAGACATTTTCCTGGCCTATATTGCCTAAAAAAAAAAAAAGTTCGAAAAATGGCCATTTTGGACCAAAACCTTGGGTTAACCCTTTAGGAAAAAGGTCAATATTTCGGTTGTTTGAACTTCTTGTATTTATAGCCTAGAAAAGTGTTTTTTTGTTTTAGATTATCGTAAAAGACATGTTTAGGCCTATTTTCCATAAAAAAAGTTGGAAGAATGGCTATTTTTGGAACAAAACCATGGGTTAACCCCTTTCAAAATATGTCAATTTTTCGACTGTTTAAACTTCTTGTTTTTATAGCATAGAAAGGCTTTTTTTCGTTTTACAATATCGTAAAACACATTTTCCTGGCGTATACTGCTTAAAACAAAAAAGTTGGAAAAATGACCATTTTTAGACCAAAACCATGGGTTAACCCCTTAGGAAAAATGTCAATTTTACGACTTTTTGAACTTCTTGATTTTATAGCCTGGAAAGGCGTTTTTTCGTTCTAGAATATCATAAAAGACATTTTCCTGGCTTATATTGCCTAAAAAACAAAGTTGGAAAATTGGCCATTTTTGGACCAAAACGATGGGTTAACCCCTTAGAAAAAAAGGCCAATTTTTTGGACTTTTTGGACTTCTTGTTTTTATAGCCTAGAAAGGCGTTTTGTCGTTCTAGAATATCATAAAAGACATTTTCCTGGCCTATATTGCCTAATAAAAAAAAAAGTGGATAAATGGCCATTTTGGACCAAAACCATGGGTTAACCCCTTAGGGAAAAATGTCAATTCTTCGACTTTTTGGACTTCTTGTTTTTATACCCTAGAAAGGCGTTTTTTCGTTCTAGAATATCATAAAAGACATTTTCCTGGCCTATATTGCCTTAAAAAAAAAATTTGGAAAAATGGCCATTTTTGGACCAAAACCATGGGTTAACCCGTTTGGAAAAAATGTCAATTTTTCGACTTTTTGACTTCTTGATTTTATAGCCTAGAAAGGCGTTTTTTTTTTGTGCTAGAATATCATAAAAGACATTTTCCTGCCCTATATTGCCGAAAAAAAAAAAGTTGGAAAATTCGCCATTATTGGACCAAAACCATGGGTTAACGCCTTGGAAAAAATGTCAATTTTTCGACTTTTGGGACTTCTTGTTCTATGGCCTAGACAGGCGTTTTTTCGTTCTAGAATATGATAAAAGACATTTTCCTGGTCTATATTGCCTAAAAAAAAAAAGTTGGCAAAATGGCCATTTTTGGACCAAAACCATGGGTTAACCACTTAGGAAGAATGTCAATTTCTCGACTTATTGGACTTGTTGTTTTTTTAGCCTAGAAAGGCGTTTTTCGTTCTAGAATATCATAAAAGACATTTTCCTGGCTTATATTGCCTAAAAAAAAAGTTCGAAAAATGGCCATTTTGGACCAAAACCTTGGGTTAACCCTTTAGGAAAAAGGTCAATATTTCCGTTGTTTGAACTTCTTGTATTTATAGCCTACAAAAGTGTTTTTTTTTTTTAGATTATCGTAAAAGACATGTTTAGGCCTATTTTCCATAAAAAAGTTGGAAGAATGGCTATTTTTGGAACAAAACCATGGGTTAACCCCTTTCAAAATATGTCAATTTTTCGACTGTTTAAACTTCTTGTTTTTATAGCATAGAAAGGCTTTTTTTCGTTTTACAATATCGTAAAACACATTTTCCTGGCGTATACTGCTTAAAACAAAAAAGTTGGAAAAATGGCCATTTTTAGACCAAAACCATGGGTTAACCCCTTAGGAAAAATGTCAATTTTTCGACTTTTTGGACTTCTTGATTTTATAGCCTAGAAAGGCGTTTTTTCGTTCTAGAATATCATAAAAGACATTTTCCTGGCGGATATTGCCTTAAAAACAAAGTTGGAAAATTGGCCATTTTTGGACCAAAACGATGGGTTAACCCCTTAGAAAAAAAGGCCAATTTTTTGGACTTTTTGGACTTCTTGTTTTTATAGCCTAGAAAGGCGTTTTGTTGTTCTAGAATATCATAAAAGACATTTTCCTGGCCTATATTGCCTAATAAAAAAAAGTTGGATAAATGGCCATTTTTGGACCAAAACCATGGGTTAACCCCTTAGGGAAAATGTCAATTCTTCGACTTTTGGACTTCTTGTTTTTATACCCTAGAAAGGCGTTTTTTCGTTCTAGAATATCATAAAAGACATTTTCCTGGCCTATATCGCCTTAAAAAAATTTGGAAAAATGCCCATTTTGGACCAAAACCATGGGTTAACCCTTAGGAAAAATTGTCAATTTTTCGACTTTTGGACTTCTTCTTTTTATAGCCTAGAAAGGCGTTTTTTTTGTTCTAGAATATCATAAAAGACATTTTCCTGGCCTATATTGCCGAAAAAGAAAGTTGGAAAGTTGGCCATTTTTGGACCAAAACCATGGGTTAACCCCTTAGGACAAATGTCAATTTTTCGACTTTTTGGACTTCTTGTTTTTATACCCCTACAAAGGCGTTTTTTCGTTCTAGAATATCATAAAAGACATTTTCCTGGCCTATATTGCCTAAAAAAAAAAAAAAGTTGAAAAAAATGGCGATTTTTGGACCAAAACCATGGGTTAACCCCTTGGGAAAAATGTCAATTTTTCGACTTTTTGGACTTCTTGTTTTTATTGTTTAGAAAGGCGTTTTTTCGTTCTAGAATATCATTAGGGACATTTTCCTGGCTTATATTGCCTAAAAAAAAGGCTGGAAAAATGGCCATTTTGGACAAAACGATGGGTTAACCCCTTAGAAAAAAAAAGGCCAATTTCTTGGACTTTTGGACTTCTTCTTTTTATAGCCTAGAAAGGCGTTTTTTTGTTCTAGAATACCATAAAAGACATTTTCCTGGCCTATATTGCCTAAAAAAAAAAAACTTGGAAAAATGGCCATTTTTGACCAAAACCATGGGTTAACCCTTAGGAAAAATGTCAATTTTTCGACTTTTTGGACTTCTTGATTTTATAGCCTAGAAAGGCGTTTTTCGTGCTAGAATATCATAAAAGACATTTTCCTGGCCTATATTGCCGAAAAAAAAAGTTGGAAAATTGGCCATTTTTGGACCAAAACCATGGGTTAACCCCTTAGGAAAAATGTGAATTTTTCGACCTTTTGGACTTCTTATTTTTATAGCCTACAAAGGCGTTTTTTCGTTCTAGAATATCATAAAGGAAATTTTCCTCGCCTATATTGCCTAAAAAAAAATGTTAGAAAAATGGCCATTTTTGGACCAAAACCATGGGTTAACCCCTTAGGAAAAATGTCAATTTTTCGGTTGTTTGAACTTCTTGTATTTATAGCCTAGAAAAGTGTTTTTTTGTTTTAGATTGTCGTAAAAGACATGTTTAGGCCTATTTTCCATTAAAAAATTTGGAAGAATGGCTATTTTTGGAACAAAACCATGGGTTAACCCCTTCCAAAATATGTCAATTTTTCGACTGTTTAAACTTCTTGTTTTTATAGCATAGAAAGGCTTTTTTTCCTTTTACAATATCGTAAAACACATTTTCCTGGCATATACTGCTTAAAACAAAAAAGTTGGAAAAATGGCCATTTTTAGACCAAAACCATGGGTTAACCCCTTAGGAAAAATGTCAATTTTTCGACTTTTTGACTTCTTGTTTTTATAGCCTAGAAAGGCGTTTTTTCGTTCTAGAATATCATAAAAGACATTTTCCTGGTCTATATTGCCTAAAAAAAAAAGTTGGCAAAATGGCCATTTTTGAACCAAAACCATGGGTTAACCCCTTAGAAAAAATATGTCAATTTGTCGACTTTTTGGACTTCTTGTTTTTATACCCTACAAAGGCGTTTTTTAGTTCTAGAATATCATAAAAGACATTTTCCTGGGCTATATTGCCTAAAAAAAAAAAAGTTGGAAAATTGGCCATTTTTGGACCAAAACCATGGGTTAACCCCTTAGGAAAAATGTCAATTCTTCGACTTTTTGGACTTCTTGTTTTTATAGCCTAGAAAGGCGTTTTTTAGTTCTAGAATATCATAAAAGACATTTTCCTGGCCTATAGAGCCTAAAAAAAAAAAAGTTGGAAAAATGGCCATTTTTGGACCAAAACCATGGGTTAACCCCTTAGGAAAAATGTCAATTTTTCGACTTTTTGAACTTATTGTTTTTATACCCTACAAAGCCGTTTTTTCGTTCTAGAATATCATAAAAGACATTTTCCTGGCCTATATTGCCTAAAAAAAAAAAAGTAGGAAAATTGGCCATGTTTGGACCAAAACCATGGGTTAACCCCTTAGGAAAAATGTCAATTTTTCGCCTTTTTGGACTTCTTCTTTTTATAGCCTAGAAAGGCGTTTTGTCGTTCTAGAATATCATAAAAAGACATTTTCCTGGCCTATATTGCCTAATAAAAAAAGGTTTGAAAAATGGCCTTTTTGGACCAAAACCATGGGTTAACCCCTTTAGGAAAAAATGTCAATTCTTTGACTTTTTGGACTTCTTGTTTTTATACCCTAGAACGGCGTTTTTTTCGTTCTAGAATATCATAAAAGACATTTTCCTGGCCTATATTGCCGAAAAAAAAAGAGTTGGAAAATTGGCCATTTTTTGGACCGAAACCATGGGTTAACGCCTTGGAAAAAAATGTCAATTTTTCGACTTTTGGGACTTCTTGTTCTATGGCCTAGACAGGCGTTTTTTTCGTTCTAGAATATCATAAAAGACATTTTCCTGGTCTCTATTGCCTAAAAAAAAAAAGTTGGCAAAATGGCCATGTTTGGACCAAAACCATGGGTTAACCACTTAGGAAGAATGTCAATTTCTCGACTTATTGTACTTTTTGTTTTTATAGCCTAGAAAGGCGTTTTTTCGTTCTAGAATATCATAAAAGACATTTTCCTGGCCTATATTCCCTAAAAAAAAAGTTCGAAAAATGGCCATGTTTGGACCAAAACCTTGGGTTAACCCCATAGGAAAAAGGTCAATTTTTTTCGGTTGTTTGCACTTCCTTTATTTATAGCCTAGAAAAGTGTTTTTTTTTTTAGATTGTCGTAAAAGACATGTTTAGGCCTATTTTCCATAAAAAGTTGGAAGAATGGCTATTTTTGGAACAAAACCATGGGTTAACCCTTTCAAAATATGTCAATTTTTCGACTGTTTAAACTTCTTGTTTTTATAGCATAGAAAGGCTTTTTCGTTTTACAATATCGTAAAACACATTTTCCTGGCGTATACTGCTTAAAACAAAAAAGTTGGAAAAATGACCATTTTAGACCAAAACCATGGGTTAACCCCTTTAGGAAAAATGTCAATTTTACGACTTTTTGAACTTCTTAATTTTATAGCCTAGAAAGGCGTTTTTTTTCGTTCTAGAATATCATAAAAGACATTTTCCTGGCTTATATTGCCTAAAAAAAAAGTTGGAAAATTGGCCATTTTTGGACCAAAACGATGGGTTAACCCCTTAGAAAAAAAAGGTCAATTTTTTGGACTTTTGGACTTCTTGTTTTATAGCCTAGAAAGGCGTTTTGTCGTTCTAGAATATCATAAAAGACATTTTCCTGGCCTATATTGCCTAATAAAAAAAAGTTGGATAAATGGCCATTTTTGGACCAAAACCATGGGTTAACCCCTTAGGGAAAAATGTCAATTCTTCGACTTTTTGGACTTCTTGTTTTTATACCCTAGAAAGGCGTTTTTTTCGTTCTAGAATATCATAAAAGACATTTTCCTGGCCTATATTGCCTTAAAAAAAAATTTGGAAAAATGGCCATTTTGGACCAAAACCATGGGTTAACCCGTTAGGAAAAATGTCAATTTTCGACTTTTTGAACTTCTTGATTTTATAGCCTAGAAAGGCGTTTTTTGTGCTAGAATATCATAAAAGACATTTTCCTGCCCTATATTGCCGAAAAAAAGAGTTGGAAAATTCGCCATTATTGGACCAAAACCATGGGTTAACGCCTTGGAAAAAAATGTCAATTTTTTCGACTTTTGGGACTTCTTGTTCTATGGCCTAGACAGGCGTTTTTTCGTTCTAGAATATGATAAAAGACATTTTCCTGGTCTATATTGCCTAAAAAAAAAAGTTGGCAAAATGGCCATTTTGGACCAAAACCATGGGTTAACCACTTAGGAAGAATGTCAATTTCTCGACTTATTGGACTTGTTGTTTTTATAGCCTAGAAAGGCGTTTTTTCGTTCTAGAATATCATAAAAGACATTTTCCTGGCTTATATTGCCTAAAAAAAAGTTCGAAAAATGGCCATTTTGGACCAAAACCTTTGGTTAACCCTTTAGGAAAAAGGTCAATATTTCCGTTGTTTGAACTTCTTGTATTTATAGCCTACAAAAGTGTTTTTTTGTTTTAGATTATCGTAAAAGACATGTTTAGGCCTATTTTCCATAAAAAGTTGGAAGAATGGCTATTTTTGAACAAAACCATGGGTTAACCCCTTTCAAAATATGTCAATTTTTTCGACTGTTTAAACTTCTTGTTTTTATAGCATAGAAAGGCTTTTTTTCGTTTTACAATATCGTAAAACACATTTTCCTGGCGTATACTGCTTAAAACAAAAAAAGTTGGAAAAATGGCCATTTTAGACCAAAACCATGGGTTAACCCCTTAGGAAAAATGTCAATTTTTCGACTTTTTGACTTCTTGATTTTATAGCCTAGAAAGGCGTTTTTTCGTTCTAGAATATCATAAAAGACATTTTCCTGGCGGATATTGCCTTAAAAACAAAGTTGGAAAATTGGCCATTTTTGGACCAAAACGATGGGTTAACCCCTTAGAAAAAAAGGCCAATTTTTTGGACTTTTTGGACTTCTTGTTTTTATAGCCTAGAAAGGCGTTTTGTTGTTCTAGAATATCATAAAAGACATTTTCCTGGCCTATATTGCCTAATAAAAAAAGTTGGATAAATGGCCATTTTGGACCAAAACCATGGGTTAACCCCTTAGGGAAAAAATGTCAATTCTTCGACTTTTGGACTTCTTGTTTTATACCCTAGAAAGGCGTTTTTTCGTTCTAGAATATCATAAAAGACATTTTCCTGGCCTATATTGCCTTAAAAAAAAATTTGGAAAAATGGCCATTTTTGGACCAAAACCATGGGTTAACCGTTAGGAAAAATGTCAATTTTTCGACTTTTTGGACTTCTTGATTTTATAGCCTAGAAAGGCGTTTTTTTGTGCTAGAATATCATAAAAGACATTTTCCTGCCCTATATTGCCGAAAAAAAAGAGTTGGAAAATTCGCCATTATTGGACCAAAACCATGGGTTAACGCCTTGGAAAAAAATGTCAATTTTTCGACTTTTTGGACTTCTTGTTCTATGGCCTAGACAGGCGTTTTTCGTTCTAGAATATGATAAAAGACATTTTCCTGGTCTATATTGCCTAAAAAAAAAAAGTTGGCAAAATGGCCATTTTTGGACCAAAACCATGGGTTAACGACTTAGGAAGAATGTCAATTTCTCGACTTCTTGGACTTGTTGTTTTTATAGCCTAGAAAGGCGTTTTTCGTTCTAGAATATCATAAAAAGACATTTTCCTGGCTTATATTGCCTAAAAAAAAAAGTTCGAAAAATGGCCATTTTTGGACCAAAACCTTGGTTAACCCTTTAGGAAAAAGGTCAATATTTCCGTTGTTTGAACTTCTTGTATTTATAGCCTACAAAAAGTGTTTTTTGTTTTAGATTATCGTAAAAGACATGTTTAGGCCTATTTTCCATAAAAAAAGTTGGAAGAATGGCTATTTTTGGAACAAAACCATGGGTTAACCCCTTTCAAAATATGTCAATTTTTCGACTGTTTAAACTTCTTGTTTTTATAGCATAGA
Source organism: Porites lobata (assembly GCA_942486035.1). Taxonomy (NCBI): domain Eukaryota; kingdom Metazoa; phylum Cnidaria; class Anthozoa; order Scleractinia; family Poritidae; genus Porites; species Porites lobata. The sequence goes on from CALNXK010000357.1 coordinate 75,025, forward strand.
AAGGCTTTTTTTCGTTTTACAATATCGTAAAACACATTTTCCTGGCGTATACTGCTTAAAACAAAAAAGTTGGAAAAATGGCCATTTTTAGACCAAAACCATGGGTTAACCCCTTAGGAAAAATGTCAATTTTTCGACTTTTTGACTTCTTGATTTTATAGCCTAGAAAGGCGTTTTTTTCGTTCTAGAATATCATAAAAGACATTTTCCTGGCGGATATTGCCTTAAAAACAAAGTTGGAAAATTGGCCATTTTGGACCAAAACGATGGGTTAACCCTTTAGAAAAAAGGCCAATTTTTGGACTTTTGGACTTCTTGTTTTTATAGCCTAGAAAGGCGTTTTGTTGTTCTAGAATATCATAAAAGACATTTTCCTGGCCTATATTGCCTAATAAAAAAAAGTTGGATAAATGGCCATTTTGGACCAAAACCATGGGTTAACCCCTTTAGGAAAAATGTCAATTCTTCGACTTTTGGACTTCTTGTTTTTATACCCTAGAAAGGCGTTTTTTTCGTTCTAGAATATCATAAAAGACATTTTCCTGGCCTATATTGCCTAAAAAAAAAAATTTGGAAAATGGCCATTTTGGACCAAAACCATGGGTTAACCCGTTAGGAAAAATGTCAATTTTTCGACTTTTTGACTTCTTGATTTTATAGCCTAGAAAGGCGTTTTTTCGTGCTAGAATATCATAAAAGACATTTTCCTGGCCTATATTGCCGAAAAAAAAAAGAGTTGGAAAATTGGCCATTATTGGACCAAAACCATGGGTTAACGCGTTGGAAAAAATGTCAATTTTTCGACTTTTGGGACTTCTTGTTCTATGGCCTAGACAGGCGTTTTTTTCGTTCTAGAATATGATAAAAAGACATTTTCTTGGTCTATATTGCCTAAAAAAAAAAAAAAGTTGGCAAAATGGCCATTTTTGGACCAAAACCATGGGTTAACCACTTAGGAAGAATGTCAATTTCTCGACTTATTGGACTTGTTGTTTTTTATAGCCTAGAAAGGCGTTTTTCGTTCTAGAATATCATAAAAGACATTTTCCTGGCCTATATTGCCTAAAAAAAAAGTTCGAAAAATGGCCATTTTTGGACCAAAACCTTGGGTTAACCCTTTAGGAAAAAGGTCAATATTTCGGTTGTTTGAACTTCTTGTATTTATAGCCTAGAAAAGTGTTTTTTGTTTTAGATTATCGTAAAAGACATGTTTAGGCCTATTTTCCATAAAAAAGTTGGAAGAATGGCTATTTTTGGAACAAAACCATGGGTTAACCCTTTCAAAATATGTCAATTTTTCGACTGTTTAAACTTTTGTTTTTATAGCATAGAAAGGCTTTTTTTTCGTTTTACAATATCGTAAAACACATTTTCCTGGCGTATACTGCTTAAAACAAAAAGTTGGAAAAATGACCATTTTAGACCAAAACCATGGGTTAACCCCTTAGGAAAAATGTCAATTTTACGACTTTTTGAACTTCTTGATTTTATAGCCTAGAAAGGCGTTTTTTTTCGTTCTAGAATATCATAAAAGACATTTTCCTGGCTTATATTGCCTAAAAAACAAAGTTGGAAAATTGGCCATTTTGGACCAAAACGATGGGTTAACCCCTTAGAAAAAAAAGGTCAATTTTTGGACTTTTTGGACTTCTTGTTTTTATAGCCTAGAAAGGCGTTTTGTCGTTCTAGAATATCATAAAAGACATTTTCCTGGCCTATATTGCCTAATAAAAAAAGTTGGATAAATGGCCATTTTTGGACCAAAACCATGGGTTAACCCCTTAGGGAAAAAATGTCAATTCTTCGACTTTTTGGACTTCTTGTTTTTATACCCTAGAAAGGCGTTTTTCGTTCTAGAATATCATAAAAGACATTTTCCTGGCCTATATTGCCTTAAAAAAAAAAAATTTGAAAAATGGCCATTTTTGGACCAAAACCATGGGTTAACCCGTTAGGAAAAATGTCAATTTTTCGACTTTTTGACTTCTTGATTTTATAGCCTAGAAAGGCGTTTTTTTTGTGCTAGAATATCATAAAAGACATTTTCCTGCCCTATATTGCCGAAAAAAAAGAGTTGGAAAATTCGCCATTATTGGACCAAAACCATGGGTTAACGCCTTGGAAAAAATGTCAATTTTTCGACTTTTGGGACTTCTTGTTCTATGGCCTAGACAGGCGTTTTTTCGTTCTAGAATATGATAAAAGACATTTTCCTGGTCTATATTGCCTAAAAAATAAAAGTTGGCAAAATGGCCATTTTTGGACCAAAACCATGGGTTAACCACTTAGGAAGAATGTCAATTTCTCGACTTATTGGACTTGTTGTTTTTATAGCCTAGAAAGGCGTTTTTTCGTTCTAGAATATCATAAAAGACATTTTCCTGGCTTATATTGCCTAAAAAAAAAAGTTCGAAAAATGGCCATTTTTGGACCAAAACCTTGGGTTAACCCTTTAGGAAAAAGGTCAATATTTCCGTTGTTTGAACTTCTTGTATTTATAGCCTACAAAAGTGTTTTTTTGTTTTAGATTATCGTAAAAGACATGTTTAGGCCTATTTTCCATAAAAAAAGTTGGAAGAATGGCTATTTTTGGAACAAAACCATGGGTTAACCCCTTTCAAAATATGTCAATTTTTCGACTGTTTAAACTTCTTGTTTTTATAGCATAGAAAGGCTTTTTTTCGTTTTACAATATCGTAAAACACATTTTCCTGGCGTATACTGCTTAAAACAAAAAAGTTGGAAAAATGGCCATTTTTAGACCAAAACCATGGGTTAACCCCTTAGGAAAAATGTCAATTTTTCGACTTTTTGGACTTCTTGATTTTATAGCCTAGAAAGGCGTTTTTTCGTTCTAGAATATCATAAAAGACATTTTCCTGGCGGATATTGCCTTAAAAACAAAGTTGGAAAATTGGCCATTTTTGGACCAAAACGATGGGTTAACCCCTTTAGAAAAAAAAGGCCAATTTTTTGGACTTTTTGACTTCTTGTTTTTATAGCCTAGAAAGGCGTTTTGTTGTTCTAGAATATCATAAAAGACATTTTCCTGGCCTATATTGCCTAATAAAAAAAAGTTGGATAAATGGCCATTTTTGGACCAAAACCATGGGTTAACCCCTTAGGGAAAAATGTCAATTCTTCGACTTTTTGGACTTCTTGTTTTTATACCCTAGAAAGGCGTTTTTTCGTTCTAGAATATCATAAAAGACATTTTCCTGGCCTATATTGCCTTAAAAAAAAAATTTGGAAAAATGGCCATTTTTGGACCAAAACCATGGGTTAACCCGTTAGGAAAAATGTCAATTTTTCGACTTTTTGGACTTCTTGATTTTATAGCCTAGAAAGGCGTTTTTTTTGTGCTAGAATATCATAAAAGACATTTTCCTGCCCTATATTGCCGAAAAAAAAGAGTTGGAAAATTCGCCATTATTGGACCAAAACCATGGGTTAACGCCTTGGAAAAAATGTCAATTTTTCGACTTTTGGGACTTCTTGTTCTATGGCCTAGACAGGCGTTTTTTCGTTCTAGAATATGATAAAAGACATTTTCCTGGTCTATATTGCCTAAAAAAAAAAAGTTGGCAAAATGGCCATTTTTGGACCAAAACCATGGGTTAACCACTTAGGAAGAATGTCAATTTCTCGACTTATTGGACTTGTTGTTTTTATAGCCTAGAAAGGCGTTTTTTCGTTCTAGAATATCATAAAAGACATTTTCCTGGCTTATATTGCCTAAAAAAAAAAGTTCGAAAAATGGCCATTTTTGGACCAAAACCTTGGGTTAACCCTTTAGGAAAAAGGTCAATATTTCCGTTGTTTGAACTTCTTGTATTTATAGCCTACAAAAGTGTTTTTTTGTTTTAGATTATCGTAAAAGACATGTTTAGGCCTATTTTCCATAAAAAAAGTTGGAAGAATGGCTATTTTTGGAACAAAACCATGGGTTAACCCTTTCAAAATATGTCAATTTTTCGACTGTTTAAACTTCTTGTTTTTATAGCATAGAAAGGCTTTTTTTTCGTTTTACAATATCGTAAAACACATTTTCCTGGCGTATACTGCTTAAAACAAAAAAAAGTTGGAAAAATGGCCATTTTAGACCAAAACCATGGGTTAACCCCTTAGGAAAAATGTCAATTTTTCGACTTTTTTTGGACTTCTTGATTTTATAGCCTAGAAAGGCGTTTTTTCGTTCTAGAATATCATAAAAGACATTTTCCTGGCGGATATTGCCTTAAAAACAAAGTTGGAAAATTGGCCATTTTTGGACCAAAACGATGGGTTAACCCCTTAGAAAAAAAAAGGCCAATTTTTGGACTTTTTGGACTTCTTGTTTTTATAGCCTAGAAAGGCGTTTTGTTGTTCTAGAATATCATAAAAGACATTTTCCTGGCCTATATTGCCTAATAAAAAAAAGTTGGATAAATGGCCATTTTTGGACCAAAACCATGGGTTAACCCCTTAGGGAAAAATGTCAATTCTTCGACTTTTTGGACTTCTTGTTTTTATACCCTAGAAAGGCGTTTTTTCGTTCTAGAATATCATAAAAGACATTTTCCTGGCCTATATTGCCTTAAAAAAAAAATTTGGAAAAATGCCCATTTTTGGACCAAAACCATGGGTTAACCCCTTAGGAAAATTGTCAATTTTTCGACTTTTTGGACTTCTTCTTTTTATAGCCTAGAAAGGCGTTTTTTTGTTCTAGAATATCATAAAAGACATTTTCCTGGCCTATATTGCCGAAAAAAGAAAGTTGGAAAGTTGGCCATTTTTGGACCAAAACCATGGGTTAACCCCTTAGGACAAATGTCAATTTTTCGACTTTTGCACTTCTTGTTTTTATACCCTACAAAGGCGTTTTTTCGTTCTAGAATATCATAAAAGACATTTTCCTGGCCTATATTGCCTAAAAAAAAAAAGTTGAAAAAATGGCGATTTTTGGACCAAAACCATGGGTTAACCCCTTGGGAAAAATGTCAATTTTTCGACTTTTTGGACTTCTTGTTTTTATTGTTTAGAAAGGCGTTTTTTCGTTCTAGAATATCATTAGGGACATTTTCCTGGCTTATATTGCCTAAAAAAAAAGGCTGGAAAAATGGTTATTTTTGGACCAAAACGATGGGTTAACCCCTTAGAAAAAAAGGCCAATTTCTTGGACTTTTTGGACTTCTTCTTTTTATAGCCTAGAAAGGCGTTTTTTTGTTCTAGAATACCATAAAAGACATTTTCCTGGCCTATATTGCCTAAAAAAAAAAACTTGGAAAAATGGCCATTTTTGGACCAAAACCATGGGTTAACCCCTTAGGAAAAATGTCAATTTTTCGACTTTTTGGACTTCTTGATTTTATAGCCTAGAAAGGCGTTTTTTCGTGCTAGAATATCATAAAAAGACATTTTCCTGGCCTATATTGCCGAAAAAAAAGAGTTGGAAAATTGGCCATTTTTGGACCAAAACCATGGGTTAACCCCTTAGGAAAAATGTGAATTTTTCGACCTTTTGGACTTCTTATTTTTATAGCCTACAAAGGCGTTTTTTTTCGTTCTAGAATATCATAAAGGAAATTTTCCTCGCCTATAATGCCTAAAAAAAAAATGTTAGAAAAATGGCCATTTTGGACCAAAACCATGGGTTAACCCCTTAGGAAAAATGTCAATTTTTCGGTTGTTTGAACTTCTTGTATTTATAGCCTAGAAAAGTGTTTTTTTTTTTTAGATTGTCGTAAAAGACATGTTTAGGCCTATTTTCCATTAAAAAGTTGGAAGAATGGCTATTTTTGGAACAAAACCATGGGTTAACCCTTTCAAAATATGTCAATTTTTCGACTGTTTAAACTTCTTGTTTTTATAGCATAGAAAGGCTTTTTTTTCCTTTTACAATATCGTAAAACACATTTTCCTGGCATATACTGCTTAAAACAAAAAGTTGGAAAAAAATGGCCATTTTTAGACCAAAACCATGGGTTAACCCCTTAGGAAAAATGTCAATTTTTCGACTTTTTGACTTCTTGTTTTTATAGCCTAGAAAGGCGTTTTTTCGTTCTAGAATATCATAAAAGACATTTTCCTGGTCTATATTGCCTAAAAAAAAAAGTTGGCAAAATGGCCATTTTTGAACCAAAACCATGGGTTAACCCCTTAGAAAAAATATGTCAATTTGTCGACTTTTTGGACTTCTTGTTTTTATACCCTACAAAGGCGTTTTTTAGTTCTAGAATATCATAAAAGACATTTTCCTGGGCTATATTGCCTAAAAAAAAAAAAAAAAAAGTTGGAAAATTGGCCATTTTTGGACCAAAACCATGGGTTAACCCCTTAGGAAAAATGTCAATTCTTCGACTTTTTGGACTTCTTGTTTTTATAGCCTAGAAAGGCGTTTTTTAGTTCTAGAATATCATAAAAGACATTTTCCTGGCCTATAGAGCCTAAAAAAAAAAAAAAAAAAGGAAAAATGGCCATTTTGGACCAAAACCATGGGTTAACCCCTTAGGAAAAATGTCAATTTTTCGACTTTTTGAACTTATTGTTTTTATACCCTACAAAGCCGTTTTTTCGTTCTAGAATATCATAAAAGACATTTTCCTGGCCTATATTGCCTAAAAAAAAAAAAAGGAAAATTGGCCATTTTGGACCAAAACCATGGGTTAACCCCTTAGGAAAAATGTCAATTTTTCGCCTTTTTGGACTTCTTCTTTTTATAGCCTAGAAAGGCGTTTTGTCGTTCTAGAATATCATAAAAGACATTTTCCTGGCCTATATTGCCTAATAAAAAAAAGGTTTGAAAAATGGCCTTTTTTGGACCAAAACCATGGGTTAACCCCTTAGGGAAAAATGTCAATTCTTTGACTTTTTGGACTTCTTGTTTTTATACCCTAGAACGGCGTTTTTTCGTTCTAGAATATCATAAAAGACATTTTCCTGGCCTATATTGCCGAAAAAAAAGAGTTGGAAAATTGGCCATTTTTGGACCGAAACCATGGGTTAACGCCTTGGAAAAAATGTCAATTTTTCGACTTTTGGGACTTCTTGTTCTATGGCCTAGACAGGCGTTTTTTCGTTCTAGAATATCATAAAAGACATTTTCCTGGTCTCTATTGCCTAAAAAAAAAAAGTTGGCAAAATGGCCATGTTTGGACCAAAACCATGGGTTAACCACTTAGGAAGAATGTCAATTTCTCGACTTATTGTACTTCTTGTTTTTATAGCCTAGAAAGGCGTTTTTTCGTTCTAGAATATCATAAAAGACATTTTCCTGGCCTATATTCCCTAAAAAAAAAAGTTCGAAAAATGGCCATGTTTGGACCAAAACCTTGGGTTAACCCCATAGGAAAAAGGTCAATTTTTCGGTTGTTTGCACTTCCTTTATTTATAGCCTAGAAAAGTGTTTTTTGTTTTAGATTGTCGTAAAAGACATGTTTAGGCCTATTTTCCATAAAAAGTTGGAAGAATGGCTATTTTTGGAACAAAACCATGGGTTAACCCCTTTCAAAATATGTCAATTTTTCGACTGTTTAAACTTCTTGTTTTTATAGCTTAGACAGGCTTTTTTTCCTTTTACAATATCGTAAAACACATTTTCCTGGCGTATACTGCTTAAAACAAAAAAGTTCGAAAAATGGCCATCTTTAGACCAAAACCATGGGTTAACCCCTTAGGAAAAATGTCAATTTTTCGACTTTTTGGACTTCTTGATTTTATACCCTACAAAGGCGTTTTTTAGCTCTAGAATATCATAAAAGACATTTTCCTGGCTTATATTGCCTAAAAAACAAAGTTGGAAAATTGGCCATTTTTGGACCAAAACGATGGGTTAACCCCTTAGAAAAAAAGGCCAATTTTTTGGACTTTTTGGACTTCTTGTTTTTATAGCCTAGAAAGGCGTTTTGTCGTTCTAGAATATCATAAAAGACATTTTCCTGGCCTATATTGCCTAATAAAAAAAAGTTGGATAAATGGCCATTTTTGGACCAAAACCATGGGTTAACCCCTTAGGGAAAAATGTCAATTCTTCGACTTTTTGGACTTCTTGTTTTTATACCCTAGAAAGGCGTTTTTTCGTTCTAGAATATCATAAAAGACATTTTCCTGGCCTATATTGCCTAAAAAAAAAATTTGGAAAAATGGCCATTTTGGACCAAAACCATGGGTTAACCCGTTAGGAAAAATGTCAATTTTTCGACTTTTTGGACTTCTTGATTTTATAGCCTAGAAAGGCGTTTTTTCGTGCTAGAATATCATAAAAGACATTTTCCTGGCCTATATTGCCGAAAAAAAAGAGTTGGAAAATTGGCCATTATTGGACCAAAACCATGGGTTAACGCGTTGGAAAAAATGTCAATTTTTCGACTTTTGGGACTTCTTGTTCTATGGCCTAGACAGGCGTTTTTTCGTTCTAGAATATCATAAAAGACATTTTCCTGGTCTATATTGCCTAAAAAAAAAAAGTTGGCAAAATGGCCATTTTTGGACCAAAACCATGGGTTAACCACTTAGGAAGAATGTCAATTTCTCGACTTATTGGACTTGTTGTTTTTATAGCCTAGAAAGGCGTTTTTTCGTTCTAGAATATCATAAAAGACATTTTCCTGGCCTATATTGCCTAAAAAAAAAAGTTCGAAAAATGGCCATTTTTGGACCAAAACCTTGGGTTAACCCTTTAGGAAAAAGGTCAATATTTCGGTTGTTTGAACTTCTTGTATTTATAGCCTAGAAAAGTGTTTTTTTGTTTTAGATTATCGTAAAAGACATGTTTAGGCCTATTTTCCATAAAAAAAGTTGGAAGAATGGCTATTTTTGGAACAAAACCATGGGTTAACCCCTTTCAAAATATGTCAATTTTTCGACTGTTTAAACTTCTTGTTTTTATAGCATAGAAAGGCTTTTGTCGTTTTACAATATCGTAAAACACATTTTCCTGGCGTATACTGCTTAAAACAAAAAAGTTGGAAAAATGACCATTTTTAGACCAAAACCATGGGTTAACCCCTTAGGAAAAATGTCAATTTTACGACTTTTTGAACTTCTTGATTTTATAGCCTAGAAAGGCGTTTTTTCGTTCTAGAATATCATAAAAGACATTTTCCTGGCTTATATTGCCTAAAAAACAAAGTTGGAAAATTGGCCATTTTTGGACCAAAACGATGGGTTAACCCCTTAGAAAAAAAGGTCAATTTTTTGGACTTTTTGGACTTCTTGTTTTTATAGCCTAGAAAGGCGTTTTGTCGTTCTAGAATATCATAAAAGACATTTTCCTGGCCTATATTGCCTAATAAAAAAGTTGGATAAATGGCCATTTTGGACCAAAACCATGGGTTAACCCCTTAGGGAAAAATGTCAATTCTTCGACTTTTTGACTTCTTGTTTTTATACCCTAGAAAGCCGTTTTTTTTGTTCTAGAATAACATAAAAGACATTTTCCTGGCCTATATTGCCTAAAAAAAAAGTCGGAATAATGGCCATTTTTGGACCAAAACCATGGGTTAACCCGTTAGGAAAAATGTCAATTTTTCGACTTTTTGGACTTCTTGATTTTATAGCCTAGAAAGGCGTTTTTTTTTGCTAGAATATCATAAAAGACATTTTCCTGCCCTATATTGCCGAAAAAAAAAAAGTTGGAAAATTCGCCATTATTGGACCAAAACCATGGGTTAACGCCTTGGAAAAAAATGTCAATTTTTCGACTTTTGGGACTTCTTGTTCTATGGCCTAGACAGGCGTTTTTTCGTTCTAGAATATGATAAAAGACATTTTCCTGGTCTATATTGCCTAAAAAAAAAAAAGTTGGCAAAATGGCCATTTTGGACCAAAACCATGGGTTAACCACTTAGGAAGAATGTCAATTTCTCGACTTATTGGACTTGTTGTTTTTATAGCCTAGAAAGGCGTTTTTTCGTTCTAGAATATCATAAAAGACATTTTCCTGGCTTATATTGCCTAAAAAAAGTTCGAAAAATGGCCATTTTTGGACCAAAACCTTGGGTTAACCCTTTAGGAAAAAGGTCAATATATTTCCGTTGTTTGAACTTCTTGTATTTATAGCCTACAAAAGTGTTTTTTGTTTTTTTAGATTATCGTAAAAGACATGTTTAGGCCTATTTTCCATAAAAAAGTTGGAAGAATGGCTATTTTGGAACAAAACCATGGGTTAACCCCTTTCAAAATATGTCAATTTTTCGACTGTTTAAACTTCTTGTTTTTATAGCATAGAAAGGCTTTTTTTTCGTTTTACAATATCGTAAAACACATTTTCCTGGCGTATACTGCTTAAAACAAAAAAGTTGGAAAAATGGCCATTTTAGACCAAAACCATGGGTTAACCCCTTAGGAAAAATGTCAATTTTTCGACTTTTTGGACTTCTTGATTTTATAGCCTAGAAAGGCGTTTTTTCGTTCTAGAATATCATAAAAGACATTTTCCTGGCGGATATTGCCTTAAAAACAAAGTTGGAAAATTGGCCATTTTTGGACCAAAACGATGGGTTAACCCCTTAGAAAAAAGGCCAATTTTTGGACTTTTTGGACTTCTTGTTTTTATAGCCTAGAAAGGCGTTTTGTTGTTCTAGAATATCATAAAAGACATTTTCCTGGCCTATATTGCCTAATAAAAAAAAGTTGGATAAATGGCCATTTTTGGACCAAAACCATGGGTTAACCCCTTAGGGAAAAATGTCAATTCTTCGACTTTTTGGACTTCTTGTTTTTATACCCTAGAAAGGCGTTTTTTCGTTCTAGAATATCATAAAAGACATTTTCCTGGCCTATATTGCCTTAAAAAAAAAATTTGGAAAAATGGCCATTTTTGGACCAAAACCATGGGTTAACCCGTTAGGAAAAATGTCAATTTTTCGACTTTTTGGACTTCTTGATTTTATAGCCTAGAAAGGCGTTTTTTTTGTGCTAGAATATCATAAAAGACATTTTCCTGCCCTATATTGCCGAAAAAAAAGAGTTGGAAAATTCGCCATTATTGGACCAAAACCATGGGTTAACGCCTTGGAAAAAATTCAACGACTTTTCTTGTTCTATGGCCTACAGGCGTTTTTGTTCTAGAATATGATAAAAGCATTTTCCTGGTCTATATTGCCTAAAAAAAAAAAAAAATGGCAAAATGCCAGGACCAAAACCATGGGTTTTTGTCAATTTTTCTTTTTGGACTTCTTGATTTTATAGCCTGAAAGGCGTTTTTCGTGCTAAATATCATTTTTTCCTGGCCTATATTGCCGAAAAAAAAGAGTTGGAAAATTGGCCATTATTGGACCAAAACCATGGGTTAACGCGTTGGAAAAAATGTCAATTTTTCGACTTTTGGGACTTCTTGTTCTATGGCCTAGACAGGCGTTTTTTCGTTCTAGAATATGATAAAAGACATTTTCTTGGTCTATATTGCCTAAAAAAAAAAAAAAAAGTTGGAAAATGGCCATTTTGGACCAAAACCATGGGTTAACCACTTAGGAAGAATGTCAATTTCTCGACTTATTGGACTTGTTGTTTTTATAGCCTAGAAAGGCGTTTTTTCGTTCTAGAATATCATAAAAGACATTTTCCTGGCCTATATTGCCTAAAAAAAAAAAAAGTTCGAAAAATGGCCATTTTTGGACCAAAACCTTGGGTTAACCCTTTAGGAAAAAGGTCAATATTTCGGTTGTTTGAACTTCTTGTATTTATAGCCTAGAAAAGTGTTTTTTGTTTTAGATTATCGTAAAAGACATGTTTAGGCCTATTTTCCATAAAAAAAGTTGGAAGAATGGCTATTTTTGGAACAAAACCATGGGTTAACCCCTTTCAAAATATGTCAATTTTTCGACTGTTTAAACTTCTTGTTTTTATAGCATAGAAAGGCTTTTTTTCGTTTTACAATATCGTAAAACACATTTTCCTGGCGTATACTGCTTAAAACAAAAAAGTTGGAAAAATGACCATTTTTAGACCAAAACCATGGGTTAACCCCTTAGGAAAAATGTCAATTTTACGACTTTTTGAACTTCTTGATTTTATAGCCTAGAAAGGCGTTTTTTCGTTCTAGAATATCATAAAAGACATTTTCCTGGCTTATATTGCCTAAAAAACAAAGTTGGAAAATTGGCCATTTTTGGACCAAAACGATGGGTTAACCCCTTAGAAAAAAAGGTCAATTTTTTGGACTTTTTGGACTTCTTGTTTTTATAGCCTAGAAAGGCGTTTTGTCGTTCTAGAATATCATAAAAGACATTTTCCTGGCCTATATTGCCTAATAAAAAAAAGTTGGATAAATGGCCATTTTTGGACCAAAACCATGGGTTAACCCCTTAGGGAAAAATGTCAATTCTTCGACTTTTTGGACTTCTTGTTTTTATACCCTAGAAAGGCGTTTTTTCGTTCTAGAATATCATAAAAGACATTTTCCTGGCCTATATTGCCTTAAAAAAAAAATTTGGAAAAATGGCCATTTTTGGACCAAAACCATGGGTTAACCCGTTAGGAAAAATGTCAATTTTTCGACTTTTTGGACTTCTTGATTTTATAGCCTAGAAAGGCGTTTTTTTGTGCTAGAATATCATAAAAGACATTTTCCTGCCCTATATTGCCGAAAAAAAAAAAGAGTTGGAAAATTCGCCATTATTGGACCAAAACCATGGGTTAACGCCTTGGAAAAAATGTCAATTTTTCGACTTTTGGGACTTCTTGTTCTATGGCCTAGACAGGCGTTTTTTCGTTCTAGAATATGATAAAAGACATTTTCCTGGTCTATATTGCCTAAAAAAAAGTTGGCAAAATGGCCATTTTTGGACCAAAACCATGGGTTAACCACTTAGGAAGAATGTCAATTTCTCGACTTATTGGACTTGTTGTTTTTTATAGCCTAGAAAGGCGTTCTTTCTTTCTATAATATCGTAAAAGTCATTTTCCAGGCCTATATTGAATTAAAAAAAAGTTCGAAAAATGGCCATATTTGAACCAAAACCATGGGTTAACCCGTTTGGAAAAAAGGTCAATATTTCCGTTGTTTGAACTTCTTGTATTTATAGCCTACAAAAGTGTTTTTTTGTTTTAGATTATCGTAAAAGACATGTTTAGGCCTATTTTCCATAAAAAAAGTTGGAAGAATGGCTATTTTTGGAACAAAACCATGGGTTAACCCCTTTCAAAATATGTCAATTTTTCGACTGTTTAAACTTCTTGTTTTTATAGCATAGAAAGGCTTTTTTTCGTTTTACAATATCGTAAAACACATTTTCCTGGCGTATACTGCTTAAAACAAAAAAGTTGGAAAAATGGCCATTTTTAGACCAAAACCATGGGTTAACCCCTTAGGAAAAATGTCAATTTTTCGACTTTTTGGACTTCTTGATTTTATAGCCTAGAAAGGCGTTTTTTCGTTCTAGAATATCATAAAAGACATTTTCCTGGCGGATATTGCCTTAAAAACAAAGTTGGAAAATTGGCCATTTTTGGACCAAAACGATGGGTTAACCCCTTAGAAAAAAAGGCCAATTTTTTGGACTTTTTGGACTTCTTGTTTTTATAGCCTAGAAAGGCGTTTTGTTGTTCTAGAATATCATAAAAGACATTTTCCTGGCCTATATTGCCTAATAAAAAAAAGTTGGATAAATGGCCATTTTTGGACCAAAACCATGGGTTAACCCCTTAGGGAAAAATGTCAATTCTTCGACTTTTTGGACTTCTTGTTTTTATACCCTAGAAAGGCGTTTTTTCGTTCTAGAATATCATAAAAGACATTTTCCTGGCCTATATTGCCTTAAAAAAAAAATTTGGAAAAATGGCCATTTTTGGACCAAAACCATGGGTTAACCCGTTAGGAAAAATGTCAATTTTTCGACTTTTTGGACTTCTTGATTTTATAGCCTAGAAAGGCGTTTTTTTTGTGCTAGAATATCATAAAAGACATTTTCCTGCCCTATATTGCCGAAAAAAAAGAGTTGGAAAATTCGCCATTATTGGACCAAAACCATGGGTTAACGCCTTGGAAAAAATGTCAATTTTTCGACTTTTGGGACTTCTTGTTCTATGGCCTAGACAGGCGTTTTTTCGTTCTAGAATATGATAAAAGACATTTTCCTGGTCTATATTGCCTAAAAAAAAAAAGTTGGCAAAATGGCCATTTTTGGACCAAAACCATGGGTTAACCACTTAGGAAGAATGTCAATTTCTCGACTTATTGGACTTGTTGTTTTTATAGCCTAGAAAGGCGTTTTTTTTCGTTCTAGAATATCATAAAAGACATTTTCCTGGCTTATATTGCCTAAAAAAAAAGTTCGAAAAATGGCCATTTTGGACCAAAACCTTTGGTTAACCCTTTAGGAAAAAGGTCAATATTTCCGTTGTTTGAACTTCTTGTATTTATAGCCTACAAAAGTGTTTTTTTGTTTTAGATTATCGTAAAAGACATGTTTAGGCCTATTTTCCATAAAAAAAGTTGGAAGAATGGCTATTTTTGGAACAAAACCATGGGTTAACCCCTTTCAAAATATGTCAATTTTTCGACTGTTTAAACTTCTTGTTTTTATAGCATAGAAAGGCTTTTTTTCGTTTTACAATATCGTAAAACACATTTTCCTGGCGTATACTGCTTAAAACAAAAAGTTGGAAAAATGGCCATTTTAGACCAAAACCATGGGTTAACCCCTTAGGAAAAATGTCAATTTTTTTCGACTTTTTGAACTTCTTGATTTTATAGCCTAGAAAGGCGTTTTTTCGTTCTAGAATATCATAAAAGACATTTTCCTGGCGGATATTGCCTTAAAAACAAAGTTGGAAAATTGGCCATTTTTGGACCAAAACGATGGGTTAACCCCTTAGAAAAAAAGGCCAATTTTTTGGACTTTTTGGACTTCTTGTTTTTATAGCCTAGAAAGGCGTTTTGTTGTTCTAGAATATCATAAAAGACATTTTCCTGGCCTATATTGCCTAATAAAAAAAAGTTGGATAAATGGCCATTTTTGGACCAAAACCATGGGTTAACCCCTTAGGGAAAAATGTCAATTCTTCGACTTTTTGGACTTCTTGTTTTTATACCCTAGAAAGGCGTTTTTTCGTTCTAGAATATCATAAAAGACATTTTCCTGGCCTATATTGCCTTAAAAAAAAAATTTGGAAAAATGCCCATTTTTGGACCAAAACCATGGGTTAACCCCTTAGGAAAATTGTCAATTTTTCGACTTTTTGGACTTCTTCTTTTTATAGCCTAGAAAGGCGTTTTTTTGTTCTAGAATATCATAAAAGACATTTTCCTGGCCTATATTGCCGAAAAAAGAAAGTTGGAAAGTTGGCCATTTTTGGACCAAAACCATGGGTTAACCCCTTAGGACAAATGTCAATTTTTCGACTTTTTGGACTTCTTGTTTTTATACCCTACAAAGGCGTTTTTTCGTTCTAGAATATCATAAAAGACATTTTCCTGGCCTATATTGCCTAAAAAAAAAAAGTTGAAAAAATGGCGATTTTTGGACCAAAACCATGGGTTAACCCCTTGGGAAAAATGTCAATTTTTCGACTTTTTGGACTTCTTGTTTTTATTGTTTAGAAAGGCGTTTTTTCGTTCTAGAATATCATTGGGGACATTTTCCTGGCTTATATTGCCTAAAAAAAAAGGCTGGAAAAATGGCCATTTTTGGACCAAAACGATGGGTTAACCCCTTAGAAAAAAAGGCCAATTTCTTGGACTTTTTGGACTTCTTCTTTTTATAGCCTAGAAAGGCGTTTTTTTGTTCTAGAATACCATAAAAGACATTTTCCTGGCCTATATTGCCTAAAAAAAAAAACTTGGAAAAATGGCCATTTTTGGACCAAAACCATGGGTTAACCCCTTAGGAAAAATGTCAATTTTTCGACTTTTTGGACTTCTTGATTTTATAGCCTAGAAAGGCGTTTTTTCGTGCTAGAATATCATAAAAGACATTTTCCTGGCCTATATTGCCGAAAAAAAAGAGTTGGAAAATTGGCCATTTTTGGACCAAAACCATGGGTTAACCCCTTAGGAAAAATGTGAATTTTTCGACCTTTTGGACTTCTTATTTTTATAGCCTACAAAGGCGTTTTTTTCGTTCTAGAATATCATAAAGGAAATTTTCCTCGCCTATAATGCCTAAAAAAAAATTTAGAAAAATGGCCATTTTTGGACCAAAACCATGGGTTAACCCCCTTAGGAAAAATGTCAATTTTTCGGTTGTTTGAACTTCTTGTATTTATAGCCTAGAAAAGTGTTTTTTGTTTTAGATTGTCGTAAAAGACATGTTTAGGCCTATTTTCCATTAAAAAGTTGGAAGAATGGCTATTTTTTGGAACAAAACCATCGGTTAACCCCTTTCAAAATATGTCAATTTTTCGACTGTTTAAACTTCTTGTTTTTATAGCATAGAAAGGCTTTTTTTTCCTTTTACAATATCGTAAAACACATTTTCCTGGCATATACTGCTTAAAACAAAAAAGTTGGAAAAATGGCCATTTTTAGACCAAAACCATGGGTTAACCCCTTAGGAAAAATGTCAATTTTTCGACTTTTTGACTTCTTGTTTTTATAGCCTAGAAAGGCGTTTTTTCGTTCTAGAATATCATAAAAGACATTTTCCTGGCCTATATTGCCTTAAAAAAAAAATTTGGAAAAATGGCCATTTTTGGACCAAAACCATGGGTTAACCCGTTAGGAAAAATGTCAATTTTTCGACTTTTTGGACTTCTTGATTTTATAGCCTAGAAAGGCGTTTTTTTTGTGCTAGAATATCATAAAAGACATTTTCCTGCCCTATATTGCCGAAAAAAAAGAGTTGGAAAATTCGCCATTATTGGACCAAAACCATGGGTTAACGCCTTGGAAAAAATGTCAATTTTTCGACTTTTGGGACTTCTTGTTCTATGGCCTAGACAGGCGTTTTTTCGTTCTAGAATATGATAAAAAGACATTTTCCTGGTCTATATTGCCTAAAAAAAAAAAAAGTTGGCAAAATGGCCATTTTTGGACCAAAACCATGGGTTAACCACTTAGGAAGAATGTCAATTTCTCGACTTATTGGACTTGTTGTTTTTATAGCCTAGAAAGGCGTTTTTTTCGTTCTAGAATATCATAAAAGACATTTTCCTGGCTTATATTGCCTAAAAAAAGTTCGAAAAATGGCCATTTTGGACCAAAACCTTGGGTTAACCCTTTAGGAAAAAGGTCAATATTTCCGTTGTTTGAACTTCTTGTATTTATAGCCTACAAAAGTGTTTTTTTTGTTTTAGATTATCGTAAAAGACATGTTTAGGCCTATTTTCCATAAAAAAGTTGGAAGAATGGCTATTTTTGGAACAAAACCATGGGTTAACCCTTTCAAAATATGTCAATTTTTCGACTGTTTAAACTTCTTGTTTTTATAGCATAGAAAGGCTTTTTTTCGTTTTACAATATCGTAAAACACATTTTCCTGGCGTATACTGCTTAAAACAAAAAAAGTTGGAAAAATGGCCATTTTAGACCAAAACCATGGGTTAACCCCTTAGGAAAAATGTCAATTTTTCGACTTTTTGACTTCTTGATTTTATAGCCTAGAAAGGCGTTTTTTTTCGTTCTAGAATATCATAAAAGACATTTTCCTGGCGGATATTGCCTTAAAAAAAAAGTTGGAAAATTGGCCATTTTTGGACCAAAACGATGGGTTAACCCCTTAGAAAAAAAAAAAGGCCAATTTTTTGGACTTTTTGGACTTCTTGTTTTTATAGCCTAGAAAGGCGTTTTGTTGTTCTAGAATATCATAAAAGACATTTTCCTGGCCTATATTGCCTAATAAAAAAAAAGTTGGATAAATGGCCATTTTTGGACCAAAACCATGGGTTAACCCCTTAGGGAAAAATGTCAATTCTTCGACTTTTTGGACTTCTTGTTTTATACCCTAGAAAGGCGTTTTTTCGTTCTAGAATATCATAAAAGACATTTTCCTGGCCTATATTGCCTAAAAAAAAAAAATTTGGAAAAATGCCCATTTTTGGACCAAAACCATGGGTTAACCCCTTAGGAAAATTGTCAATTTTTCGACTTTTTGGACTTCTTCTTTTTATAGCCTAGAAAGGCGTTTTTTTGTT
The DNA here is from genome assembly GCA_942486035.1 of Porites lobata. NCBI lineage: Eukaryota > Metazoa > Cnidaria > Anthozoa > Scleractinia > Poritidae > Porites > Porites lobata. The sequence goes on from CALNXK010000357.1 coordinate 93,076, forward strand.
CTAGAATATCATAAAAGACATTTTCCTGGCCTATATTGCCGAAAAAAGAAAGTTGGAAAGTTGGCCATTTTTGGACCAAAACCATGGGTTAACCCCTTAGGACAAATGTCAATTTTTCGACTTTTGGACTTCTTGTTTTTATACCCTACAAAGGCGTTTTTTCGTTCTAGAATATCATAAAAAGACATTTTCCTGGCCTATATTGCCTAAAAAAAAAAAAAAAAGTTGAAAAAATGGCGATTTTTGGACCAAAACCATGGGTTAACCCCTTGGGAAAAATGTCAATTTTTCGACTTTTTGGACTTCTTGTTTTTATTGTTTAGAAAGGCGTTTTTTTCGTTCTAGAATATCATTAGGGACATTTTCCTGGCTTATATTGCCTAAAAAAAAAAAAGGCTGGAAAAATGGCCATTTTGGACCAAAACGATGGGTTAACCCCTTAGAAAAAAGGCCAATTTCTTGGACTTTTTGGACTTCTTCTTTTATAGCCTAGAAAGGCGTTTTTTGTTCTAGAATACCATAAAAGACATTTTCCTGGCCTATATTGCCTAAAAAAAAAAACTTGGAAAAATGGCCATTTTTGGACCAAAACCATGGGTTAACCCCTTAGGAAAAATGTCAATTTTTCGACTTTTTGGACTTCTTGATTTTATAGCCTAGAAAGGCGTTTTTTCGTGCTAGAATATCATAAAAGACATTTTCCTGGCCTATATTGCCGAAAAAAAAGAGTTGGAAAATTGGCCATTTTTGGACCAAAACCATGGGTTAACCCCTTAGGAAAAATGTGAATTTTTCGACCTTTTGGACTTCTTATTTTTATAGCCTACAAAGGCGTTTTTTCGTTCTAGAATATCATAAAGGAAATTTTCCTCGCCTATAATGCCTAAAAAAAAATGTTAGAAAAATGGCCATTTTTGGACCAAAACCATGGGTTAACCCCTTAGGAAAAATGTCAATTTTTCGGTTGTTTGAACTTCTTGTATTTATAGCCTAGAAAAGTGTTTTTTTGTTTTAGATTGTCGTAAAAGACATGTTTAGGCCTATTTTCCATTAAAAAAGTTGGAAGAATGGCTATTTTTGGAACAAAACCATCGGTTAACCCCTTTCAAAATATGTCAATTTTTCGACTGTTTAAACTTCTTGTTTTTATAGCATAGAAAGGCTTTTTTTCCTTTTACAATATCGTAAAACACATTTTCCTGGCATATACTGCTTAAAACAAAAAAGTTGGAAAAATGGCCATTTTTAGACCAAAACCATGGGTTAACCCCTTAGGAAAAATGTCAATTTTTCGACTTTTTGACTTCTTGTTTTTATAGCCTAGAAAGGCGTTTTTTCGTTCTAGAATATCATAAAAGACATTTTCCTGGTCTATATTGCCTAAAAAAAAAAAAAGTTGGCAAAATGGCCATTTTTTGAACCAAAACCATGGGTTAACCCCTTAGAAAAAAAATATGTCAATTTGTCGACTTTTTGGACTTCTTGTTTTTATACCCTACAAAGGCGTTTTTTTAGTTCTAGAATATCATAAAAGACATTTTCCTGGGCTATATTGCCTAAAAAAAAAAAGTTGGAAAATTGGCCATTTTTGGACCAAAACCATGGGTTAACCCCTTAGGAAAAATGTCAATTCTTCGACTTTTTGGACTTCTTGTTTTTATAGCCTAGAAAGGCGTTTTTTAGTTCTAGAATATCATAAAAGACATTTTCCTGGCCTATAGAGCCTAAAAAAAAAAAAGTTGGAAAAATGGCCATTTTTGGACCAAAACCATGGGTTAACCCCTTAGGAAAAATGTCAATTTTTCGACTTTTTGAACTTATTGTTTTTATACCCTACAAAGCCGTTTTTTCGTTCTAGAATATCATAAAAGACATTTTCCTGGCCTATATTGCCTAAAAAAAAAAAGTAGGAAAATTGGCCATTTTTGGACCAAAACCATGGGTTAACCCCTTAGGAAAAATGTCAATTTTTCGCCTTTTTGGACTTCTTCTTTTTATAGCCTAGAAAGGCGTTTTGTCGTTCTAGAATATCATAAAAGACATTTTCCTGGCCTATATTGCCTAATAAAAAAAAGGTTTGAAAAATGGCCTTTTTTGGACCAAAACCATGGGTTAACCCCTTAGGGAAAAATGTCAATTCTTTGACTTTTTGGACTTCTTGTTTTTATACCCTAGAACGGCGTTTTTTCGTTCTAGAATATCATAAAAGACATTTTCCTGGCCTATATTGCCGAAAAAAAAGAGTTGGAAAATTCGCCATTTTTGGACCGAAACCATGGGTTAACGCCTTGGAAAAAATGTCAATTTTTCGACTTTTGGGACTTCTTGTTCTATGGCCTAGACAGGCGTTTTTTCGTTCTAGAATATCATAAAAGACATTTTCCTGGTCTCTATTGCCTAAAAAAAAAAAGTTGGCAAAATGGCCATGTTTGGACCAAAACCATGGGTTAACCACTTAGGAAGAATGTCAATTTCTCGACTTATTGTACTTCTTGTTTTTATAGCCTAGAAAGGCGTTTTTTCGTTCTAGAATATCATAAAAGACATTTTCCTGGCCTATATTCCCTAAAAAAAAAAGTTCGAAAAATGGCCATGTTTGGACCAAAACCTTGGGTTAACCCCATAGGAAAAAGGTCAATTTTTCGGTTGTTTGCACTTCCTTTATTTATAGCCTAGAAAAGTGTTTTTTTGTTTTAGATTGTCGTAAAAGACATGTTTAGGCCTATTTTCCATAAAAAAGTTGGAAGAATGGCTATTTTTGGAACAAAACCATGGGTTAACCCCTTTCAAAATATGTCAATTTTTCGACTGTTTAAACTTCTTGTTTTTATAGCTTAGACAGGCTTTTTTTCCTTTTACAATATCGTAAAACACATTTTCCTGGCGTATACTGCTTAAAACAAAAAAGTTCGAAAAATGGCCATCTTTAGACCAAAACCATGGGTTAACCCCTTAGGAAAAATGTCAATTTTTCGACTTTTTGGACTTCTTGATTTTATACCCTACAAAGGCGTTTTTTAGCTCTAGAATATCATAAAAGACATTTTCCTGGCTTATATTGCCTAAAAAACAAAGTTGGAAAATTGGCCATTTTTGGACCAAAACGATGGGTTAACCCCTTAGAAAAAAAGGCCAATTTTTTGGACTTTTTGGACTTCTTGTTTTTATAGCCTAGAAAGGCGTTTTGTCGTTCTAGAATATCATAAAAGACATTTTCCTGGCCTATATTGCCTAATAAAAAAAAGTTGGATAAATGGCCATTTTTGGACCAAAACCATGGGTTAACCCCTTAGGGAAAAATGTCAATTCTTCGACTTTTTGGACTTCTTGTTTTTATACCCTAGAAAGGCGTTTTTTCGTTCTAGAATATCATAAAAGACATTTTCCTGGCCTATATTGCCTAAAAAAAAAATTTGGAAAAATGGCCATTTTTGGACCAAAACCATGGGTTAACCCGTTAGGAAAAATGTCAATTTTTCGACTTTTTGGACTTCTTGATTTTATAGCCTAGAAAGGCGTTTTTTCGTGCTAGAATATCATAAAAGACATTTTCCTGGCCTATATTGCCGAAAAAAAAGAGTTGGAAAATTGGCCATTATTGGACCAAAACCATGGGTTAACGCGTTGGAAAAAATGTCAATTTTTCGACTTTTGGGACTTCTTGTTCTATGGCCTAGACAGGCGTTTTTTCGTTCTAGAATATGATAAAAGACATTTTCTTGGTCTATATTGCCTAAAAAAAAAAAGTTGGCAAAATGGCCATTTTTGGACCAAAACCATGGGTTAACCACTTAGGAAGAATGTCAATTTCTCGACTTATTGGACTTGTTGTTTTTATAGCCTAGAAAGGCGTTTTTTCGTTCTAGAATATCATAAAAGACATTTTCCTGGCCTATATTGCCTAAAAAAAAAAGTTCGAAAAATGGCCATTTTTGGACCAAAACCTTGGGTTAACCCTTTAGGAAAAAAGGTCAATATTTCGGTTGTTTGAACTTCTTGTATTTATAGCCTAGAAAAGTGTTTTTTTGTTTTAGATTATCGTAAAAGACATGTTTAGGCCTATTTTCCATAAAAAAAGTTGGAAGAATGGCTATTTTTGGAACAAAACCATGGGTTAACCCCTTTCAAAATATGTCAATTTTTCGACTGTTTAAACTTCTTGTTTTTATAGCATAGAAAGGCTTTTTTTTCGTTTTACAATATCGTAAAACACATTTTCCTGGCGTATACTGCTTAAAACAAAAAGTTGGAAAAATGACCATTTTAGACCAAAACCATGGGTTAACCCCTTAGGAAAAATGTCAATTTTACGACTTTTTGAACTTCTTGATTTTATAGCCTAGAAAGGCGTTTTTTTTTTTCTAGAATATCATAAAAGACATTTTCCTGGCTTATATTGCCTAAAAAACAAAGTTGGAAAATTGGCCATTTTTGGACCAAAACGATGGGTTAACCCCTTAGAAAAAAAAAAAGGTCAATTTTTTGGACTTTTTGGACTTCTTGTTTTTATAGCCTAGAAAGGCGTTTTGTCGTTCTAGAATATCATAAAAGACATTTTCCTGGCCTATATTGCCTAATAAAAAAGTTGGATAAATGGCCATTTTGGACCAAAACCATGGGTTAACCCCTTAGGGAAAAATGTCAATTCTTCGACTTTTTGGACTTCTTGTTTTTATACCCTAGAAAGGCGTTTTTTTCGTTCTAGAATATCATAAAAGACATTTTCCTGGCCTATATTGCCTTAAAAAAAAAAATTTGGAAAAATGGCCATTTTGGACCAAAACCATGGGTTAACCCGTTAGGAAAAATGTCAATTTTTCGACTTTTTTGGACTTCTTGATTTTATAGCCTAGAAAGGCGTTTTTTTTTTGTGCTAGAATATCATAAAAGACATTTTCCTGCCCTATATTGCCGAAAAAAAAGAGTTGGAAAATTCGCCATTATTGGACCAAAACCATGGGTTAACGCCTTGGAAAAAATGTCAATTTTTCGACTTTTGGGACTTCTTGTTCTATGGCCTAGACAGGCGTTTTTTCGTTCTAGAATATGATAAAAGACATTTTCCTGGTCTATATTGCCTAAAAAATAAAAGTTGGCAAAATGGCCATTTTTGGACCAAAACCATGGGTTAACCACTTAGGAAGAATGTCAATTTCTCGACTTATTGGACTTGTTGTTTTTATAGCCTAGAAAGGCGTTTTTTCGTTCTAGAATATCATAAAAGACATTTTCCTGGCTTATATTGCCTAAAAAAAAAAGTTCGAAAAATGGCCATTTTGGACCAAAACCTTGGTTAACCCTTTAGGAAAAAGGTCAATATTTCCGTTGTTTGAACTTCTTGTATTTATAGCCTACAAAAGTGTTTTTTTTTTTTAGATTATCGTAAAGACATGTTTAGGCCTATTTTCCATAAAAAGTTGGAAGAATGGCTATTTTTGGAACAAAACCATGGGTTAACCCTTTCAAAATATGTCAATTTTTCGACTGTTTAAAACTTCTTGTTTTTATAGCATAGAAAGGCTTTTTTTCGTTTTTACAATATCGTAAAACACATTTTCCTGGCGTATACTGCTTAAAACAAAAAGTTGGAAAAATGGCCATTTTTAGACCAAAACCATGGGTTAACCCCTTAGGAAAAATGTCAATTTTTCGACTTTTTGACTTCTTGATTTTATAGCCTAGAAAGGCGTTTTTTCGTTCTAGAATATCATAAAAGACATTTTCCTGGCGGATATTGCCTTAAAAACAAAGTTGGAAAATTGGCCATTTTGGACCAAAACGATGGGTTAACCCCTTAGAAAAAAGGCCAATTTTTTGGACTTTTTGGACTTCTTGTTTTTATAGCCTAGAAAGGCGTTTTGTTGTTCTAGAATATCATAAAAGACATTTTCCTGGCCTATATTGCCTAATAAAAAAAAGTTGGATAAATGGCCATTTTTGGACCAAAACCATGGGTTAACCCCTTAGGGAAAAATGTCAATTCTTCGACTTTTTGGACTTCTTGTTTTTATAGCCTAGAAAGGCGTTTTTTCGTTCTAGAATATCATAAAAGACATTTTCCTGGCCTATATTGCCTTAAAAAAAAAAATTTGGAAAAATGGCCATTTTGGACCAAAACCATGGGTTAACCCGTTAGGAAAAATGTCAATTTTTCGACTTTTTGACTTCTTGATTTTATAGCCTAGAAAGGCGTTTTTTTTGTGCTAGAATATCATAAAAGACATTTTCCTGCCCTATATTGCCGAAAAAAAAAGAGTTGGAAAATTCGCCATTATTGGACCAAAACCATGGGTTAACGCCTTGGAAAAAAATGTCAATTTTTCGACTTTTGGGACTTCTTGTTCTATGGCCTAGACAGGCGTTTTTTCGTTCTAGAATATGATAAAAGACATTTTCCTGGTCTATATTGCCTAAAAAAAAAGTTGGCAAAATGGCCATTTTTGGACCAAAACCATGGGTTAACCACTTAGGAAGAATGTCAATTTCTCGACTTATTGGACTTGTTGTTTTTATAGCCTAGAAAGGCGTTTTTTTCGTTCTAGAATATCATAAAAGACATTTTCCTGGCTTATATTGCCTAAAAAAAAAGTTCGAAAAATGGCCATTTTTGGACCAAAACCTTGGGTTAACCCTTTAGGAAAAAGGTCAATATTTCCGTTGTTTGAACTTCTTGTATTTATAGCCTACAAAAGTGTTTTTTTGTTTTAGATTATCGTAAAAGACATGTTTAGGCCTATTTTCCATAAAAAGTTGGAAGAATGGCTATTTTGGAACAAAACCATGGGTTAACCCCTTTCAAAATATGTCAATTTTTCGACTGTTTAAACTTCTTGTTTTTATAGCATAGAAAGGCTTTTTTTTTTCGTTTTACAATATCGTAAGACACATTTTCCTGGCGTATACTGCTTAAAACAAAAAGTTGGAAAAATGGCCATTTTAGACCAAAACCATGGGTTAACCCCTTAGGAAAAATGTCAATTTTTCGACTTTTTGACTTCTTGATTTTATAGCCTAGAAAGGCGTTTTTTCGTTCTAGAATATCATAAAGACATTTTCCTGGCGGATATTGCCTTAAAAACAAAGTTGGAAAATTGGCCATTTTTTGGACCAAAACGATGGGTTAACCCCCTAGAAAAAAAAGGCCAATTTTTGGACTTTTTGGACTTCTTGTTTTTATAGCCTAGAAAGGCGTTTTGTTGTTCTAGAATATCATAAAAGACATTTTCCTGGCCTATATTGCCTAATAAAAAAAGTTGGATAAATGGCCATTTTGGACCAAAACCATGGGTTAACCCCTTAGGGAAAAATGTCAATTCTTCGACTTTTTGGACTTCTTGTTTTTATACCCTAGAAAGGCGTTTTTTCGTTCTAGAATATCATAAAAGACATTTTCCTGGCCTATATTGCCTAAAAAAAAATTTGGAAAAATGGCCATTTTGGACCAAAACCATGGGTTAACCCGTTAGGAAAAATGTCAATTTTTCGACTTTTTGACTTCTTGATTTTATAGCCTAGAAAGGCGTTTTTCGTGCTAGAATATCATAAAAGACATTTTCCTGGCCTATATTGCCGAAAAAAAGTTGGAAAATTGGCCATTATTGGACCAAAACCATCGGTTAACGCCTTGGAAAAAATGTCAATTTTTCGACTTTTGGGACTTCTTGTTCTATGGCCTAGACAGGCGTTTTTTTCGTTCTAGAATATCATAAAAGACATTTTCCTGGTTTATATTGCCTAAAAAAAAAAAGTTGGCAAAATGGCCATTTTGGACCAAAACCATGGGTTAACCACTTAGGAAGAATGTCAATTTCTCGACTTATTGGACTTGTTGTTTTTATAGCCTAGAAAGGCGTTTTTTCGTTCTAGAATATCATAAAAGACATTTTCCTGGCTTATATTGCCTAAAAAAAGTTCGAAAAATGGCCATTTTTGGACCAAAACCTTGGGTTAACCCTTTATCAAAAAGGTCAATATTTCCGTTGTTTGAACTTCTTGTATTTATAGCCTACAAAAGTGTTTTTTTTGTTTTAGATTATCGTAAAAAGACATGTTTAGGCCTATTTTCCATAAAAAAGTTGGAAGAATGGCTATTTTTGGAACAAAACCATGGGTTAACCCTTTCAAAATATGTCAATTTTTCGACTGTTTAAACTTCTTGTTTTTATAGCATAGAAAGGCTTTTTTTCGTTTTACAATATCGTAAAACACATTTTCCTGGCGTATACTGCTTAAAACAAAAAAGTTGGAAAAATGGCCATTTTAGACCAAAACCATGGGTTAACCCCTTAGGAAAAATGTCAATTTTTCGACTTTTTGGACTTCTTGATTTTATAGCCTAGAAAGGCGTTTTTTTCGTTCTAGAATATCATAAAAGACATTTTCCTGGCGGATATTGCCTTAAAAACAAAGTTGGAAAATTGGCCATTTTTGGACCAAAACGATGGGTTAACCCCTTAGAAAAAAAGCCAATTTTTGGACTTTTTGGACTTCTTGTTTTTATAGCCTAGAAAGGCGTTTTGTTGTTCTAGAATATCATAAAAGACATTTTCCTGGCCTATATTGCCTAATAAAAAAAAGTTGGATAAATGGCCATTTTTGGACCGAAACCATGGGTTAACCCCTTAGGGAAAAATGTCAATTCTTCGACTTTTTGGACTTCTTGTTTTTATACCCTAGAAAGGCGTTTTTTCGTTCTAGAATATCATAAAAGACATTTTCCTGGCCTATATTGCCTAAAAAAAAAAATTTGGAAAAATGGCCATTTTTGACCAAAACCATGGGTTAACCCGTTAGGAAAAATGTCAATTTTTCGACTTTTGGACTTCTTGATTTTATAGCCTAGAAAGGCGTTTTTTCGTGCTAGAATATCATAAAAGACATTTTCCTGGCCTATATTGCCGAAAAAAAGAGTTGGAAAATTCGCCATTATTGGACCAAAACCATCGGTTAACGCCTTGGAAAAAATGTCAATTTTTTCGACTTTTGGGACTTCTTGTTCTATGGCCTAGACAGGCGTTTTTTCGTTCTAGAATATCATAAAAGACATTTTCCTGCCCTATATTGCCTAAAAAAATAAGTTCGAAAAATGGCCATTTTTGGACCAAAACCTTGGGTTAACCCCATAGGAAAAAGGTCAATTTTTCGGTTGTTTGAACTTCTTGTATTTATAGCCTAGAAAAGTGTTTTTTTGTTTTAGATTAACGTAAAAGACAGGTTTTGGCCTATTTTCCATTAAAAAAGTTGGAAGAATGGCTGTTTTTGGAACAAAACCATGGGTTAACCCCTTTCAAAATATGTCAATTTTTCGACTGTTTGAACTTCTTGTTTTTATGGCCTAGAAAGGCGTTTTTTCGATCTAGAATATCGTAAAACACATTTTGCTGGCCTCTATTGCCTAAAAAAAAATTTTGGAAAAATGGTCATTTTTGAACCAAAACCATGGGTTAACCCGTTAGGAAAAAATGTAAATTTTTTCGACTTTTTGGACTTCTTGATTTTATAGCCTAGAAAGGCGTTTTTTTCGTGCTAGAATATCATAAAAGACATTTTCCTGGCCTATATTGCCGAAAAAAAAAGAGTTGGAAAATTGGCCATTTTTGGACCAAAACCATGGGTTAACGCCTTGGAAAAAATGTCAATTTTTTCGACTTTTGGGACTTCTTGTTCTATGGCCTAGACAGGCGTTTTTTTCGTTCTAGAATATCATAAGAGACATTTTCCTGGTCTATATTGCCTAAAAAAAAAAAAAAAAGTTGGCAAAATGGCTATTTTTGGACCAAAACCATGGGTTAACCACTTAGGAAGAATGTCAATTTCTCGACTTATTGTACTTCTTGTTTTTAAAGCCTAGAAAGGCGTTTTTCGTTCTAGAATATCATAAAAGACATTTTCCTGGCCTATATTGCCTAAAAAAAAAAGTTCGAAAAATGGCCATGTTTGGACCAAAACCTTGGGTTAACCCCATAGGAAAAAGGTCAATTTTTCAGTTGTTTGAACTTCCTTTATTTGTAGCCTAGAAAAGTGTTTTTTTTTTTTAGATTGTCGTAAAAGAAATGGTTAGGCCTATTTTCCATAAAAAAAGTTGGAAGAATGGCTATTTTTGGAACAAAACCATAGGTTAACCCCTTTCAAAATATGTCAATTTTTCGACTGTTTAAACTTCTTGTTTTTATAGCTTAGACAGGCTTTTTTTCCTTTTACAATATCGTAAAACACACTTTCCTGGCGTATACTGCTTAAAACAAAAAAGTTCGAAAAATGACCATTTTTACACCAAAACCATGGGTTAACCCCTTAGGAAAAATGTCAATTTTTCAACTTTTTGGACTTCTTGATTTTATACCCTACAAAGGCGTTTTGTCGTTCTAGAATATCATAAAAGACATTTTCCTGGCCTATATTGGCTAAAAAAAAAAAGTTGCAAAAATGGCCATTCTTGGACCAAAACCATGGGTTAACCCGTTGGGAAAAATGTCAATTTTTCGTCTTTTTGGACTTCTTGTTTTTATACCCTACAAAGGCGTTTTTTCGTTCTAGAATATCATAAAAGACATTTTCCTGGCCTATATTGCCTAAAAAAAAAATTTGGAAAAATGGCCATTTTTGGACCAAAACCATGGGTTAACCCGTTAGGAAAAATGTCAATTTTTCGACTTTTTGGACTTCTTGATTTTATAGCCTAGAAAGGCGTTTTTTCGTGCTAGAATATCATAAAAGACATTTTCCTGGCCTATATTGCCGAAAAAAAAGAGTTGGAAAATTGGCCATTATTGGACCAAAACCATCGGTTAACGCCTTGGAAAAAATGTCAATTTTTCGACTTTTGGGACTTCTTGTTCTATGGCCTAGACAGGCGTTTTTTCGTTCTAGAATATCATAAAAGACATTTTCCTGGTTTATATTGCCTAAAAAAAAAAAGTTGGCAAAATGGCCATTTTTGGACCAAAACCATGGGTTAACCACTTAGGAAGAATGTCAATTTCTCGACTTATTGGACTTGTTGTTTTTATAGCCTAGAAAGGCGTTTTTTCGTTCTAGAATATCATAAAAGACATTTTCCTGGCCTATATTGCCTAAAAAAAAAAGTTCGAAAAATGGCCATTTTTGGACCAAAACCTTGGGTTAACCCTTTAGGAAAAAGGTCAATATTTCCGTTGTTTGAACTTCTTGTATTTATAGCCTACAAAAAGTGTTTTTTTGTTTTAGATTATCGTAAAAGACATGTTTAGGCCTATTTTCCATAAAAAAGTTGGAAGAATGGCTATTTTTGAACAAAACCATGGGTTAACCCCTTTCAAAATATGTCAATTTTTCGACTGTTTAAACTTCTTGTTTTTATAGCATAGAAAGGCTTTTTTTTTCGTTTTACAATATCGTAAAACACATTTTCCTGGCGTATACTGCTTAAAACAAAAAGTTGGAAAATGGCCATTTTTTAGACCAAAACCATGGGTTAACCCCTTAGGAAAAATGTCAATTTTTCGACTTTTTGACTTCTTGATTTTATAGCCTAGAAAGGCGTTTTTTCGTTCTAGAATATCATAAAAGACATTTTCCTGGCGGATATTGCCTTAAAAACAAAGTTGGAAAATTGGCCATTTTTGGACCAAAACGATGGGTTAACCCCTTAGAAAAAAAGGCCAATTTTTTGGACTTTTTGGACTTCTTGTTTTTATAGCCTAGAAAGGCGTTTTGTTGTTCTAGAATATCATAAAAGACATTTTCCTGGCCTATATTGCCTAATAAAAAAAAGTTGGATAAATGGCCATTTTTGGACCAAAACCATGGGTTAACCCCTTAGGGAAAAATGTCAATTCTTCGACTTTTTGGACTTCTTGTTTTTATACCCTAGAAAGGCGTTTTTTCGTTCTAGAATATCATAAAAGACATTTTCCTGGCCTATATTGCCTAAAAAAAAAATTTGGAAAAATGGCCATTTTTGGACCAAAACCATGGGTTAACCCGTTAGGAAAAATGTCAATTTTTCGACTTTTTGGACTTCTTGATTTTATAGCCTAGAAAGGCGTTTTTTCGTGCTAGAATATCATAAAAGACATTTTCCTGGCCTATATTGCCGAAAAAAAAGAGTTGGAAAATTGGCCATTATTGGACCAAAACCATCGGTTAACGCCTTGGAAAAAATGTCAATTTTTCGACTTTTGGGACTTCTTGTTCTATGGCCTAGACAGGCGTTTTTTCGTTCTAGAATATCATAAAAGACATTTTCCTGGTTTATATTGCCTAAAAAAAAAAAGTTGGCAAACTGGCCATTTTTGGACCAAAACCATGGGTTAACCACTTAGGAAGAATGTCAATTTCTCGACTTATTGGACTTGTTGTTTTTATAGCCTAGAAAGGCGTTTTTTCGTTCTAGAATATCATAAAAGACATTTTCCTGGCCTATATTGCCTAAAAAAAAAATTTGGAAAAATGGCCATTTTTGGACCAAAACCATGGGTTAACCCGTTAGGAAAAATGTCAATTTTTCGACTTTTTGGACTTCTTGATTTTATAGCCTAGAAAGGCGTTTTTTCGTGCTAGAATATCATAAAAGACATTTTCCTGGCCTATATTGCCGAAAAAAAAGAGTTGGAAAATTGGCCATTATTGGACCAAAACCATCGGTTAACGCCTTGGAAAAAATGTCAATTTTTCGACTTTTGGGACTTCTTGTTCTATGGCCTAGACAGGCGTTTTTTCGTTCTAGAATATCATAAAAGACATTTTCCTGCCCTATATTGCCTAAAAAAATAAGTTCGAAAAATGGCCATTTTTGGACCAAAACCTTGGGTTAACCCCATAGGAAAAAGGTCAATTTTTCGGTTGTTTGAACTTCTTGTATTTATAGCCTAGAAAAGTGTTTTTTTGTTTTAGATTAACGTAAAAGACAGGTTTTGGCCTATTTTCCATTAAAAAAGTTGGAAGAATGGCTGTTTTTGGAACAAAACCATGGGTTAACCCCTTTCAAAATATGTCAATTTTTCGACTGTTTGAACTTCTTGTTTTTATGGCCTAGAAAGGCGTTTTTTCGATCTAGAATATCGTAAAACACATTTTGCTGGCCTCTATTGCCTAAAAAAAAATTTTGGAAAAATGGTCATTTTTGAACCAAAACCATGGGTTAACCCGTTAGGAAAAATGTAAATTTTTCGACTTTTTGGACTTCTTGATTTTATAGCCTAGAAAGGCGTTTTTTCGTGCTAGAATATCATAAAAGACATTTTCCTGGCCTATATTGCCGAAAAAAAAGAGTTGGAAAATTGGCCATTTTTGGACCAAAACCATGGGTTAACGCCTTGGAAAAAATGTCAATTTTTCGACTTTTGGGACTTCTTGTTCTATGGCCTAGACAGGCGTTTTTTCGTTCTAGAATATCATAAGAGACATTTTCCTGGTCTATATTGCCTAAAAAAAAAAAGTTGGCAAAATGGCTATTTTTGGACCAAAACCATGGGTTAACCACTTAGGAAGAATGTCAATTTCTCGACTTATTGTACTTCTTGTTTTTAAAGCCTAGAAAGGCGTTTTTTCGTTCTAGAATATCATAAAAGACATTTTCCTGGCCTATATTGCCTAAAAAAAAAAGTTCGAAAAATGGCCATGTTTGGACCAAAACCTTGGGTTAACCCCATAGGAAAAAGGTCAATTTTTCAGTTGTTTGAACTTCCTTTATTTGTAGCCTAGAAAAGTGTTTTTTTTTTTTAGATTGTCGTAAAAGAAATGGTTAGGCCTATTTTCCATAAAAAAAGTTGGAAGAATGGCTATTTTTGGAACAAAACCATAGGTTAACCCCTTTCAAAATATGTCAATTTTTCGACTGTTTAAACTTCTTGTTTTTATAGCTTAGACAGGCTTTTTTTCCTTTTACAATATCGTAAAACACACTTTCCTGGCGTATACTGCTTAAAACAAAAAAGTTCGAAAAATGACCATTTTTAGACCAAAACCATGGGTTAACCCCTTAGGAAAAATGTCAATTTTTCGACTTTTTGGACTTCTTGATTTTATACCCTACAAAGGCGTTTTGTCGTTCTAGAATATCATAAAAGACATTTTCCTGGCCTATATTGGCTAAAAAAAAAAAGTTGCAAAAATGGCCATTTTTGGACCAAAACCATGGGTTAACCCGTTGGGAAAAATGTCAATTTTTCGCCTTTTTGGACTTCTTGTTTTTATACCCTACAAAGGCGTTTTTTCGTTCTAGAATATCATAAAAGACATTTTCCTGGCCTATATTGCCTAAGAAAAAAAACTTGAAAAAATGGTCATTTTTGGACCAAAACCATGCGTTAACCCCTTGGGAAAAATGTCAATTTTTCGACTTTTTGGACTTCTTGATTTTATAGCCTAGAAAGGCGTTTTTTCGTGCTAGAATATCATAAAAGACATTTTTCTGGCCTATATTGCCGAAAAAAAAGAGTTGGAAAATTCGCCATTTTTGGACCAAAACCATGGGTTAACGCCTTGGAAAAAATGTCAATTTCTCGACTTTTGGGACTTCTTGTTCTATGGCCTAGACAGGCGTTTTTTCGTTCTAGAATATCATAAAAGACATTTTCCTGGCCTATATTGCCTAAAAAAAAAAGTTGGAAAAATGGCCATTTTTGGACCAAAACCATGGGTTAACCCCTTAGGAAAAATGTCAATTTTTCGACTTTTTGGACTTCCTGTTTTTATACCCTACAAAGGCGTTTTTTTGTTCTAGAATATCATAAAAGACATTTTCCTGGCCTATATTGCCTAAAAAAAACAGTTGGAAAAATGGCCATTTTTGGACCAAAACCATGGGTTAACCCCTTAGGAAAAATGTCAATTTTTCGACTTTTGGGACTTCTTGTTTTTATACCCTACAAAGGGGTTTTTTATTTCTAGAATATGATAAAAGATATTTTCCTGGCCTATTTTGCCTAAAAGAAAAAGATGGAAAAATGGCCATTTTTGGACCAAAACCATGGGTTAACCCCCTAGGAAAAATGTCAATTTTTCGACTTTTTGGAATTCTTGTTTTTATAGCCTAGAAAGGCGTTTTTTCGTTCTAGTATATCATAACAGACATTTTCCTGGCCTATATTGCCTAAAACAAAAAAGTTGGAAAAATGGCCATTTTTGGACCAAAACCATGGGTTAACCCATTAAGAAAAATGTCAATTTTTCGACCTTTTGGACTTCTTGTTTTTATAATCTAGAAGGGCGTTTTTTCGTTCTAGAATATCATAAAAGACATTTTCCAGGCCTATATTGCCTAAAAAAATAAGTTCGAAAAATGGCCATTTTTGGACCAAAACCTTGGGTTAACCCCATAGGAAAAAGGTCAATTTTTCGGTTGTTTGAACTTCTTGTATTTATAGCCTAGAAAAGTGTTTTTTTGTTTTAGATTAACGTAAAAGACAGGTTTTGGCCTATTTTCCATTAAAAAAGTTGGAAGAATGGGTGTTTTTGGAACAAAACCATGGGTTAACCCCTTTCAAAATATGTCAATTTTTCGACTGTTTGAACTTCTTGTTTTTATGGCCTAGAAAGGCGTTTTTTCGATCTAGAATATCGTAAAACACATTTTCCTGGCCTATATTGCCTAAAAAAAAATTTGGAAAAATGGCCATTTTTGGACCAAAACCATGGGTTAACCCCTTAGAAAAAATGTCAATTTTTCGACTTTTTGGACTTCTTGATTTTATAGCCTAGAAAGGCGTTTTTTCGTGCTAGAATATCATAAAAGACATTTTCCTGCCCTATATTGCCGAAAAAAAAGAGTTGGAAAATTCGCCATTTTTGGACCAAAACCATGGGTTAACGCCTTGGAAAAAATGTCAATTTCTCGACTTTTGGGACTTCTTGTTCTATGGCCTAGACAGGCGTTTTTTCGTTCTAGAATATCATAAGAGACATTTTCCTGGTCTATATTGCCTAAAAAAAAAAAGTTGGCAAAATGGCCATTTTTGGACCAAAACCATGGGTTAACCACTTAGGAAGAATGTCAATTTCTCGACTTATTGTACTTCTTGTTTTTATAGCCTAGAAAGGCGTTTTTTCGTTCTAGAATATCATAAAAGACATTTTCCTGGCCTATATTGCCTAAAAAAAAAAGTTCAAAAAATGGCCATGTTTGGACCAAAACCTTGGGTTAACCCCATAGGAAAAAGGTCAATTTTTCGGTTGTTTGAACTTCCTTTATTTATAGCCTAGAAAAGTGTTTTTTTGTTTTAGATTGTCGTAAAAGACATGTTTAGGCCTATTTTCCATAAAAAAAGTTGGAAGAATGGCTATTTTTGGAACAAAACCATGGGTTAACCCCTTTCAAAATATGTCAATTTTTCGACTGTATAAACTTCTTGTTTTTATAGCTTAGACAGGCTTTTTTTCCTTTTACAATATCGTAAAACACACTTTCCTGGCGTATACTGCTTAAAACAAAAAAGTTCGAAAAATGACCATTTTTAGACCAAAACCATGGGTTAACCCCTTAGGAAAAATGTCAATTTTTCGACTTTTTGGACTTCTTGATTTTATACCCTACAAAGGCGTTTTGTCGTTCTAGAATATCATAAAAGACATTTTCCTGGCCTATATTGCCTAAAAAAAAAAAGTTGCAAAAATGGCCATTTTTGGACCAAAACCATGGGTTAACCCCTTGGGAAAAATGTCAATTTTTCGACTTTTTGGACTTCTTGTTTTTATGGCCTAGAAAGGCGTTTTTTCGTTCTAGAATATCATAAAAGACATTTTCCTGGCTTATATTGCCTAAAAAAAAAAAGTTGGAAAAATGGCCATTTTTGGACCAAAACGATGGGTTAACCCCTTAGAAAAAAAGGCCAATTTCTTGGACTTTTTGGACTTCTTGTTTTTATAGCCTAGAAAGGCGTTTTTTCGTTGTAGAATATCATAAAAGTCATTTTCCTGGCCTATATTGCCTAATAAAAAAAAGTTGGATAAATGGCCATTTTTGGACCAAAACCATGGGTTAACCCCTTAGGGAAAAATGTCAATTCTTCGCCTTTTTGGACTTCTTGTTTTTATACCCTAGAAAGGCGTTTTTTCGTTCTAGAATATCATAAAAGACATTTTCCTGGCCTATATTGCCTAAAAAAATAAGTTCGAAAAATGGCCATTTTTGGGCCAAAACCTTGGGTTAACCCCATAGGAAAAAAGGTCAATTTTTCGGTTGTTTGAACTTCTTGTATTTATAGCCTTGAAAAGTGTTTTTTTGTTTTAGATTATCGTAAAAGACATGTTTTGGCCTATTTTCCATTAAAAAAGTTGGAAGAATGGCTGTTTTTGGAACAAAACCATGGGTTAACCCCTTTCAAAATATCTCCATTTTTCGACTCTTTGAACTTCTTGTTTTAATGGCCTAGAAAGGCGTTTTTTCGATGTAGAATATCATAAAACACATTTTCCTGGCCTATATTGCCCAAAAAGAAAAATGTTAGAAAAATGGCCATTTTGGGACCAAACCCATGGCTTAACCCATTACGAAAAATGTCAATTTTTCGACTTTTTGGACTTATTGTTTTTATACCCTAGAAAGGCGTTCTTTCGTTCTAGAATATCATAAAAGAAATTTTCCTGGCCTATATTGCCTAAACAAAAAAAGTTGGAAAAATGGCCATTTTTGGACCAAAACCATGGGTTAACCCCGTAGGAAAAATATCAATTTTTCGACTTGTTTTTATAGCCTAGAAAGGCGTTTTTTCGTTCTAGAATATCATAAAAGACATTTTCCTGGCCTATATTACCTAAACAAAAAAAGTTGGAAAAATGGCCATTTTTGGACCAAAACCGTGGGTTAACGCCTTGGAAAAAATGTTAATTTTTCGACTTTTGGGACTTCTTGTTCTATGGCCTAGACAGGCGTTTTTTCGTCCTAGAATATCATAAAAGACATTTTCCTGGTCTATATTGCCTAAAAAAAAAAAGTTGGCAAAATGGCCATTTTTGGACCAAAACCATGGGTTAACCACTTAGGAAGAATGTCAATTTTTCGACTTATTGGACTTGTTGTTTTTATAGCCTAGAAAGTCGTTTTTTCGTTCTAGAATATCATAAAAGACATTTTCCTGGCCTATATTGCCTAAATAAAAAAGTTCGAAAAATGGCCATTTTTGGACCAAAACCTTGGGTTAACCCCATAGGAAAAAGGTCAATATTTCGGTTGTTTGAACTTCCTGTATTTATAGCCTAAAAAATTTTTGTTTTAGATTATCGTAAAAGACATATTTAGCCCTATTTTCCATAAAAAAAGTTGGAAGAATGGCTATTTTTGGAACAAAACCATGGGTTAACCCCTTTCAAAATATGTCAATTTTTCGACTGTTTAAACTTCTTGTTTTTATAGCATAGAAAGGCTTTTTTTCCTTTTACAATATCGTAAAACACATTTTCCTGGCGTATACTGCTTAAAACAAAAAAGTTGGAAGAATGGCCATTTTTAGACCAAAACCATGGGTTAACCCCTTAGGAAAAATGTCAATTTTTGGACTTTTTAGACTTCTTGTTTTTATAGCCTAGAAAGGCGTTTTGTCGTTCTAGAATATCATAAAAGACATTTTCCTGGCCTATATTGCCTAAAACAAAAAAGTTGAAAAAATGACCATTTTTGGACGAAAACCATGGGTTAACCCCTTAGGAAAAATGTCAATTTTTCGACTTTTTGGACTTCTTGTTTTTACGGCCTAGAAAGGCGTTTTCTCGTTCTAGAATATCATAAAAGACATTTTCCTGGCTTATATTGCCTAAAAAACAAAGTTTGAAAATTGGCCATTTTTGGACCAAAACGATGGGTTAACCCCTTAGAAAAAAAGGCCAATTTTTTGGACTTTTTGGACTTCTTGTTTTTATAGCCCAGAAAGGCGTTTTTTCGTTCTAGAATATCATAAAAGACATTTTGCTGGCCTATATTGCCTAAAAAAATAAGTTCGAAAAATGGCCATTTTTGGACCAAAACCTTGGGTTAACCCCATAGGAAAAAGGTCAATTTTTCGGTTGTTTGAACTTCTTGTATTTATAGCCTAGAAAAGTGTTTTTTTGTTTTAGATTGTCGTAAAAGACATGTTTAGGCCTATTTTCCATCAAAAAAGTTGGAAGAATGGCTATTTTTGGAACAAAACCATGGGTTAACCCATTTCAAAATATGTCAATTTTTCGACTGTTTAAACTTCTTGTTTTTATAGCTTAGACAGGCTTTTTTTCCTTTTACAATATCGTAAAACACATTTTCCTGGCGTATACTGCTTAAAACAAAAAAGTTGGAAAAATGGCCATTTTTAGACCAAAACCATGGGTTAACCCCTTAGGAAAAATGTCAATTTTTCGACTTTTTGGACTTCTTGTTTTTATAGCCTAGAAAGGCGTTTTTTCGTTCTAGTATATCATGACAGACATTTTCCTGGCCTATATTGCCTAGAACAAAAAAGTTGGAAAAATGGCCATTTTTGGACCAAAACCATAAGGGTTAACCCCTTAGGAAAAATGTCAATTTTTCGACTTGTTTTTATAGCCTAGAAAGGCGTTTTTTCGTTCTAGAATATCATAAGAGACATTTTCCTGGCCTATATTGCCTAAACAAAAAAAGTTGGAAAACTGGCCATTTTTGGACCAAAACCATGGGTTAACGCCTTGGAAAAAATGTCAATTTTTCGACTATTGTGACTTCTTGTTCTATGGCCTAGACAGGCGTTTTTTCGTTCTAGAATATCATAAAAGACATTTTCGTGGACTATTTTGCATAAACAAAAAAGTTGGAAAAATGGCCATTTTTGGACCAAAACCATGGGTTAACCCCTTAGGAAAAATGTCAATTTTTCGACTTGTTTTTATAGCCTAGAAAGGCGTTTTTTCGTTCTAGAATATCATAAGAGACATTTTCCTGGCCTATATTGCCTAAACAAAAAAAGTTGGAAAACTGGCCATTTTAGGACCAAAACCATGGGTTAACGCCTTGGAAAAAATGTCAATTTTTCGACTATTGTGACTTCTTGTTCTATGGCCTAGACAGGCGTTTTTTCGTTCTAGAATATCATAAAAGACATTTTCGTGGACTATATTGCCTAAAAAAAAAAAGTTGGCAAAATGGCCATTTTTGGACCAAAACCATGGGTTAACCACTTAGGAAGAATGTCAATTTTTCGACTTATTGGACTTGTTGTTTTTATAGCCTAGAAAGGCGTTTTTTCGTTCTAGAATATCATAAAAGACATTTTCCTGGCCTATATTGCCTAAAAAAAAAGTTCGAAAAATGGACATTTTGGACCAAAACCTTGGTTAACCCCATAGGAAAAAGGTCAATTTTTCGGTTGTTTGAACTTCTTGTATTTATAGCCTAGAAAAGTGTTTTTTTGTTTTAGATTGTCGTAAAAGACATGTTTAGGCCTATTTTCCATTAAAAAAGTTGGAAGAATGGCTATTTTTGGAACAAAACCATGGGTTAACCCCTTTCAAAATATGTCAATTTTTCGACTGTTTAAACTTCTTGTTTTTATAGCTTAGAAAGGCTTTTTTTCCTTTTACAATATCGTAAAACACATTTTCCTGGCCTATACTGCTTAAAACAAAAAAGTTGGAAAAATGGCAATTTTTGGACCAAAACGATGGGTTAACGCCTTAGGAAAAATGACAATTTTACGACTTTTTGGACTTCTTGTTTTTATAGCCTAGAAAGGCGTTTTTTCGTTCTAGAATATCATAAAAGACATTTTCCTGGCCTATATTGCCTAAAACAAAAAAGTTGGAAAAATGGCCATTTTTGGACCAAAACCATGGGTTAACCCCTCAGGAAAAATGTCAATGTTTCGACTTTTTGGACTTCTTGTTTTTATAGCCTAGACAGGCGTTTTTTTGTTCTAGAATATCATAAAAGACATTTTCCTGGCCTATATTGCCTAAAAAAAAAAAGATGGAAAATTGGCCATTTTTGAACCAAAACCATCGGTTAACCCCTTAGGAAAAATGTCAATTTTTCGACTTTTTGGACTTCTTGTTTTTATAGCCTAGAAAGGCGTTTTTTCGTTCTAGAATATCATAAAAGACATTTTCCTGCCCTATATTGCCTACAACAAAAAATTTGGAAAAATGGCCATTTTTGGACCAAAACCATGGGTTAACCCCTTAGAAAAAATGTCAATTTTTCGACTTTTTGGACTTCTTGATTTTATAGCCTAGAAAGGCGTTTTTTCGTGCTAGAATATCATAAAAGACATTTTCCTGCCCTATATTGCCGAAAAAAAAGAGTTGGAAAATTCGCCATTTTGGACCAAAACCATGGGTTAACGCCTTGGAAAAAATGTCAATTTCTCGACTTTTGGGACTTCTTGTTCTATGGCCTAGACAGGCGTTTTTTTTCAATTCTAGAATATCATAAAAGACATTTTCCTGGTCTATATTGCCTAAAAAAAAAAAGTTGGCAAAATGGCCATTTTTGGACCAAAACCATGGGTTAACCACTTAGGAAGAATGTCAATTTCTCGACTTCTTGGACTTGTTGTTTTTATAGCCTAGAAAGGGGTTTTTTCGTTCTAGAATATCATAAAAGACATTTTCCTGGCCTATATTGCCTAAAAAAAAAAGTTCAAAAAATGGCCATTTTTGGACCAAAACCTTGGGTTAACCCCATAGGAAAAAGGTCAATTTTTCGGTTGTTTGAACTTCCTTTATTTATAGCCTAGAAAAGTGTTTTTTTGTTTTAGATTGTCGTAAAAGACATGTTTAGGCCTATTTTCCATAAAAAAAGTTGGAAGAATGGCTATTTTTGGAACAAAACCATGGGTTAACCCCTTTCAAAATATGTCAATTTTTCGACTGTTTAAACTTCTTGTTTTTATAGCTTAGACAGGCTTTTTTTTTTTTTTACAATATCGTAAAACACACTTTCCTGGCGTATACTGCTTAAAACAAAAAAGTTCGAAAAATGACCATTTTTAGACCAAAACCATGGGTTAACCCCTTAGGAAAAATGTCAATTTTTCGACTTTTTGGACTTCTTGATTTTATACCCTACAAAGGCGTTTTGTCGTTCTAGAATATCATAAAAGACATTTTCCTGGCCTATATTGCCTAAAAAAAAAAAGTTGCAAAAATGGCCATTTTTGGACCAAAACCATGGGTTAACCCCTTGGGAAAAATGTCAATTTTTCGACTTTTTGGACTTCTTGTTTTTATGGCCTAGAAAGGCGTTTTTTCGTTCTAGAATATCATAAAAGACATTTTCCTGGCTTATATTGCCTAAAAAAAAAAGTTGGAAAAATGGCCATTTTTGGACCAAAACGATGGGTTAACCCCTTTAGAAAAAAAGGCCAATTTCTTGGACTTTTGGACTTCTTGTTTTTATAGCCTAGAAAGGCGTTTTTTCGTTGTAGAATATCATAAAAGACATTTTCCTGGCCTATATTGCCTAATAAAAAAAAGTTGGATAAATGGCCATTTTTGGACCAAAACCATGGGTTAACCCCTTAGGGAAAAATGTCAATTCTTCGCCTTTTTGGACTTCTTGTTTTTATACCCTAGAAAGGCGTTTTTTTGTTCTAGAATATCATAAAAGACATTTTCCTGGCCTATATTGCCTAAAAAAATAAGTTCGAAAAATGGCCATTTTTGGGCCAAAACCTTGGGTTAACCCCATAGGAAAAAAGGTCAATTTTTCGGTTGTTTGAACTTCTTGTATTTATAGCCTAGAAAAGTGTTTTTTTGTTTTAGATTATCGTAAAAGACATGTTTTGGCCTATTTTCCATTAAAAAGTTGGAAGAATGGCTGTTTTGGAACAAAACCATGGGTTAACCCCTTTCAAAATATCTCCATTTTTCGACTCTTTGAACTTCTTGTTTTTATGGCCTAGAAAGGCGTTTTTTCGATGTAGAATATCATAAAACACATTTTCCTGGCCTATATTGCCCAAAAAGAAAAATGTTAGAAAAATGGCCATTTTGGGACCAAACCCATGGCTTAACCCATTACGAAAAATGTCAATTTTTCGACTTTTTGGACTTATTGTTTTTATACCCTAGAAAGGCGTTCTTTCGTTCTAGAATATCATAAAAGACATTTTCCTGGCCTATATTGCCTAAACAAAAAAAGTTGGAAAAATGGCCATTTTTGGACCAAAACCATGGGTTAACCCCGTAGGAAAAATATCAATTTTTCGACTTGTTTTTATAGCCTAGAAAGGCGTTTTTTCGTTCTAGAATATCATAAAAGACATTTTCCTGGCCTATATTACCTAAACAAAAAAAAAAGTTGGAAAAATGGCCATTTTGGACCAAAACCGTGGGTTAACGCCTTGGAAAAAAATGTTAATTTTTTCGACTTTTGGGACTTCTTGTTCTATGGCCTAGACAGGCGTTTTTTTTTTCCCTAGAATATCATAAAAGACATTTTCCTGGTCTATATTGCCTAAAAAAAAAAAAAAAGTTGGCAAAATGGCCATTTTTGGACCAAAACCATGGGTTAACCACTTAGGAAGAATGTCAATTTTTCGACTTATTGGACTTGTTGTTTTTATAGCCTAGAAAGTCGTTTTTTCGTTCTAGAATATCATAAAAGACATTTTCCTGGCCTATATTGCCTAAATAAAAAAGTTCGAAAAATGGCCATTTTTGGACCAAAACCTTGGGTTAACCCCATAGGAAAAAGGTCAATATTTCGGTTGTTTGAACTTCCTGTATTTATAGCCTAAAAAAGATTTTTTTTGTTTTAGATTATCGTAAAAGACATATTTAGCCCTATTTTCCATAAAAAAAGTTGGAAGAATGGCTATTTTTGGAACAAAACCATGGGTTAACCCCTTTCAAAATATGTCAATTTTTCGACTGTTTAAACTTATTGTTTTTATAGCATAGAAAGGCTTTTTTTCCTTTTACAATATCGTAAAACACATTTTCCTGGCGTATACTGCTTAAAACAAAAAAGTTGGAAGAATGGCCATTTTTAGACCAAAACCATGGGTTAACCCCTTAGGAAAAATGTCAATTTTTGGACTTTTCAGACTTCTTGTTTTTATAGCCTAGAAAGGCGTTTTGTCGTTCTAGAATATCATAAAAGACATTTTCCTGGCCTATATTGCCTAAAACAAAAAAGTTGAAAAAATGACCATTTTTGGACGAAAACCATGGGTTAACCCCTTAGGAAAAATGTCAATTCTTCGACTTTTTGGACTTCTTGTTTTTACGGCCTAGAAAGGCGTTTTCTCGTTCTAGAATATCATAAAAGACATTTTCCTGGCTTATATTGCCTAAAAAACAAAGTTGGAAAATTGGCCATTTTTGGACCAAAACGATGGGTTAACCCCTTAGAAAAAAAGGCCAATTTTTTGGACTTTTTGGACTTCTTGTTTTTATAGCCTAGAAAGGCGTTTTTTCGTTCTAGAATATCATAAAAGACATTTTCCTGGCCTATATTGCCTAAAAAAATAAGTTCGAAAAATCGCCATTTTTGGACCAAAACCTTGGGTTAACCCCATAGGAAAAAGGTCAATTTTTCGGTTGTTTGAACTTCTTGTATTTATAGCCTAGAAAAGTGTTTTTTTGTTTTAGATTGTCGTAAAAGACATGTTTAGGCCTATTTTCCATCAAAAAAGTTGGAAGAATGGCTATTTTTGGAACAAAACCATGGGTTAACCCATTTCAAAATATGTCAATTTTTCGACTGTTTAAACTTCTTGTTTTTATAGCTTAGACAGGCTTTTTTTCCTTTTACAATATCGTAAAACACATTTTCCTGGCGTATACTGCTTAAAACAAAAAAGTTGGAAAAATGGCTTTTTTTAGACCAAAACCATGGGTTAACCCCTTAGGAAAAATGTCAATTTTTCGACTTTTTGGACTTCTTGTTTTTATAGCCTAGAAAGGCGTTTTTTCGTTCTAGTATATCATGACAGACATTTTCCTGGCCTATATTGCCTAGAACAAAAAAGTTGGAAAAATGGCCATTTTTGGACCAAAACCATAAGGGTTAACCCCTTAGGAAAAATGTCAATTTTTCGACTTTTTGGACTTCTTGTTTTTATAGCCTAGAAAGGCGTTTTTTCGTTCTAGAATATCATAAAAGACATTTTCCTGGCCTATATTGCATAAACAAAAAAAGTTGGAAAAATGGCCATTTTTGGACCAAAACCATGGGTTAACCCCTTAGGAAAAATGTCAATTTTTCGACTTGTTTTTATAGCCTAGAAAGGCGTTTTTTCGTTCTAGAATATCATAAGAGACATTTTCCTGGCCTATATTGCCTAAACAAAAAAAGTTGGAAAACTGGCCATTTTTGGACCAAAACCATGGGTTAACGCCTTGGAAAAAATGTCAATTTTTCGACTATTGTGACTTCTTGTTCTATGGCCTAGACAGGCGTTTTTTCGTTCTAGAATATCATAAAAGACATTTTCGTGGACTATATTGCCTAAAAAAAAAAAGTTGGCAAAATGGCCATTTTTGGACCAAAACCATGGGTTAACCACTTAGGAAGAATGTCAATTTTTCGACTTATTGGACTTGTTGTTTTTATAGCCTAGAAAGGCGTTTTTTCGTTCTAGAATATCATAAAAGACATTTTCCTGGCCTATATTGCCTAAAAAAAAAAGTTCGAAAAATGGCCATTTTTGGACCAAAACCTTGGGTTAACCCCATAGGAAAAGGGTCGATATTTCGGTTGTTTGAACTTCTTGTATTTATAGCCTAGAAAAGTGTTTTTTTGTTTTAGATTATCGTAAAAGACATGTTTAGGCCTATTTTCCATAAAAAAAGTTGGAAGAATGGCTATTTTTGGAACAAAACCATGGGTTAACCCCTTTCAAAATATGTCAATTTTTCGACTTTTTAAACTTCTTGTTTTTATAGCATAGAAAGGCGTTTTTTCGTTCTAGAATATCATAAAAGACATTTTCCTGGCCTATATTACCTAAAAAAAAAAAGTTGGAAAAATGGCCATTTTTGGACCAAAACCATGGGTTAACCCCTTGGAAAAAATGTCAATTTTTGGACTTTTTGGACTTTTTGTTTTCATGGCCAAGAAAGGCGTTTTTTCGTTCTAGAATATCATAAAAGACATTTTCTTGGCCTATATTGCCTAAAAAAAAAAAAGTTTGAAAAATGGCCATTTTTGGACCAAAACCATTGGTTAACCCCTTGGGAAAAATGTCAATTTTTCGACTTTTTGGACTTCTTGATTTTATAGCCTAGAAAGGCGTTTTTTCGTTCTAGAATATCATAAAAGACATTTTCCTGGCTTATATTGCCTAAAAAACAAAGTTGGAAAATTGGCCATTTTTGGACCAAAACGATGGGTTAACCCCTTAGAAAAAAAGGCCTATTTTTTGGACTTTTTGGACTTCTTGTTTTTATAGCCTAGAAAGGCGTTTTGTCGTTCTAGAATATCATGAAAGACATTTTCCTGGCCTATATTGCCTAATAAAAAAAAGTTGGATAAATGGCCATTTTTGGACCAAAACCATGGGTTAAGCCCTTAGGGGAAAATGTCAATTCTTCGACTTTTTGGACTTCTTGTTTTTATACCCTAGAAAGGCGTTTTTGCGTTTTAGAATATCATAAAAGACATTTTCCTGGCCTATATTGCCTAAAAAAAAAATTTGGAAAAATGGCCATTTTTGGACCAAAACCATGGGTTAACCCCTTAGGAAAAATGTCAACTTTTCGACTTTTTGGACTTCTTGATTTTATAGCCTAGAAAGGCGTTTTTTCGTGCTAGAATATCATAAAAGACATTTTCCTATCCTATATTGCCGAAAAAAAAGAGTTGGAAAATTGGCCATTTTTGGACCAAAACCATGGGTTAACGCCTTGGAAAAAATGTCAATTTTTCGATTTTTGGGACTTCTTGTTCTATGGCCTAGACAGGCGTTTTTTCGTTCTAGAATATCATAAAAGACATTTTCCTGGTCTATATTGCCTAAAAAAAAAAAGTCGGCAAAATGGCCATTTTTGGACCAAAACCATGGGTTAACCACTTAGGAAGAATGTCAATTTCTCGACTTATTGGACTTGTTGTTTTTATAGCCTAGAAAGGCGTTTTTTCGTTTTAAAATATCATAAAAGACATTTTCCTGGCCTATATTGCCTAAAAAAAAAAGTTCGAAAAATGGCCTTTTTTGGACCAAAACCTTGGGTTAACCCTTTAGGAAAAAGGTCAATATTTCGGTTGTTTGAACTTCTTGTATTTATAGCCTAGAAAAGTGTTTTTTTGTTTCAGATTATCGTAAAAGACATGTTTAGGCCTATTTTCCATCAAAAAAGTTGGAAGAATGGCTATTTTTGGAACAAAACCATGGGTTAACCCCTTTCAAAATATGTCAATTTTTCGACTGTTTAAACTTCTTGTTTTTATAGCTTAGAAAGGCTTTTTTTCCTTTTACAATATCGTAAAACACATTTTCCTGGCCTATACTGCTTAAAACAAAAAAGTTGGAAAAATGGCCATTTTTAGACCAAAACCATGGGTTAACCCCTTAGGAAAAATGTCAATTTTTCGACTTTTTGGACTTCTTGTTTTTATACCCTACAAAGGCGTTTTTTAGTTCTAGAATATCAACAACACAACACCAAAAGCTTTATTTGCATGACCATAAAGGAATTACAGTATTGCAAAAGCTCTTAATCTAAATTTAAGTACTAATTCAACTAATTAGTACGTGCAAAACATTACAAAACGTGACAGTTCTCATTCATTCATTCATTGATATTAATTTGGTCCTTAATTCTAAGCATTGCGAGATAAATGAAACTAATTGACAGTTAATTAAATAATCAGAAGAATTCATAAGAAGAGATATTAAAGTATCGTGTGAAAGTGATTTGAAGTCAGGTATTTTAGTTTCTAGTTTCGAGAAAAATATGTCTCTGATCTGAGAATAAGCCTTACAATCTAGTAAGACATCATAAAAGACATTTTCCTGGCCTATATTGCCTAAAAAAAAAAGTTGGAAAAATGGCCATTTTTGGACCAAAACCATGGGTTAACCCCTTAGGAAAAATGTCAATGTTTCGACTTTTTGGACTTCTTGTTTTTATACCCTACAAAGGCGTTTTTTAGTTCTAGAATATCATAAAAGACATTTTCCTGGCCTATATTGCCTAAAAAAAAAAAGTTGGAAAAATGGCCATTTTTGGACCAAAACCATGGGTTAACCCCTTAGGAAAAATGTCAATTTTTCGACTTTTTGGACTTCTTGTTTTTATAGCCTAGAAAGGCGTTGTTTTCGTTCTAGAATATCATAAAAGATATTTTCCTGGCCTATATTGCCTAAAAAAAAAAAGTTGGAAAAACGGCCATTTTTGGACCAAAACCATGGGTTAACCCCTTGGGAAAAATGTCAATTTTTCGACTTTTTGGACTTCTTGTTTTTATAGCCTACAAAGGCGTTTTTTCGTTCTAGAATATCATAAGAGACATTTTCCTGGCGTATATTGCCTAAAAAAAAAAAGTTGGCAAAATGGCCATTTTTGGACCAAAACCATGGGTTAACCCCTTAGGAGAAATGTCAATTTTTCGACTTTTTGGACTTCTTGTTTTTATAGCCTAGAAAGGCTTTTTTTCGTTCTAGAATATCATAAAAGGAATTTTATTTCTGAAAGAAATAAATGGTTTTATGCTTAATGTGACTGATTAATGTGTCATCTCTCCAGTTACTGGGGAGGGGGCGTTCCTGCCATCCGGGACATTATATATCGTGTTTTTAAGACATGAAAGCGAGGCAGAAGTCCTCTCTGCTCACTGCGACAAGAAAGTTGGAAAACATTTTTAGACGGGGGCAGGTTTGGTTGCAGGATGCTGGTGATTTTTCAGTCTCCTTTGATCTTCTTGGGTCTTATCTACCGCGCATCACCTCTTCTTTGAGATAAGTACTAGATTATTGCCAGATGGCTTACCGCTTACTCTCGTTGCTGTATTGATGTGCACAGATCTGAGATGATGTGCGCTCACACGATCGTCTTGTTGATTGCACGAATTGATACACGTTACGGTCGTTTATGCTAATAGAAAATCGAATTCTTCGTTCAATCGGCCAGTTAAATGTTGGCAGTTACACTGGCGTGTATGCTATTCCGTTCGTTGTTCATACTTCGTGGTACCTCGTGTTCCTACTTCAGCTAGTTGTATCGCTGGTGCCAACTAGCGCAAAACATCACTTGATCGATTTTTAATTTGAAATATTTGTTTATACCAGCCCAGTAATGGATCCATTTATTCGTAATCTTAGCCGTGTTACGATATGTAAAGGCACTTTATTTATTGATATTCTGAAGTTACAATTTTGCACGTTTGAGCCTTTTTGACCTTTGGACTCAGCTTACTTGTAACCTTTAATTATTATCCAAAAAAAAAAAAAAAAAAAAAAAAACGATGCATTATCCAACCCTACCGGCTAAAACTTCATGTTCCATTCCCTCAACGCATTTACAAGGTTTTAGAAATTACATAGCAACCATTCTTGAAAGTTATTTCGGGGGTATGAGCATAATTTTATCAGGGTTATTGTGGTGACATTCTGTTGCCAGCAGTGTTTTTCATTGTGACGATTTGTTCCTCCACTGGAGTAGTTATTTCCCGGGTGTTAACTGTTGGAGCCACTCTATTTTCTATGGTGCTAAATATTCAAGCCACCTTGTTATTAGCTTTTTCACAGGTGTTAACGGTTTGAGCCACCCTATTGTCTATGGTGCTACTGTTCAAGCCACCATTATTTTTAGTTGTGTCATGGGTGTTAACTGTTTTAGCCACCTTGTTTAGAACGGTGCTAACTGTTCAAGTCACCATGTTCTTAGCTTTTTCACGGGTGTTAACTGTTTTAGCCACCCTGTTTAGAACGGTGCTAACTGTTCAAGTCACCATGTTCTTAGCTTTTTCACGGGTGTTAACTGTTTTAGCCACCCTGTTTAGAACGGTGCTAACTGTTCAAGCCACCATGTTGTTACTTGTTATGTGAGCATCAACCACCCCCTTTTGATGGTGCTAACTATTAGAGCCTCTGTGATATTCCTTCCCTCAGTGGTGATCAGTGTTTGGGGCACTGCAATACTATTTATTTTGTTGCAGGTTTAGAACAATTATAAGGTCCTCCTCATAAATTATTCTATTTTGAAGCTTCATCTTCAGATTTTTAGTGAAGCTGTGTCCTCATATTTTACATTGAGGCTTCATCCTCCTATTTTATTTTGGGGCTTTGTCTTCATAATTTATTTTAGGCTTTGTCCTCATAGGTTGTTGTGAAACTTTGTCCTTGGATTTTAACTTAAGGCTTCCTCCACGTCATTGTTAAGTAATATTATTGTGGCTATGTTCCTCAGTTTGAGGCTTTGGTCCTCGTTGTGGTAGACACATGTTGCTCTTGTTTGTACTGCATATGTGATTTGTTTGCAGGATATATGTACACGTGTGATTCATTTCCATTTGTATTTGTGTCTAGGGAAACTGATGCAAATATTATTTGGTTTGAATTTACCATTCTCATTTTTTGCCTTTGATGCCAACTTTATATTCTTAAATTGTGTAATCCACTAACTTGGTTTACAGGTACATGCAGCTAGATTAATTTTATCTCTGGTTTTTGTTGGCTCCCAAGTTTTGATTTCTGTGGACATTGTAGTCTGTAGTTTGTTGTGAGGGGACAAAAGGCTTACGCTTCCCTCACCACATCACATCTTTACTTTTAACTTTGTTGTTCTGTTGAGGAATTTACTGTTAATTCAGTTTGTTTTGGAGATCCTAATGGATTGACTGATGGTTTATGCATTGTTTATTAATGGTAGCACATTCTAGCCTGTTTACAGAAGTTGTTTTTATTGTTTTCATTTTATTGCAGGTGCTAAAGTATATGCAGGCAGTTCCCTTTCACAGACGCGTTTTCAATGAAGCGAATATTGGGCAGAGTTCTCTCTCTCGAGAGGCAACACACGTAGCTTTGCATTCTCTGTAGCTCATCAATTCAATTCAACATACATGTAGTGGTACATGTTCTGCTGATCAGTTCTCCAGGAGTTGCATCTAATAGCGCGTGGCTACGCAAGACCAGCTGCTGCTTCCCTCAGTATATGGCATCTACAGCTAATTCGGCAGCACAGGCAACCTTGGCTTAATGCTGGATATTGATAAACTGCAGTTGGGTATGAACTGTCTGGTTTCTGTTACCTTGCTTACCATCTCTGGGCTGCATCACATAATTCCCGCTCAAGAGTATAGTATGCCATATGGTACTTGCGTTTACACAATGAAGATAGATGGACAGTGACATGGTCATATATAGAATTCTCGCCATTCGGCCCATTTTATTACATAAAATTATTCACTTAATTCAGCTGTTAGTATAGTTTTCTAGGTGATTTCGGCTTGGGCAATAACTATACACTTTCAAGATGATTGTGTGAGCAGGGGCCATACAGCCATCTCGCAGATTTTCATTTTTACTAGTTACATCAGCGAATTATTTCAGTATTGTTATTAGTATAATTCAGGCAGGGGCCATACAGCCATCTCACAGATTTCATTTTAATCAGTTACTGTACATCAGGGAGCTTCATATTTTAGGCTCTTGATAAGAATAATATTATTGTGCATCTGTGTGTGCAAGGGCCATACAGCCATCCCATATTTTTAATTTTAATCAGTTATTTTATGTCGGTGAGCTATTTCAGACTTTTGATAAGTATAATTCTGTGTGACTGTGTGTGCAAGGGGCCATACAGCCATCCCACAGATTTCATTTTAATCACTTACATCAGTGAGCTATTTCAAACTTTTGATAAGTATAATTCTGTGTGACTGTGTGTACAAGGGGCCATACAACCATCCCACAGATTTCATTTTAATCACTTACATCAGTGAGCTATTTCAAACTTTTGATAAGTCTAATTCTGTGTGCCTGTGTGTGCAAGGGCCATACAGCCACCCCCCCAGATGTCATTTTAATCAGTTATTTTATGTCTGTGAGCTATGTCAGATTTTGATAAGAATAATTCTCTGTGACTGTGTGTGCAAGGGCCATACAGCCATCCCCCAGATTTCATTTTAATCAATTATTTTATGTCTGTGACCTATTTCAGACTTTAATAAGAATAATTCTGTTTGACTGTGTGTGCAAGGGCCATACAGCCATCCCACAGATTTCATTCTAATCAGTTATTTTATGTCTGTGAGCTATTTCAGACTTCGATAAGAATAATTCTGTGTGACTGTGTGTGCAAGGGCCATACAGCCATCCCACAGATTTCATTTTAATCAGTTATTTTATGTCTGTGAGCTATTTCAGACTTTGATAAGAATAATTCTGTTTGACTGTGTGTGCAAGGGCCATACAGCCATCCCACAGATTTCATTTTAATCAGTTATTTTATGTCTGTGAGCTATTTCAGTCTTTGATAAGAATAATTCTGTGACTGTGTGTGCAAGGGCCATGCAGCCATGCCACAGATTTCATTTTAATCAGTTATTTTATGTCTGTGAGCTATTTCAGACTTTGACAAGAATAATTCTGTGTGACTGTGTGTGCAAGGGCCATACAGCCATCCCCCAGATTTCATTTCAATAAGTTATTTCATGTCTGTGAGCTATTTCAGACTTTGATAAGAATAATTCTGTTTGACTGTGTGTGCAAGGGCCATACAGCCATCCCACAGATTTCATTTTAATCAGTTATTTTATGTCAGTGACCATTTCAGACTTTGATAAGAATAATGCGGTGTGACTGTGTGTGCAAGGGCCATACAGCCATCCCACAGATTTCATTTTAATCACTTACATCAGTGAGCTCTTTCAGACTTTTGATAAGTATAATGCTGTGCGACTGTGTGTGCAAGGGCCATAAAGCCATCTCACGGATTCCACTTTAATCAGTTACATCTCCTTTTTCCTTCCTTCACAATTATTTTCATTCTCAATTTTGTTGTTATTAGTTGTCTAAGAACGTCCATTTTTTATTAATTGTGGGCAAATAGTAGTAACGCTGTACTGGTATTAGCCTTAATTGGTTAATGTGCAGGTGTCAAGTCAATTTAGTGCTAATCCTGGATTATCTCAATCTGACTGAACAACCCATAGGTCTGGCAATAATATTGGGACCTGGTGATAGCTATAATCCAATAGGGTCAATTAAGCAATCTGATTCATTTAAGCTTGCACCTTTCCTATGACATAATTGCTCCATATTTATAGCTACACTTGTACATTTTGCTTCTAGATTAGTAAGGTTTTCGTCGGTGGTTCTCTTGCTTTGGCCTCGGGTGGGGCTGCCCTGTCACTCGTTTCTTGCTCCGGGCTGTGGCGGGTGTGCCCTCACCTTTGCTGGGATAAATCTTCTTGTGGATCTGGACTTTCCTAGCTTGATATGCTTAAATTAAATAAACGGCCACTCTTGTGGCCAAATTTATCCCAAACTGGAATTGTCATTATTGGGTATCCCAGCAAACAGAGCTCACCCAAAGTAAGACTCCACCAACAGCAATAACTGACTCAATAATGCTATCTAAAGGAACATGGAGCATAAAGACATTTTCCTGGCCTATATTGCCTAAAAAAATAAGTTCGAAAAATGGACATTTTTGGACCAAAACCTTGGGTTAACCCCATAGGAAAAAGGTCAATTTTTCGGTTGTTTGAACTTCTTGTATTTATAGCCTAGAAAAGTGTTTTTTTGTTTTAGATTGTCGTAAAAGACATGTTTAGGCCTATTTTCCATTAAAAAAGTTGGAAGAATGGCTATTTTTGGAACAAAACCATGGGTTAACCCCTTTCAAAATATGTCAATTTTTCGACTGTTTAAACTTCTTGTTTTTATAGCTTAGAAAGGCTTTTTTTCCTTTTACAATATCGTAAAACACATTTTCCTGGCCTATACTGCTTAAAACAAAAAAGTTGGAAAAATGGCAATTTTTGGACCAAAACGATGGGTTAACCCCTTAGGAAAAATGACAATTTTACGACTTTTTGGACTTCTTGTTTTTATAGCCTAGAAAGGCGTTTTTTCGTTCTAGAATATCATAAAAGACATTTTCCTGGCCTATATTGCCTAAAACAAAAAAGTTGGAAAAATGGCCATTTTTGGACCAAAACCATGGGTTAACCCCTTAGGAAAAATGTCAATGTTTCGACTTTTTGGACTTCTTGTTTTTATAGCCTAGACAGGCGTTTTTTTGTTCTAGAATATCATAAAAGACATTTTCCTGGCCTATATTGCCTAAAAAAAAAAAGATGGAAAATTGGCCATTTTTGAACCAAAACCATCGGTTAACCCCTTAGGAAAAATGTCAATTTTTCGACTTTTTGGACTTCTTGTTTTTATAGCCTAGAAAGGCGTTTTTTCGTTCTAGAATATCATAAAAGACATTTTCCTGCCCTATATTGCCTACAACAAAAAAGATGGAAAAATGGCCATTTTTAGACCAAAACCATGGGTTAACCCCTTAGGAAATATGTCAATGTTTCGACTTTTTGGACTTCTTGTTTTTATACCCTAGAAAGGCGTTTTTTCGTTCTAGAATATCATAAAAGACATTTTCCTGGCGTATATTGCCTAAAAAAAAAATGTTAGAAAAATGGCCATTTTTGGACCAAGACCATGGGTTAACCCCTTAGGAAAAATGTCAATTTTTCGACTTTTTCGACTTCTTGTTTTTATAGCCTAGAAAGGCGTTTTTTCGTTCTAGAATATCATAAAAGACATTTTCCTGCCCTATATTGCCTACAACAAAAAAGTTGGAAAAATGGCCATTTTTAGACCAAAACCATGGGTTAACCCCTTAGGAAATATGTCAATGTTTCGACTTTTTGGACTTCTTGTTTTTATACCCTAGAAAGGCGTTTTTTCGTTCTAGAATATCATAAAAGACATTTTCCTGGCCTATATTGCCTAAAACAAAAAAGTTGGAACAATGGCCATTTTTGGACCAAAACCATAAGGGTTAACCCCTAAGGAATAATGTCAATTTTTCGGCTTTTTGGACTTCTTGTTTTTATACCCTACAAAGGCGTTTTTTAGTTCTAGAATATCATAAAAGACATTTTCCTGGCCTATATTGCCTAAAAAAAAAAAGTTGGAAAATTGGCCATTTTTGGAGCAAAACCATGAATAACCCCCTAGGAAAAATTTAAATTTTTCGACTTTTTGGAATCCCTGGTTTTTATAGCCTAGAAAGGCGTTTCCTCGTTCTAGAATATCATAAAAGACATTTTCCTGGCCTATATTGCCTAATAAAAAAAAGGTTTCAAAAATGGCCTTTTTTGGACCAAAACCATGGGTTAACCCCCTTGGAAAAAAGTCAATTTTTCGACTTTTTGCACTTCTTCTTTTTATAGCCTAGAAAGGCGTTTTTTCGTTCTAGAATATGATAAAAGACATTTTCCTGGCCTATATTGCCTAAAAAAAAAAGTTGGAGAAATGGCCATTTTTGGACCAAAACCATGGGTTAACCCCTTAGGAAAAATGTCAATGTTTCGACGTTTTGGACTTCTTGTTTTTATAGCCTAGAAAGGCGTTTTTTCGTTCTAGAATATCATAAAAGACATTTTCCTGGCCAATATTGCCTAAAAAAAAAAAGTTGGAAAAATGGCCATTTTTGGAGCAAAACCATGGGTTAACCCCTTAGGAAAAATGTCAATTTCTCGACTTTTTGGACTTCTTGTTTTTAAAGCCTAGAAAGGCGTTTTTTCGTTTTAGAATATCATAAAAGACATTTTCCTGGCCTATATTGCCTAAAAAAAAAAAGTTGGAAAAATGGCCATTTTTGGACCAAAACCATGGGTTAACCCCTTAGGAAAAATGTCAATTTTTCGACTTTTTGGACTTCTTGATTTTATAGCCTAGAAAGGCGTTTTTTCGTTCTAGAATATCATAAAAGACATTTTCCAGGCCTATATTGCCGAAAAAAAAAAGTTGGAAAATTGGCCATTTTTGGACCAAAACCATGGGTTAACCCCTTAGGAAAAATGTCAATTTTTCGACTTTTTGGACTTCTTGTTTTTATAGCCTAGAAAGGCGTTTTTTCGTTCCAGAATATCATAAAGGAAATTTTCCTGCCCTATATTGCCTAAAACAAAATGTTAGAAAAATGGCCATTTTGGACCAAAGCCATGGGTTAACCCCTTAGGAAAAATGTCAACTTTTCGACCTTTTGGACTTCTTGTTTTTATAGCCTAGAAAGGCGTTTTTTCGTTCCTAGAATATCATAAAAGACATTTTCGTGGCCTATATTGCCTAAAAAAAAAAAGTTGGAAAAATGGCCATTTTTGGACCAAAACCATGGGTTAACCCCTTCGGAAAAATGTCAATTTTTCGACTTTTTGGACTTCTTGTTTTTAAAGGCTAGAAAGGCGTTTTTTAGTTCTAGAATATTATAAAAGACATTTTCCTGGCCTATATTGCCTAAGAAAATAAGTTGGAAAAATGGCCATTTTTGGACCAAAACCTTGGGTTAAGCCCATAGGAAAAAGGTAAATTTTTCGGTTGTTTGAACTTCTTGTATTTATGGCCTAGAAAAGTTTTTTTTTGTTTTAGATTGTGGTAAAAGACATGTTTAGGCCTATTTTCCATTAAAAAAGTTGGAAGAATGGCTATTTTTGGAACAAAACCATGGGTTAACCCCTTTAAAAATATGTCAATTTTTCGACTGTTTAAACTTCTTGTTTTTATAGCTTAGAAAGGCTTTTTTTCCTTTTACAATATCGTAAAACACATTTTCCTGGCCTATACTGCTTAAAACAAAAAAGTTGGAAAAATGGCAATTTTTGGACCAAAAAGATGGGTTAACGCCTTAGGATAAATGACAATTTTTCGACTTTTTGGACTTCTTGTTTTTATAGCCTAGAAAGGCGTTTTTTCGTTCTAGAATATCATAAAAGACATTTTCCTGGTTTATATTGCCTAAAACAAAAAAGTTGGAAAAATGGCCATTTTTGGACCAAAACCATGGGTTAACCCCTTAGGAAAAGTGTCAATTTTTCGGCTTCCTGGACTTCTTCTTTTTATAGCCTAGAAAGGCGTTTTTTTCGTTCTAGAATATCATAACAGACATTTTCCTGGCCTATATTCCCTAAAACAAAAAAGTTGGAATAATGGCCATTTTTGGACCAAATCCATTGGTTAACCCCTTAGGAAAAATGTCAATTTTTCGACTTTTTGGACTTCTTCTTTTTATACCCTACAAAGGCGTTTTTTAGTTCTAGAATATCATAAAAGACATTTTCCTGGCCTATATTGCCTTTAAAAAAAAAAGTTGGAAAATTGGCCATTTTTGGAGCAAAACCATGGGTTAACCCCTTAGGAAAAATGTCAATTTTTCGACTGTTTGGACTTCTTGATTTTATAGCCTAGAAAGGCGTTTTTTCGTTCTAGAATATCATAAAAGACATTTTCCTGGCCTATATTGCCGAAAAAAAAAAAGTTGGAAAATTGGCCATTTTTGGACCAAAACCATGGGTTAACCCCTTAGGAAAAATGTCAATGTTTCGACGTTTTGGACTTCTTGTTTTTATAGCCTAGAAAGGCGTTTTTTCGTTCTAGAATATCATAAAAGACATTTTCCTGGCCAATATTGCCTAAAAAAAAAAAGTTGGAAAAATGGCCATTTTTGGAGCAAAACCATGGGTTAACCCCTTAGGAAAAATGTCAATTTCTCGACTTTTTGGACTTCTTGTTTTTATAGGCTACAAAGGCGTTTTTTCGTTCTAGAATATCATAAAAGACATTTTCCTTGCCTATATTGCTTTAAAAAAAAAGTTGGAAAAATGGCCATTTTTGGACCAAAACCATGCGTTAACCCCTTAGGAAAAATGTCAATTTTTCGACTTTTTGGACTTCTTGTATTTATAGCCTAGAAAGGCGTTTTTTAGTTCTAGAATATCATAGAGACATTTTCCTGGCCTATATTGCTTAAAACAAAAAAGTTGGAAAAATGGCCATTTTTGGACCAAAACCATGGGTTAACCCCTTAGGAAAAATGTCAATTTTTCGACTTTTTGGATTTCTTGATTTTATAGCCTAGAAAGGCGTTTTTTCGTTCTAGAATATCATAAAAGACATTTTCCAGGCCTATATTGCCGAAAAAAAAAAGTTGGAAAATTGGCCATTTTTGGACCAAAACCATGGGTTAACCCCTTAGGAAAAATGTCAATTTTTCGACTTTTTGGACTTCTTGTTTTTATAGCCTAGAAAGGCGTTTTTTCGTTCCAGAATATCATAAAGGAAATTTTCCTGGCCTATATTGCCTAAAACAAAATGTTAGAAAAATGGCGATTTTGGACCAAAACCATGGGTTAACCCCTTAGGAAAAATGTCAACTTTTCGACTTTTTGGACTTCTTGTTTTTATAGCCTAGAAAGGCGTTTTTTCGTTCCTAGAATATCATAAAAGACATTTTCGTGGCCTATATTCCCTAAAAAAAAAAAGTTGGAAAAATGGCCATTTTTGGACCAAAACCATGGGTTAACCCCTTCGGAAAAATGTCAATTTTTCGACTTTTTGGACTTCTTGTTTTTATAGCCTAGAAAGGCGTTTTTTAGTTCTAGAATATCATAAAAGACATTTTCCTGGCCTATATTGCCTAAGAAAATAAGTTGGAAAAATGGCCATTTTTGGACCAAAACCTTGGGTTAACCCCATAGGAAAAAGGTAAATTTATCGGTTGTTTGAACTTCTTGTATTTATGGCCTAGAAAAGTTTTTTTTTGTTTTAGATTGTCGTAAAAGACATGTTTAGGCCTATTTTCCATTAAAAAAGTTGGAAGAATGGCTATTTTTGGAACAAAACCATGGGTTAACCCCTTTAAAAATATGTCAATTTTTCGACTGTTTAAACTTCTTGTTTTTATAGCTTAGAAAGGCTTTTTTTTCCTTTTACAATATCGTAAAACACATTTTCCTGGCCTATACTGCTTAAAACAAAAAGTTGGAAAAATGGCAATTTTTGGACCAAAAAGATGGGTTAACGCCTTAGGATAAATGACAATTTTTCGAGTTTTTGGACTTCTTGTTTTTATAGCCTAGAAAGGCGTTTTTCGTTCTAGAATATCATAAAAGACATTTTCCTGGTTTATATTGCCTAAAACAAAAAGTTGGAAAAATGGCCATTTTTGGACCAAAACCATGGGTTAACCCCTTAGGAAAAGTGTCAATTTTTCGGCTTCCTGGACTTCTTCTTTTTTAGCCTAGAAAGGCGTTTTTTTTCGTTCTAGAATATCATAACAGACATTTTCCTGGCCTATATTGCCTAAAACAAAAAGTTGGAATAATGGCCATTTTTTGGACCAAATCCATTGGTTAACCCCTTAGGAAAAATGTCAATTTTTCGACTTTTTGGACTTCTTGTTTTTATACCCCTACAAAGGCGTTTTTTAGTTCTAGAATATCATAAAAGACATTTTCCTGGCCTATATTGCCTTTAAAAAAAAAAAAGTTGGAAAATTGGCCATTTTTGAGCAAAACCATGGGTTAACCCCTTAGGAAAAATGTCAATTTTTCGACTTTTTTGACTTCTTGATTTTATAGCCTAGAAAGGCGCGTTTTCGTTCTAGAATATCATAAAAGACATTTTCCTGGCCTATATTGCCGAAAAAAAAAAAGTTGGAAAATTGGCCATTTTGGACCAAAACCATGGGTTAACCCCTTAGGAAAAATGTCAATTTTTTCGACTTTTTGACTTCTTGATTTTATAGCCTAGAAAGGCGTTTTTTCGTTCTAGAATATCATAAAAGACATTTTCCTGGCCTATATTGCCGAAAAAAAAAAGTTGGAAAATTGGCCATTTTTGGACCAAAACCATGGGTTAACCCCTTAGGAAAAATGTCAATTTTTCGACTTTTTGGACTTCTTCTTTTATAGCCTAGAAAGGCGTTTTTTCGTTCTAGAATATCATAAAAGAGATTTTCCTGGCCTATATTGCCTAAAACAAAAAAGTTGGAAAAATGGCCATTTTTAGACCAAAACCATGGGTTAACCCCTTAGGAAAAATGTCAATGTTTCGACGTTTTGGACTTCTTGTTTTTATAGCCTAGAAAGGCGTTTTTTCGTTCTAGAATATCATAAAAGACATTTTCCTGGCCAATATTGCCTAAAAAAAAAAAGTTGGAAAAATGGCCATTTTTGGAGCAAAACCATGGGTTAACCCCTTAGGAAAAATGTAAATTTCTCGACTTTTTGGACTTCTTGTTTTTATAGGCTACAAAGGCGTTTTTTCGTTCTAGAATATCATAAGAGACATTTTCCTGGTTTATATTGCCTAAAACAAAAAAGTTGGAAAAATGGCCATTTTTGGACCAAATCCATTGGTTAACCCCTTAGGAAAAATGTCAATTTTTCGACTTTTTGGACTTCTTGTTTTTATAGCCTAGAAAGGCGTTTTTTAGTTCTAGAATATCATAAAAGACATTTTCCTGGCCTATATTGCCTTTAAAAAAAAAAGTTGGAAAATTGGCCATTTTTGGAGCAAAACCATGGGTTAACCCCTTAGGAAAAATGTCAATTTTTCGACTTTTTTGACTTCTTGATTTTATAGCCTAGAAAGGCGTTTTTTCGTTCTAGAATATCATAAAAGACATTTTGCTGGCCTATATTGCCGAAAAAAAAAAGTTGGAAAATTGGCCATTTTTGGACCAAAACCATGGGTTAACCCCTTCGGAAAAATGTCAATTTTTCGACTTTTTTGACTTCTTGATTTTATAGCCTAGAAAGGCGTTTTTCCGTTCTAGAATATCATAAAAGACATTTTCCTGGCCTATATTGCCGAAAAAAAAAAGTTGGAAAATTGGCCATTTTTGGACCAAAACCATGGGTTAACCCCTTAGGAAAAATGTCAATTTTTCGACTTTTTGGACTTCTTGTTTTTATAGCCTAGAAAGGCGTTTTTTCGTTCTAGAATATCATAAAAGAGATTTTCCTGGCCTATATTGCCTAAAACAAAAAAGTTGGAAAAATGGCCATTTTTAGACCAAAACCATGGGTTAACCCCTTAGGAAAAATGTCAATGTTTCGACGTTTTGGATTTCTTGTTTTTATAGCCTAGAAAGGCGTTTTTTCGTTCTAGAATATCATAAAAGACATTTTCCTGGCCAATATTGCCTAAAAAAAAAAAGTTGGAAAAATGGCCATTTTTGGAGCAAAACCATGGGTTAACCCCTTAGGAAAAATGTCAATTTCTCGACTTTTTGGACTTCTTGTTTTTATAGGCTACAAAGGCGTTTTTTCGTTCTAGAATATCATAAAAGACATTTTCCTTGCCTATATTGCTTAAAAAAAAAGGTTGGAAAAATGGCCATTTTTGGACCAAAACCATGCGTTAACCCCTTAGGAAAAATGTCAATTTGTCAACTTTTTGGACTTCTTGTATTTATAGCCTAGAAAGGCGTTTTTTAGTTCTAGAATATCATAAGAGACATTTTCCTGGCCTATATTGCTTAAAACAAAAAAGTTGGAAGAATGGCCATTTTTGGACCGAAACCATGGGTTAACCCCTTAGGAAAAATGTCAATTTTACGACTTTTTGGACTTCTTGTTTTTAAAGCCTAGAAAGGCGTTTTTTCGTTTTAGAATATCATAAAAGACATTTTCGTGGCCTATATTCCCTAAAAAAAAAAAGTTGGAAAAAT
This sequence comes from Porites lobata, assembly GCA_942486035.1. NCBI lineage: Eukaryota > Metazoa > Cnidaria > Anthozoa > Scleractinia > Poritidae > Porites > Porites lobata. The sequence continues at coordinate 134,632 of CALNXK010000357.1, forward strand.
GGCCATTTTTGGACCAAAACCATGGGTTAACCCCTTCGGAAAAATGTCAATTTTTCGACTTTTTGGACTTCTTGTTTTTATAGCCTAGAAAGGCGTTTTTTAGTTCTAGAATATCATAAAAGACATTTTCCTGGCCTATATTGCCTAAGAAAATAAGTTGGAAAAATGGCCATTTTTGGACCAAAACCTTGGGTTAACCCCATAGGAAAAAGGTAAATTTTTCGGTTGTTTGAACTTCTTGTATTTATGGCCTAGAAAAGTTTTTTTTTGTTTTAGATTGTCGTAAAAGACATGTTTAGGCCTATTTTCCATTAAAAAAGTTGGAAGAATGGCTATTTTTGGAACAAAACCATGGGTTAACCCCTTTAAAAATATGTCAATTTTTCGACTGTTTAAACTTCTTGTTTTTATAGCTTAGAAAGGCTTTTTTTCCTTTTACAATATCGTAAAACACATTTTCCTGGCCTATACTGCTTAAAACAAAAAAGTTGGAAAAATGGCAATTTTTGGACCAAAAAGATGGGTTAACGCCTTAGGATAAATGACAATTTTTCGACTTTTTGGACTTCTTGTTTTTATAGCCTAGAAAGGCGTTTTTTCGTTCTAGAATATCATAAAAGAGATTTTCCTGGCCTATATTGCCTAAAACAAAAAAGTTGGAAAAATGGCCATTTTTAGACCAAAACCATGGGTTAACCCCTTAGGAAAAATGTCAATGTTTCGACGTTTTGGATTTCTTGTTTTTATAGCCTAGAAAGGCGTTTTTTCGTTCTAGAATATCATAAAAGACATTTTCCTGGCCAATATTGCCTAAAAAAAAAAAGTTGGAAAAATGGCCATTTTTGGAGCAAAACCATGGGTTAACCCCTTAGGAAAAATGTCAATTTCTCGACTTTTTGGACTTCTTGTTTTTATAGCCTAGAAAGGCGTTTTTTCGTTCTAGAATATCATAAAAGACATTTTCCTTGCCTATATTGCTTAAAAAAAAAGGTTGGAAAAATGGCCATTTTTGGACCAAAACCATGCGTTAACCCCTTAGGAAAAATGTCAATTTGTCAACTTTTTGGACTTCTTGTATTTATAGCCTAGAAAGGCGTTTTTTAGTTCTAGAATATCATAAGAGACATTTTCCTGGCCTATATTGCTTAAAACAAAAAAGTTGGAAGAATGGCCATTTTTGGACCGAAACCATGGGTTAACCCCTTAGGAAAAATGTCAATTTTACGACTTTTTGGACTTCTTGTTTTTAAAGCCTAGAAAGGCGTTTTTTCGTTTTAGAATATCATAAAAGACATTTTCCTGGCCTATATTGCCTAAAAAAAAAAAGTTGGAAAAATGGCCATTTTTGGACCAAAACCATGGGTTAACCCCTTAGGAAAAATGTCAATTTTTCGACTTTTTGGACTTCTTGTTTCTATAGCCTAGAAAGGCGTTTTTTCGTTCCAGAATATCATAAAGGAAATTTTCCTGGCCTATATTGCCTAAAACAAAATGTTAGAAAAATGGCCATTTTGGACCAAAACCATGGGTTAACCCCTTAGGAAAAATGTCAACTTTTCGACTTTTTGGACTTCTTGTTTTTATAGCCTAGAAAGGCGTTTTTTCGTTCCTAGAATATCATAAAAGACATTTTCGTGGCCTATATTCCCTAAAAAAAAAAAGTTGGAAAAATGGCCATTTTTGGACCAAAACCATGGGTTAACCCTTCGGAAAAATGTCAATTTTTCGACTTTTTGACTTCTTGTTTTTATAGCCTAGAAAGGCGTTTTTAGTTCTAGAATATCATAAAAGACATTTTCCTGGCCTATATTGCCTAAGAAAATAAGTTGGAAAAATGGCCATTTTTGGACCAAAACCTTGGGTTAACCCCATAGGAAAAAAAGTAAATTTTTTCGGTTGTTTGAACTTCTTGTATTTATGGCCTAGAAAAGTGTTTTTTTTGTTTTAGATTGTCGTAAAAGACATGTTTAGGCCTATTTTCCATTAAAAAGTTGGAAGAATGGCTATTTTTGGAACAAAACCATGGGTTAACCCCTTTCAAAATATGTCAATTTTTCGACTGTTTAAACTTCTTGTTTTTATAGCTTAGAAAGGCTTTTTTTTCTTTTACAATATCGTAAAACACATTTTCCTGGCCTATACTGCTTAAAACAAAAAGTTGGAAAAATGGCAATTTTTGACCAAAAACGATGGGTTAACCCCTTAGGATAAATGACAATTTTTCGACTTTTTGGACTTCTTGTTTTTATAGCCTAGAAAGGCGTTTTTTCGTTCTAGAATATCATAAAAGACATTTTCCTGGCCTATATTGCCTAAAACAAAAAAAAAAAAATGGCCATTGGAAAAATGGCCACTTTTGGACCAAAACCATGGGTTAACCCCTTAGGAAAAGTGTCAATTTTTCGGCTTCCTGGACTTCTTCTTTTTATAGCCTAGAAAGGCGTTTTTCGTTCTAGAATATCATAACAGACATTTTCCTGGCCTATATTGCCTAAAACAAAAAAAAAAAAAGTTGGAAAAATGGTCATTTTTGGACCAAATCCATTGGTTAACCCCTAGGAAAAATGTCAATTTTTCGACTTTTTGACTGCTTGTTTTTATGCCCTACAAAGGCGTTTTTTAGTTCTAGAATATCATAAAAGACATTTTCTTGGCCTATATTGCCTTTAAAAAAAAAAAGTTGGAAAAATGGCCATTTTTGGACCAAAACCATGGGTTAACCCCTTAGGAAAATGTCAATTTTTCGACTGTTTGGACTTCTTGATTTTATAGCCTAGAAAGGTGTTTTTCGTTCTAGAATATCATAAAAGACATTTTCCTGGCCTATATTGCCGAAAAAAAAAGTTGGAAAAATGGCCATTTTTGGACTAAAACCATGGGTTAACCCCTTAGGAAAAATGTCTATGTTTCGACTTCTTGGACTTCTTGTATTTATAGCCTAGAAAGGCGTTTTTAGTTCTAGAATATCATAAGAGACATTTTCCTGGCCTATATTGCTTAAAACAAAAAAAAGTTGGAAGAATGGCCATTTTTGGACCAAAACCATGGGTTAACCCCTTAGGAAAAATGTCAATTTTACGACTTTTTGGACTTCTTGTTTTTAAAGCCTAGAAAGGCGTTTTTTCGTTAAAGAATATCATAAAAGACATTTTCCTGGCCTATATTGCCTAAAAAAAAAAAGTTGGAAAAATGGCCACTTTTGCACCAAAACCATGGGTTAACCCCTTAGGAAAAATGTCAATTTTTCGACTTTTTGGACTTCTTGATTTTATACCCTAGAAAGGCGTTTTTTCGTTCTAGAATATCATAAAAGACATTTTCCAGGCCTATATTGCCGAAAAAAAAAAGTTGGAAAATTGGCCATTTTTGGACCAAAACCATGGGTTAACCCCTTAGGAAAAATGTCAATTTTTCGACTTTTTGGACTTGTTGTTTTTATAGCCTAGAAAGGCGTTTTTTCGTTCCAGAATATCATAAAGGAAATTTTCCTGGCCTATATTGCCTAAAACAAAATGTTAGAAAAATGGCCATTTTGGACCAAAACCATGGGTTAACCCCTTAGGAAAAATGTCAACTTTTCGACTTTTTGGACTTCTTGTTTTTATAGCCTAGAAAGGCGTTTTTAGTTCTAGAATATCATAAAAGACATTTTCCTGGCCTATATTGCCTAAAAAATAAGTTCGAAAAATGGCCATTTTTGACCAAAACCTTGGGTTAACCCCATAGGAAAAAGGTAAATTTTTCGGTTGTTTGAACTTCTTGTATTTATGGCCTAGAAAAGTGTTTTTTTTTTTAGATTGTCGTAAAAGACATGTTTAGGCCTATTTACCATTAAAAAGTTGGAAGAATGGCTATTTTTGGAACAAAACCATGGGTTAACCCTTTCAAAATATGTCAATTTTTCGACTGTTTAAACTTCTTGTTTTTATAGCTTAGAAAGGCTTTTTTTCCTTTTACAATATCGTAAAACACATTTTCCTGGCCTATACTGCTTAAAACAAAAAAGTTGCAAAAATGACCATTTTTAGACCAAAACCATGGGTTAACGCCTTAGGAAAAATGTCAATTTTTCGACTTTTTGACTTCTTGTTTTTATAGCCTAGAAAGGCGTTTTTTCGTTCTAGAATATCATAAAAGACATTTTCCAGGCCTATATTGCCGAAAAAAAAAAGTTGGAAAATTGGCCATTTTTGGACCAAAACCATGGGTTAACCCCTTAGGAAAAATGTCAATTTTTCGACTTTTTGGACTTGTTGTTTTTATAGCCTAGAAAGGCGTTTTTCGTTCAGAATATCATAAAGGAAATTTTCCTGGCCTATATTGCCTAAAACAAAGTGTTAGAAAAATGGCCATTTTGGACCAAAACCATGGGTTAACCCCTTAGGAAAAATGTCAACTTTTCGACTTTTTGGACTTCTTCTTTTATAGCCTAGAAAGGCGTTCTTTCGTTCCTAGAATATCATAAAAGACATTTTCGTGGCCTATATTGCCTAAAAAAAAAAAGTTGGAAAAATGGCCATTTTGGACCAAAACCATGGGTTATCCCCTTCGGAAAAATGTCAATTTTTCGACTTTTTGACTTCTTGTTTTTATAGCCTAGAAAGGCGTTTTTTAGTTCTAGAATATCATAAAAGACATTTTCCTGGCCTATATTGCCTAAGAAAATAAGTTCGAAAAATGGCCATTTTGGACCAAAACCTTGGGTTAACCCCATAGGAAAAAGGTAAATTTTTCGGTTGTTTGAACTTCTTGTATTTATGGCCTAGAAAAGTGTTTTTTTGTTTTAGATTGTCGTAAAAGACATGTTTAGGCCTGTTTACCATTAAAAAAGTTGGAAGAATGGCTATTTTTGGAACAAAACCATGGGTTAACCCCTTTCAAAATATGTCAATTTTTCGACTGTTTAAACTTCTTGTTTTTATAGCTTAGAAAGGCTTTTTTTTTTTTTTTACAATATCGTAAAACACATTTTCCTGGCCTATACTGCTTAAAACAAAAAAAGTTGCAAAATGACCATTTTTAGACCAAAACCATGGGTTAACGCCTTAGGAAAAATGTCAATTTTTCGACTTTTTGGACTTCTTGTTTTTATAGCCTAGAAAGGCGTTTTTTCGTTCTAGAATATCATAAAAGACATTTTCCTGGCCTATATTGCCCAAAAAAAAAAGTTGGAGAAATGGCCATTTTTGGACCAAAACCATGGGTTAACCCCTTAGGAAAAATGTCAATTTTTCGACTTTTTGGACTTCTTGTTTTTATACCCTACAAAGGCGTTTTTTAGTTCTAGAATATCATAAAAGACATTTTCCTGGCCTATATTGCCTTTAAAAAAAAAAGTTGGAAAATTGGCCATTTTTGGAGCAAAACCATGGGTTAACCCCTTAGGAAAAATGTCAATTTTTCGACTTTTTTGACTTCTTGATTTTATAGCCTAGAAAGGCGTTTTTTCGTTCTAGAATATCATAAAAGACATTTTCCTGGCCTATATTGCCGAAAAAAAAAAGTTGGAAAATTGGCCATTTTTGGACCAAAACCATGGGTTAACCCCTTAGGAAAAATGTCAATTTTTCGACTTTTTTGACTTCTTGATTTTATAGCCTAGAAAGGCGTTTTTTCGTTCTAGAATATCATAAAAGACATTTTCCTGGCCTATATTGCCGAAAAAAAAAAGTTGGAAAATTGGCCATTTTTGGACCAAAACCATGGGTTAACCCCTTAGGAAAAATGTCAATTTTTCGACTTTTTGGACTTCTTGTTTTTATAGCCTAGAAAGGCGTTTTTTCGTTCTAGAATATCATAAAAGAGATTTTCCTGGCCTATATTGCCTAAAACAAAAAAGTTGGAAAAATGGCCATTTTTAGACCAAAACCATGGGTTAACCCCTTAGGAAAAATGTCAATGTTTCGACTTTTTGGACTTCTTGTTTTTATAGGCTACAAAGGCGTTTTTACGTTCTAGAATATCATAAAAGACATTTTCCTTGCCTATATTGCTTAAAAAAAAAGGTTGGAAAAATGGCCATTTTTGGACCAAAACCATGCCTTAACCCCTTAGGAAAAATGTCAATTTGTCAACTTTTTGGACTTCTTGTATTTATAGCCTAGAAAGGCGTTTTTTAGTTCTAGAATATCATAAAAGACATTTTCCTGGCCTATATTGCTTAAAACAAAAAAGTTGGAAGAATGGCCATTTTTGGACCGAAACCATGGGTTAACCCCTTAGGAAAAATGTCAATTTTACGACTTTTTGGACTTCTTGTTTTTAAAGCCTACAAAGGCGTTTTTTCGTTTTAGAATATCATAAAAGACATTTTCCTGGCCTATATTGCCTAAAAAAAAAAAAGTTGGAAAAATGGCCATTTTTGGACCAAAACCATGCGTTAACCCCTTAGGAAAAATGTCTATTTTTCGACTTTTTGGACTTCTTGTTTCTATAGCCTAGAAAGGCGTTTTTTCGTTCCAGAATATCATAAAGGAAATTTTCCTGGCCTATATTGCCTAAAACAAAATGTTAGAAAAATGGCCATTTTGGACCAAAACCATGGGTTAACCCCTTAGGAAAAATGTCAACTTTTCGACTTTTTGGACTTCTTGTTTTTATAGCCTAGAAAGGCGTTTTTTCGTTCCTAGAATATCATAAAAGACATTTTCGTGGCCTATATTGCCTAAAAAAAAAAAGTTGGAAAAATGGCCATTTTTGGACCAAAACCATGGGTTAACCCCTTCGGAAAAATGTCAATTTTTCGACTTTTTGGACTTCTTGTTTTTATAGCCTAGAAAGGCGTTTTTTAGTTCTAGAATATCATAAAAGACATTTTCCTGGCCTATATTGCCTAAGAAAATAAGTTGGAAAAATGGCCATTTTTGGACCAAAACCTTGGGTTAACCCCATAGGAAAAAGGTAAATTTTTCGGTTGTTTGAACTTCTTGTATTTATGGCCTAGAAAAGTGTTTTTTTGTTTTAGATTGTCGTAAAAGACATGTTTAGGCCTATTTTCCATTAAAAAAGTTGGAAGAATGGCTATTTTTGGAACAAAACCATGGGTTAACCCCTTTCAAAATATGTCAATTTTTCGACTGTTTAAACTTCTTGTTTTTATAGCTTAGAAAGGCTTTTTTTCCTTTTACAATATCGTAAAACACATTTTCCTGGCCTATACTGCTTAAAACAAAAAAGTTGGAAAAATGGCAATTTTTGGACCAAAACGATGGGTTAACCCCTTAGGATAAATGACAATTTTTCGACTTTTTGGACTTCTTGTTTTTATAGCCTAGAAAGGCGTTTTTTCGTTCTAGAATATCATAAAAGACATTTTCCTGGCCTATATTGCCTAAAACAAAAAAGTTGGAAAAATGGCCACTTTTGGACCAAAACCATGGGTTAACCCCTTAGGAAAAGTGTCAATTTTTCGGCTTCCTGGACTTCTTCTTTTTATAGCCTAGAAAGGCGTTTTTTTCGTTCTAGAATATCATAACAGACATTTTCCTGGCCTATATTGCCTAAAACAAAAAAGTTGGAAAAATGGTCATTTTTGGACCAAATCCATTGGTTAACCCCTTAGGAAAAATGTCAATTTTTCGACTTTTTGGACTTCTTGTTTTTATGCCCTACAAAGGCGTTTTTTAGTTCTAGAATATCATAAAAGACATTTTCTTGGCCTATATTGCCTTTAAAAAAAAACGTTGGAAAATTGGCCATTTTTGGAGCAAAACCATGGGTTAACCCCTTAGGAAAAATGTCAATTTTTCGACTGTTTGGACTTCTTGATTTTATAGCCTAGAAAGGTGTTTTTTCGTTCTAGAATATCATAAAAGACATTTTCCTGGCCTATATTGCCGAAAAAAAAAAGTTGGAAAATTGGCCATTTTTGGACCAAAACCATGGGTTAACCCCTTAGGAAAAATGTCAATTTTTCGACTTTTTGGACTTCTTGTATTTATAGCCTAGAAAGGCGTTTTTTAGTTCTAGAATATCATAAGAGACATTTTCCTGGCCTATATTGCTTAAAACAAAAAAGTTGGAAGAATGGCCATTTTTGGACCAAAACCATGGGTTAACCCCTTAGGAAAAATGTCAATTTTACGACTTTTTGGACTTCTTGTTTTTAAAGCCTAGAAAGGCGTTTTTTCGTTAAAGAATATCATAAAAGACATTTTCCTGGCCTATATTGCCTAAAAAAAAAAAGTTGGAAAAATGGCCACTTTTGCACCAAAACCATGGGTTAACCCCTTAGGAAAAATGTCAATTTTTCGACTTTTGGACTTCTTGATTTTATACCCTAGAAAGGCGTTTTTCGTTCTAGAATATCATAAAAGACATTTTCCAGGCCTATATTGCCGAAAAAAAAAAGTTGGAAAATTGGCCATTTTTGGACCAAAACCATGGGTTAACCCTTTAGGAAAAATGTCAATTTTTCGACTTTTTGGACTTCTTGTTTTTATAGCCTAGAAAGGCGTTTTTCGTTCAGAATATCATAAAGGAAATTTTCCTGGCCTGTATTGCCTAAAACAAAATGTTAGAAAAATGGCCATTTTGGACCAAAACCATGGGTTAACCCCTTAGGAAAAATGTAAACTTTTCGACTTTTTGGACTTCTTGTTTTTATAGCCTAGAAAGGCGTTTTTTAGTTCTAGAATATCATAAAAGACATTTTCCTGGCCTATATTGCCTAAGAAAATAAGTTGGAAAAATGGCCATTTTTGGACCAAAACCTTGGGTTAACCCCATAGGAAAAAAGGTAAATTTTTCGGTTGTTTGAACTTCTTGTATTTATGGCCTAGAAAAGTGTTTTTTTTTTTAGATTGTCGTAAAAAAAGACATGTTTAGGCCTATTTACCATTAAAAAAGGTGGAAGAATGGCTATTTTTGGAACAAAACCATGGGTTAACCCCTTTCAAAATATGTCAATTTTTCGACTGTTTAAACTTCTTGTTTTTATAGCTTAGAAAGGCTTTTTTTCCTTTTACAATATCGTAAAACACATTTTCCTGGCCTATACTGCTTAAAACAAAAAAGTTGCAAAAATGACCATTTTTAGACCAAAACCATGGGTTAACGCCTTAGGAAAAATGTCAATCTTTCGACTTTTTGACTTCTTGTTTTTATAGGCTAGAAAGGCGTTTTTTCGTTCTAGAATATCATAAAAGACATTTTCCTGGCCTATATTGCCTAAAAAAAAAAAGTTGGAAAAATGGCCATTTTTGCACCAAAACCATGGGTTAACCCCTTAGGAAAAATGTCAATTTTTCGACTTTTTGGACTTCTTGATTTTATAGCCTAGAAAGGCGTTTTTTCGTTCTAGAATATCATAAAAGACATTTTCCAGGCCTATATTGCCGAAAAAAAAAAGTTGGAAAATTGGCCATTTTTGGACCAAAACCATGGGTTAACCCCTTAGGAAAAATGTCAATTTTTCGACTTTTTGGACTTCTTGTTTTTATAGCCTAGAAAGGCGTTTTTTCGTTCCAGAATATCATAAAGGAAATTTTCCTGGCCTATATTGCCTAAAACAAAATGTTAGAAAAATGGCCATTTTGGACCAAAACCATGGGTTAACCCCTTAGGAAAAATGTCAACTTTTCGACTTTTTGGACTTCTTGTTTTTATAGCCTAGAAAGGCGTTTTTTAGTTCTAGAATATCATAAAAGACATTTTCCTGGCCTATATTGCCTAAGAAAATAAGTTCGAAAAATGGCCATTTTTGGACCAAAACCTTGGGTTAACCCCATAGGAAAAAGGTAAATTTTTCGGTTGTTTGAACTTCTTGTATTTATGGCCTAGAAAAGTGTTTTTTTGTTTTAGATTGTCGTAAAAGACATGTTTAGGCCTATTTACCATTAAAAAAGTTGGAAGAATGGCTATTTTTGGAACAAAACCATGGGTTAACCCCTTTCAAAATATGTCAATTTTTCGACTGTTTAAACTTCTTGTTTTTATAGCTTAGAAAGGCTTTTTTTCCTTTTACAATATCGTAAAACACATTTTCCTGGCCTATACTGCTTAAAACAAAAAAGTTGCAAAAATGACCATTTTTAGACCAAAACCATGGGTTAACGCCTTAGGAAAAATGTCAATTTTTCGACTTTTTGACTTCTTGTTTTTATAGCCTAGAAAGGCGTTTTTTCGTTCTAGAATATCATAAAAGACATTTTCCTGGCCTATATTGCCTAAAAAAAAAAGTTGGAGAAATGGCCATTTTTGGACCAAAACCATGGGTTAACCCCTTAGGAAAAATGTCAAATTTTCGACTTTTTGGACTTCTTGATTTTATAGCCTAGAAAGGCGTTTTTTCGTTCTAGAATATCATAAAAGACATTTTCCTGGCCTATATTGCCTTTAAAAAAAAAAGTTGGAAAATTGGCCATTTTTGGAGCAAAACCATGGGTTAACCCCTTAGGAAAAATGTCAATTTTTCGACTTTTTGGACTTCTTGATTTTATAGCCTAGAAAGGCGTTTTTTCGTTCTAGAATATCATAAAAGACATTTTCCTGGCCTATATTGCCGAAAATAAAAGTTGGAAAATTGGCCATTTTTGGACCAAAACCATGGGTTAACCCCTTAGGAAAAATGTCAATTTTTCGACTTTTTGGACTTCTTGTTTTTATAGCCTAGAAAGGCGTTTTTTCGTTCTAGAATATCATAAAAGACATTTTCCTCGCCTATATTGCCTAAAACAAAAAAGTTGGAAAAATGGCCATTTTCAGACCAAAACCATGGGTTAACCCCTTAGGAAAAATGTCAATGTTTCGACGTTTTGGACTTCCTTTTTTTATAGCCTAGAAAGGCGTTTTTTCGTTCTAGAATATCATAAAAGACATTTTCCTGGCCAATATTGCCTAAAAAAAAAAAGTTGGAAAAATGGCCATTTTTGGAGCAAAACCATGGGTTAACCCCTTAGGAAAAATGTCAATTTTTCGACTTTTTGGACTTGTTGTTTTTATAGGCTACAAAGGCGTTTTTTTTCGTTCTAGAATATCATAAAAGACATTTTCCTTGCCTATATTGCTTAAAAAAAAAAAAAAGTTGGAAAAATGGCGATTTTTGGACCAAAACCATGGGTTAACCCCTTAGGAAAAATGTCAATTTTTCGACTGTTTGGGCTTCTTGTATTTATAGCCTAGAAAGGCGTTTTTTAGTTCTAGAATATCATAAGAGACATTTTCTGGCCTATATTTGCTTTAAAAGAAAAAAAAGTTGGAAGAATGGCCATTTTGGACCAAAACCATGGGTTAACCCCTTAGGAAAAATGTCAATTTTACGACTTTTTGGACTTCTTGTTTTTAAAGCCTAGAAAGGCGTTTTTTTCGTTTTAGAATATCATAAAAGACATTTTCCTGGCCTATATTGCCTAAAAAAAAAAAGTTGGAAAAATGGCCATTTTGGACCAAAACCATGGGTTAACCCCTTAGGAAAAATGTCAACTTTTCGACTTTTTGGACTTCTTCTTTTTATAGCCTAGAAAGGCGTTCTTTCGTTCCTAGAATATCATAAAAGACATTTTCGTGGCCTATATTGCCTAAAAAAAAAAAGTTGGAAAAATGGCCATTTTGGACCAAAACCATGGGTTATCCCCTTCGGAAAAATGTCAATTTTTCGACTTTTTGGACTTCTTGTTTTTATAGCCTAGAAAGGCGTTTTTTTAGTTCTAGAATATCATAAAAGACATTTTCCTGGCCTATATTGCCTAAGAAAATAAGTTGGAAAAATGGCCATTTTGGACCAAAACCTTGGTTAACCCCATAGGAAAAAGGTAAATTTTTCGGTTGTTTGAACTTCTTGTATTTATGGCCTAGAAAAGTGTTTTTTGTTTTAGATTGTCGTAAAAAGACATGTTTAGGCCTATTTACCATTAAAAAAGTTGGAAGAATGGCTATTTTTGGAACAAAACCATGGGTTAACCCTTTCAAAATATGTCAATTTTTCGACTGTTTAAACTTCTTGTTTTTATAGCTTAGAAAGGCTTTTTTTCCTTTTACAATATCGTAAAACACATTTTCCTGGCCTATACTGCTTAAAACAAAAAAGTTGCAAAAATGACCATTTTTAGACCAAAACCATGGGTTAACGCCTTAGGAAAAATGTCAATTTTTCGACTTTTTGGACTTTTTGTTTTTATAGCCTAGAAAGGCGTTTTTTCGTTCTAGAATATCATCAAAGACATTTTCCTGGTTTATATTGCCTAAAAAAAAAGTTGGATCAATGGCCATTTTTGGACCAAAACCATGGGTTAACTCCTTGGAAAAATGTCAATTTTTCGACTTTTTGGACTTCTTGTTTTTATAGCCTAGAAAGGCGTTTTTTCGTTCTAGAATATCATAAAAGACATTTTCCTGGCCTATATTGCCTAAAAAAAAAAAGTTGGAAAAATGGCCATTTTTGGACCAAAACCATGGGTTAACCCCTTAGGAAAAATGTCAATTTTTCGACTTTTTGGACTTCTTGTTTTTATAGCCTAGAAAGGCGTTTTTTCGTTCTAGAATATCATAAAAGACATTTTCCTGGCCTATATTGCCTAAAAAAAAAAGTTGGAAAAATGGCCATTTTTGGACCAAAACCATGGGTTAACCCCTTAGGAAAAATGTAAATTTTTCGACTTTTTGGACTTCTTGTTTTTATAGCCTAGAAAGGCGTTTTTTCGTTCTAGAATATCATAAAAGACATTTTCCTGGCCTATATTGCCTAAAAAAAAAAAGTTGGAAAAATGGCCATTTTTGGACCAAAACCATGGGTTAACCCCTTAGGAAAAATGTCAATTTTTCGACTTTTTGGACTTTCTGTTTTATAGCCTAGAAAGGCGTTTTTCGTTCTAGAATATCATAAAAGACATTTTCCTGGCCAATATTGCCTAAAAAAAAAAAGTTGGAAAAATGGCCATTTTTGGACCAAAACCATGGGTTAACCCCTTAGGAAAAATGTCAATTTTTCGACTTTTTGGACTTGTTGTTTTTATAGGCTACAAAGGCGTTTTTTTTTCGTTCTAGAATATCATAAAAGACATTTTCCTTGCCTATATTGCTTAAAAAAAAAAAGTTGGAAAAATGGCGATTTTTGGACCAAAACCATGGGTTAACCCCTTAGGAAAAATGTCAATTTTTCGACTTTTTGGGCTTCTTGTATTTATAGCCTAGAAAGGCGTTTTTTAGTTCTAGAATATCATAAGAGACATTTTCCTGGCCTATATTCCTTTAAAGAAAAAAGTTGGAAGAATGGCCATTTTTGGACCAAAACCATGGGTTAACCCCTTAGGAAAAATGTCAATTTTACGACTTTTTGGACTTCTTGTTTTTAAAGCCTAGAAAGGCGTTTTTTCGTTTTAGAATATCATAAAAGACATTTTCCTGGCCTATATTGCCTAAAAAGAAAAAGTTGGAAAAATGGCCATTTTTGGACCAAAACCATGGGTTAACCCCTTAGGAAAAATGTCAACTTTTCGACTTTTTGGACTTCTTCTTTTTATAGCCTAGAAAGGCGTTCTTTCGTTCCTAGAATATCATAAAAGACATTTTCGTGGCCTATATTGCCTAAAAAAAAAAAGTTGGAAAAATGGCCATTTTTGGACCAAAACCATGGGTTATCCCCTTCGGAAAAATGTCAACTTTTCGACTTTTTGGACTTCTTGTTTTTATAGCCTAGAAAGGCGTTTTTTAGTTCTAGAATATCATAAAAGACATTTTCCTGGCCTATATTGCCTAAGAAAATAAGTTCGAAAAATGGCCATTTTTGGACCAAAACCTTGGGTTAACCCCATAGGAAAAAGGTAAATTTTTCGGTTGTTTGAACTTCTTGTATTTATGGCCTAGAAAAGTGTTTTTTTGTTTTAGATTGTCGTAAAAGACATGTTTAGGCCTATTTACCATTAAAAAAGTTGGAAGAATGGCTATTTTTGGAACAAAACCATGGGTTAACCCCTTTCAAAATATGTCAATTTTTCGACTGTTTAAACTTCTTGTTTTTATAGCTTAGAAAGGCTTTTTTTCCTTTTACAATATCGTAAAACACATTTTCCTGGCCTATACTGCTTAAAACAAAAAAGTTGCAAAAATGACCATTTTTAGACCAAAACCATGGGTTAACGCCTTAGGAAAAATGTCAATTTTTCGACTTTTTGGACTTTTTGTTTCTATAGCCTAGAAAGGCGTTTTTTCGTTCTAGAATATAATAAAAGACATTTTCCTGGCCTATATTGCCTAAAAAAAAAAGTTGGAGAAATGGCCATTTTTGGACCAAAACCATGGGTTAACCCCTTAGGAAAAATGTCAATTTTTCGACTTTTTGGACTTTTTGTTTTTATAGCCTAGAAAGGCGTTTTTTCGTTCTAGAATATAATAAAAGACATTTTCCTGGCCTATATTGCCTAAAAAAAAAAGTTGGAGAAATGGCCATTTTTGGACCAAAACCATGGGTTAACCCCTTAGGAAAAATGTCAATTTTTCGACTTTTTGGACTTCTTGATTTTATAGCCTAGAAAGGCGTTTTTTCGTTCTAGAATATCATAAAAGACATTTTCCTGGCCTATATTGCCTTTAAAAAAAAAAGTTGGAAAATTGGCCATTTTTGGAGCAAAACCATGGGTTAACCCCTTAGGAAAAATGTCAATTTTTCGACTTTTTGGACTTCTTGATTTTATAGCCTAGAAAGGCGTTTTTTCGTTCTAGAATATCATAAAAGACATTTTCCTGGCCTATATTGCCTAAAAAAAAAAGTTGGAAAACTGGCCATTTTTGGACCAAAACCATGGGTTAACCCCTTAGGAAAAATGTCAATTTTTCGACTTTTTGGACTTCTTGATTTTATAGCCTAGAAAGGCGTTTTTTCGTTCTAGAATATCATAAAAGACATTTTCCTGGCCTATATTGCCTTTAAAAAAAAAAGTTGGAAAATTGGCCATTTTTGGAGCAAAACCATGGGTTAACCCCTTAGGAAAAATGTCAATTATTCGACTGTTTGGACTTCTTGATTTTATAGCCTAGAAAGGTGTTTTTTCGTTCTAGAATATCATAAAAGACATTTTCCTGGCCTATATTGCCGAAAAAAAAAAGTTGGAAAATTGGCCATTTTTGGACCAAAACCATGGGTTAACCCCTTAGGAAAAATGTCAATTTTTCGACTTTTTGGACTTCTTGTATTTATAGCCTAGAAAGGCGTTCTTTAGTTCTAGAATATCATAAAAGACATTTTCCTGGCCTATATTGCTTAAAACAAAAAAGTTGGAAGAATGGCCATTTTTGGACCAAAACCATGGGTTAACCCCTTAGGAAAAATGTCAATTTTACGACTTTTTGGACTTCTTGTTTTTAAAGCCTAGAAAGGCGTTTTTTCGTTAAAGAATATCATAAAAGACATTTTCCTGGCCTATATTGCCTAAAAAAAAAAAGTTGGAAAAATGGCCATTTTTGCACAAAAACCATGGGTTAACCTTTAGGAAAAATGTCAATTTTTCGACTTTTTGGACTTCTTGATTTTATACCCTAGAAAGGAGTTTTTTCGTTCTAGAATATCATAAAAGACATTTTCCAGGCCTATATTGCCGAAAAAAAAAAGTTGGAAAATTGGCCATTTTTGGACCAAAACCATGGGTTAACCCCTTAGGAAAAATGTCAATTTTTCGACTTTTTGGACTTGTTGTTTTTATAGCCTAGAAAGGCGTTTTTTCGTTCCAGAATATCATAAAGGAAATTTTCCTGGCCTATATTGCCTAAAACAAAATGTTAGAAAAATGGCCATTTTGGACCAAAACCATGGGTTAACCCCTTAGGAAAAATGTCAACTTTTCGACTTTTTGGACTTCTTCTTTTTATAGCCTAGAAAGGCGTTCTTTCGTTCCTAGAATATCATAAAAGACATTTTCGTGGCCTATATTGCCTAAAAAAAAAAAGTTGGAAAAATGGCCATTTTTGGACCAAAACCATGGGTTATCCCCTTCGGAAAAATGTCAATTTTTCGACTTTTTGGACTTCTTGTTTTTATAGCCTAGAAAGGCGTTTTTTAGTTCTAGAATATCATAAAAGACATTTTCCTGGCCTATATTGCCTAAGAAAATAAGTTGGAAAAATGGCCATTTTTGGACCAAAACCTTGGGTTAACCCCATAGGAAAAAGGTAAATTTTTCGGTTGTTTGAACTTCTTGTATTTATGGCCTAGAAAAGTGTTTTTTTGTTTTAGATTGTCGTAAAAGACATGTTTAGGCCTATTTACCATTAAAAAAGTTGGAAGAATGGCTATTTTTGGAACAAAACCATGGGTTAACCCCTTTCAAAATATGTCAATTTTTCGACTGTTTAAACTTCTTGTTTTTATAGCTTAGAAAGGCTTTTTTTCCTTTTACAATATCGTAAAACACATTTTCCTGGCCTATACTGCTTAAAACAAAAAAGTTGCAAAAATGACCATTTTTAGACCAAAACCATGGGTTAACGCCTTAGGAAAAATGTCAATTTTTCGACTTTTTGGACTTCTTGTTTTTATAGCCTAGAAAGGCGTTTTTTCGTTCTAGAATATCATAAAAGACATTTTCCTGGCCTATATTGCCTAAAAAAAAAAGTTGGAGAAATGGCCATTTTTGGACCAAAACCATGGGTTAACCCCTTAGGAAAAATGTCAATTTTTCGACTTTTTGGACTTCTTGATTTTATAGCCTAGAAAGGCGTTTTTTCGTTCTAGAATATCATAAAAGACATTTTCCTGGCCTATATTGCCTTTAAAAAAAAAGTTGGAAAATTGGCCATTTTTGGAGCAAAACCATGGGTTAACCCCTTAGGAAAAATGTCAATTTTTCGACTTTTTGGACTTCTTGATTTTATACCCTAGAAAGGCGTTTTTTCGTTCCAGAATATCATAAAGGAAATTTTCCTGGCCTATATTGCCTAAAACAAAATGTTAGAAAAATGGCCATTTTGGACCAAAACCATGGGTTAACCCCTTAGGAAAAATGTCAACTTTTCGACTTTTTGGACTTCTTCTTTTTATAGCCTAGAAAGGCGTTCTTTCGTTCCTAGAATATCATAAAAGACATTTTCGTGGCCTATATTGCCTAAAAAAAAAAAGTTGGAAAAATGGCCATTTTTGGACCAAAACCATGGGTTATCCCCTTCGGAAAAATGTCAATTTATCGACTTTTTGGACTTCTTGTTTTTATAGCCTAGAAAGGCGTTTTTTAGTTCTAGAATATCATAAAAGACATTTTCCTGGCCTATATTGCCTAAGAAAATAAGTTCGAAAAATGGCCATTTTTGGACCAAAACCTTGGGTTAACCCCATAGGAAAAAGGTCAATTTTTCGAATTTTTGGACTTCTTGTTTTTAAAGCCTAGAAACGCGTTTTTTTCGTTTTAGAATATCATAAAAGACATTTTCCTGGCCTATATTGCCTAAAAAAAAAGTTGGAAAAAAGGCCATTTTTGGACCAAAACCATGGGTTAACCCCTTAGGAAAAATGTCAATTTTTCGACTTTTTGGACTTCTTGATTTTATAGCCTAGAAAGGCGTTTTTTCGTTCTAGAATATCATAAAGGAAATTTTCCTGGCCTATATTGCCTAAAACAAAATGTTAGAAAAATGGCCATTTTGGACCAAAACCATGGGTTAACCCCTTAGGAAAAATGTCAACTTTTCGACTTTTTGGACTTCTTGTTTTTATAGCCTAGAAAGGCGTTTTTTAGTTCTAGAATATCATAAAAGACATTTTCCTGGCCTATATTGCCTAAGAAAATAAGTTGGAAAAATGGCCATTTTTGGACCAAAACCTTGGGTTAACCCCATAGGAAAAAGGTAAATTTTTCGGTTGTTTGAACTTCTTGTATTTATGGCCTAGAAAAGTGTTTTTTTTTTTAGATTGTCGTAAAAGACATGTTTAGGCCTATTTACCATTAAAAAAAAGTTGGAAGAATGGCTATTTTTGGAACAAAACCATGGGTTAACCCTTTCAAAATATGTCAATTTTTCGACTGTTTAAACTTCTTGTTTTTATAGCTTAGAAAGGCTTTTTTTTTCCTTTTACAATATCGTAAAACACATTTTCCTGGCCTATACTGCTTAAAACAAAAAAGTTGCAAAAATGACCATTTTTAGACCAAAACCATGGGTTAACGCCTTAGGAAAAATGTCAATTTTTCGACTTTTTGGACTTCTTGTTTTTATAGCCTAGAAAGGCGTTTTTTCGTTCTAGAATATCATAAAAGACATTTTCCTGGCCTATATTGCCTAAAAAAAAAAAGTTGGAAAAATGGCCATTTTTGGACCAAAACCATGGGTTTTAGGAAAAATGTCAATTTTTCGACTTTTTGGACTTCTTGTTTTTATAGCCTAGAAAGGCGTTTTTTCGTTCTAGAATATCATAAAAGACATTTTCCTGGCCTATATTGCCTTTAAAAAAAGTTGGAAAATTGGCCATTTTGGAGCAAAACCATGGGTTAACCCCTTAGGAAAAATGTCAATTTTTCGACTTTTTGGACTTCTTGATTTTATACCCTAGAAAGGCGTTTTTTTCGTTCCAGAATATCATAAAGGAAATTTTCCTGGCCTATATTGCCTAAAACAAAATGTTAGAAAAATGGCCATTTTGGACCAAAACCATGGGTTAACCCCTTAGGAAAAATGTCAACTTTTCGACTTTTGGACTTCTTCTTTTTATAGCCTAGAAAGGCGTTCTTTCGTTCCTAGAATATCATAAAAGACATTTTCGTGGCCTATATTGCCTAAAAAAAAAGTTGGAAAAATGGCCATTTTGGACCAAAACCATGGGTTATCCCCTCGGAAAAATGTCAATTTATCGACTTTTTGGACTTCTTGTTTTTATAGCCTAGAAAGGCGTTTTTTAGTTCTAGAATATCATAAAAGACATTTTCCTGGCCTATATTGCCTAAGAAAATAAGTTCGAAAAATGGCCATTTTTGGACCAAAACCTTGGGTTAACCCCATAGGAAAAAGGTCAATTTTTCGAATTTTTGGACTTCTTGTTTTTAAAGCCTAGAAACGCGTTTTTTCGTTTTAGAATATCATAAAAGACATTTTCCTGGCCTATATTGCCTAAAAAAAAAAGTTGGAAAAAAGGCCATTTTTGGACCAAAACCATGGGTTAACCCCTTAGGAAAAATGTCAATTTTTCGACTTTTTGGACTTCTTGATTTTATAGCCTAGAAAGGCGTTTTTTCGTTCTAGAATATCATAAAAGACATTTTCCTGGCCTATATTGCGAAAAAAAAAAGTTGGAAAATTGGCCATTTTTGGACCAAAACCATGGGTTAACCCCTTAGGAAAAATGTCAATTTTTCGACTTTTTGGACTTCTTGTTTTTATAGCCTAGAAAGGCGTTTTTTCGTTCCAGAATATCATAAAGGAAATTTTCCTGGCCTATATTGCCTAAAACAAAATGTTAGAAAAATGGCCATTTTGGACCAAAACCATGGGTTAACCCCTTAGGAAAAATGTCAACTTTTCGACTTTTTGGACTTCTTGTTTTTATAGCCTAGAAAGGCGTTTTTTAGTTCTAGAATATCATAAAAGACATTTTCCTGGCCTATATTGCCTAAGAAAATAAGTTCGAAAAATGGCCATTTTTGGACCAAAACCTTGGGTTAACCCCATAGGAAAAAGGTAAATTTTTCGGTTGTTTGAACTTCTTGTATTTATGGCCTAGAAAAGTGTTTTTTGTTTTTTAGATTGTCGTAAAAGACATGTTTAGGCCTATTTACCATTAAAAAGTTGGAAGAATGGCTATTTTGGAACAAAACCATGGGTTAACCCTTTCAAAATATGTCAATTTTTCGACTGTTTAAACTTCTTGTTTTTATAGCTTAGAAAGGCTTTTTTTTTTTTACAATATCGTAAAACACATTTTCCTGGCCTATACTGCTTAAAACAAAAAAAGTTGCAAAAATGACCATTTTTGGACCAAAACCATGGGTTAACGCCTTAGGAAAAATGTCAATCTTTCGACTTTTTGACTTCTTGTTTTTATAGGCTAGAAAGGCGTTTTTTCGTTCTAGAATATCATAAAAGACATTTTCCTGGCCTATATTGCCTAAAAAAAAAAAGTTGGAAAAATGGCCATTTTTGCACCAAAACCATGGGTTAACCCCTTAGGAAAAATGTCAATTTTTCGACTTTTTGGACTTCTTGATTTTATAGCCTAGAAAGGCGTTTTTTCGTTCTAGAATATCATAAAAGACATTTTCCAGGCCTATATTGCCGAAAAAAAAAAAAAGTGGAAAATTGGCCATTTTTGGACCAAAACCATGGGTTAACCCCTTAGGAAAAATGTCAATTTTTCGACTTTTTGGACTTCTTGTTTTTATAGCCTAGAAAGGCGTTTTTTCGTTCCAGAATATCATAAAGGAAATTTTCCTGGCCTATATTGCCTAAAACAAAATGTTAGAAAAATGGCCATTTTGGACCAAAACCATGGATTAACCCCTTAGGAAAAATGTCAACTTTTCGACTTTTTGGACTTCTTGTTTTTATAGCCTAGAAAGGCGTTT
This sequence comes from Porites lobata, assembly GCA_942486035.1. Classification (NCBI taxonomy): domain Eukaryota; kingdom Metazoa; phylum Cnidaria; class Anthozoa; order Scleractinia; family Poritidae; genus Porites; species Porites lobata. The sequence goes on from CALNXK010000357.1 coordinate 155,106, forward strand.
TTAGTTCTAGAATATCATAAAAGACATTTTCCTGGCCTATATTGCCTAAGAAAATAAGTTCGAAAAATGGCCATTTTTGGACCAAAACCTTGGTTAACCCCATAGGAAAAAGGTAAATTTTTCGGTTGTTTGAACTTCTTGTATTTATGGCCTAGAAAAGTGTTTTTTTTTTTTTAGATTGTCGTAAAAGACATGTTTAGGCCTATTTACCATTAAAAAGTTGGAAGAATGGCTATTTTTGGAACAAAACCATGGGTTAACCCCTTCAAAAATATGTCAATTTTTCGACTGTTTAAACTTCTTGTTTTTATAGCTTAGAAAGGCTTTTTTTCCTTTTACAATATCGTAAAACACATTTTCCTGGCCTATACTGCTTAAAACAAAAAAAGTTGCAAAATGACCATTTTAGACCAAAACCATGGGTTAACGCCTTAGGAAAAATGTCAATTTTTCGACTTTTTGACTTCTTGTTTTATAGCCTAGAAAGGCGTTTTTTTTTCGTTCTAGAATATCATAAAAGACATTTTCCTGGCCTATATTGCCTAAAAAAAAAAAGTTGGAGAAATGGCCATTTTGGACCAAAACCATGGGTTAACCCCTTAGGAAAAATGTCAATTTTTCGACTTTTTGGACTTCTTGATTTTATAGCCTAGAAAGGCGTTTTTTCGTTCTAGAATATCATAAAAGACATTTTCCTGGCCTATATTGCCTTTAAAAAAAAAAAAGTTGGAAAATTGGCCATTTTTGGAGCAAAACCATGGGTTAACCCCTTAGGAAAAATGTCAATTTTTCGACTTTTTGAACTTCTTGATTTTATAGCCTAGAAAGGCGTTTTTTCGTTCTAGAATATCATAAAAGACATTTTCCTGGCCTATATTGCCGAAAATAAAAAGTTGGAAAATTGGCCATTTTTGACCAAAACCATGGGTTAACCCCTTAGGAAAAATGTCAATTTTTCGACTTTTTGACTTTCTTGTTTTTATAGCCTAGAAAGGCGTTTTTTCGTTCTAGAATATCATAAAAGACATTTTCCTGGCCTATATTGCCTAAAACAAAAAAGTTGGAAAAATGGCCATTTTTAGACCAAAACCATGGGTTAACCCCTTAGGAAAAATGTCAATGTTTCGACGTTTTGGACTTCCTGTTTTTATAGCCTAGAAAGGCGTTTTTTCGTTCTAGAATATCATAAAAGACATTTTCCTGGCCAATATTGCCTAAAAAAAAAAAGTTGGAAAAATGGCCATTTTTGGAGCAAAACCATGGGTTAACCCCTTAGGAAAAATGTCAATTTTTCGACTTTTTGGACTTGTTGTTTTTATAGGCTACAAAGGCGTTTTTTCGTTCTAGAATATCATAAAAGACATTTTCCTTGCCTATATTGCTTAAAAAAAAAAGTTGGAAAAATGGCGATTTTTGGACCAAAACCATGGGTTAACCCCTTAGGAAAAATGTCAATTTTTCGACTTTTTGGGCTTCTTGTATTTATAGCCTAGAAAGGCGTTTTTTAGTTCTAGAATATCATAAGAGACATTTTCCTGGCCTATATTGCTTTAAAGAAAAAAGTTGGAAGAATGGCCATTTTTGGACCAAAACCATGGGTTAACCCCTTAGGAAAAATGTCAATTTTACGACTTTTTGGACTTCTTGTTTTTAAAGCCTAGAAAGGCGTTTTTTCGTTTTAGAATATCATAAAAGACATTTTCCTGGCCTATATTGCCTAAAAAGAAAAAGTTGGAAAAAGGGCCATTTTTGGACCAAAACCATGGGTTAACCCCTTAGGAAAAATGTCAATTTTTCGACTTTTTGGACTTCTTGTATTTATAGCCTAGAAAAACGTTCTTTAGTTCTAGAATATCATAAGAGACATTTTCCTGGCCTATATTGCTTAAAACAAAAAAGTTGGAAGAATGGCCATTTTTGGACCAAAACCATGGGTTAACCCCTTAGGAAAAATGTCAATTTTACGACTTTTTGGACTTCTTGTTTTTAAAGCCTAGAAAGGCGTTTTTTCGTTAAAGAATATCATAAAAGACATTTTCCTGGCCTATATTGCCTAAAAAAAAAAAGTTGGAAAAATGGCCATTTTTGCACAAAAACCATGGGTTAACCCCTTAGGAAAAATGTCAATTTTTCGACTTTTTGGACTTCTTGATTTTATACCCTAGAAAGGCGTTTTTTCGTTCTAGAATATCATAAAAGACATTTTCCAGGCCTATATTGCCGAAAAAAAAAAGTTGGAAAATTGGCTATTTTTGGACCAAAACCATGGGTTAACCCCTTAGGAAAAATGTCAATTTTTCGACTTTTTGGACTTGTTGTTTTTATAGCCTAGAAAGGCGTTTTTTCGTTCCAGAATATCATAAAGGAAATTTTCCTGGCCTATATTGCCTAAAACAAAATGTTAGAAAAATGGCCATTTTGGACCAAAACCATGGGTTAACCCCTTAGGAAAAATGTCAACTTTTCGACTTTTGGACTTCTTCTTTTTATAGCCTAGAAAGGCGTTCTTTCGTTCCTAGAATATCATAAAAGACATTTTCGTGGCCTATATTGCCTAAAAAAAAAAAAAAGTTGGAAAAATGGCCATTTTGGACCAAAACCATGGGTTATCCCCTTCGGAAAAATGTCAATTTTTCGACTTTTTGGACTTCTTGTTTTTATAGCCTAGAAAGGCGTTTTTTAGTTCTAGAATATCATAAAAGACATTTTCCTGGCCTATATTGCCTAAGAAAATAAGTTCGAAAAATGGCCATTTTTGGACCAAAACCTTGGTTAACCCCATAGGAAAAAGGTAAATTTTTTTCGGTTGTTTGAACTTCTTGTATTTATGGCCTAGAAAAGTGTTTTTTTGTTTTAGATTGTCGTAAAAGACATGTTTAGGCCTATTTACCATTAAAAAAGTTGGAAGAATGGCTATTTTTGGAACAAAACCATGGGTTAACCCCTTTCAAAATATGTCAATTTTTCGACTGTTTAAACTTCTTGTTTTTATAGCTTAGAAAGGCTTTTTTTCCTTTTACAATATCGTAAAACACATTTTCCTGGCCTATACTGCTTAAAACAAAAAAGTTGCAAAAATGACCATTTTTAGACCAAAACCATGGGTTAACGCCTTAGGAAAAATGTCAATTTTTCGACTTTTTCGACTTCTTGTTTTTATAGCCTAGAAAGGCGTTTTTTTGTTCTAGAATATCATAAAAGACATTTTCCTGGCCTATATTGCCAAAACAAAAAAAGTTGGCAAAATGGCCATTTTTGGAGCAAAACCATGGGTTAACCTCTTAGGAAAAATGTCAATTTTACGAATTTTTGGACTTCTTGTTTTTAAAGCCTAGAAACGCGTTTTTTCGTTTTAGAATATCATAAAAGACATTTTCCTGGCCTATATTGCCTAAAAAAAAAAGTTGGAAAAAAGGCCATTTTTGGACCAAAACCATGGGTTAACCCCTTAGGAAAAATGTCAATTTTTGGACTTTTTGAACTTCTTGTTTTTATAGCCTAGAAAGGCGTTTTTTCGTTCTAGAATATCATAAAAGACATTTTCCTGGCCTATATTGCCCAAAAAAAAAAGTTGGAAAAATGGCCATTTTTGGACCAAAACCATGGGTTAACCCCTTAGGAAAAATGTCAATTTTTCGACTTTTTGGACTTCTTGTTTTTATAGCCTAGAAAGGGGTTTTTTCGTTCTAGAATATCATAACAGACATTTTCCTGGCCTATATTGCCTAAAGAAAAAAAGTTGGAAAAATGGCCATTTTTGGAGCAAAACCATGGGTTAACCCGTTAGGAAAAATATCAATTTCGCGACTTTTTGGACTTCTTGTTTTTATAGCCTAGAAAGGCGTTTTTTCGTTCTAGAATATCATAAAAGACATTTTCCTGGCCTATATTTCCTAAAAAAAAAATGTCAAAAATGGCCATTAATGGACGAAAACCATAGGTTAACCCCTTAGCAAAAATGTCAATTTTTCGACTTTTTGGACTTCTTGTTTTATAGCCTAGAAAGGCGTTTTTTCGTTCTAGAATATCATAAAAGACATTTTCCTGGCCTATACTTCCTAAAAAAAAAAATGGCAGAAAAATGGCCATTTTGGACCAAAACCATGGGTTAACCCCTTAGGAAAAATGGCCATTTTGGACCAAAACCATGGGTTAACCCCTTAGGAAAAATGTCAATTTTTCGACTTTTTGGACTTCTTGTTTTTATAGCCTACAAAGGCGTTTTTTCGTTCTAGAATATCATAAAAGTCATTTTCCTGGTCTATATTGCCTAAAAAAAAAAAGTTGGCAAAATGCCTATTTGTGGACCAAAACCATGGGTTAACCACTTAGGAAGAATATCAATTCTTCGCCTTTTTGGACTTCTTGTTTTTATACCCTAGAAAGGCGTTTTTTCGTTCTAGAATATCATAAAAGACATTTTCCTGGCCTATATTGCCTAAAAAAATAAGTTCGAAAAATGGCCATTTTTGGACCAAAACCTTGGGTTAACCCCATAGGAAAAAGGTCAATTTTTTGGTTGTTTGAACTTCTTGTATTTATAGCCTAGAAAAGTGTTTTTTTGTTTTAGATTATCGTAAAAGACATGTTTTGGCCTATTTTCCATTAAAAAAGTTGGAAGAATGGCTATTTTTGGAACAAAACCATGGGTTAACCCCTTTCAAAATATGTCAATTTTTCGACTGTTTGAACTTCTTGTTTTTATACCCTAGAAAGGCGGTTTTTCGCTCTAGAATATCATAAAAGACATTTTCCTGGCCTATATTGCCTAAACAAAAAAAGTTGGAAAAATGGCCTTTTTTGGACCAAAACCATGGCTTAACCCCTTAAGAAAAATGTCAATTTTTCGACTTTTTGGACTTCTTGTTTTTATAGCCCAGAAAGGCGTTTTTTCGTTCTAGAATATCATAAAAGACATTTTCCTGGCCTATATTGCCTAAAAAAAAAAAAAAAAAAAAGTTGGAAAAATGGCCATTTTGGAGCAAAACCATGGGTTAACCCCTTAGGAAAAAAAGTCAATTTTTCAACTTTTTGGACTTCTTGTTTTTATACCCTACAAAGGCCTTTTTAGTTCTAGAATACCATAAGAGACATTTTCCTGGCCTATATTGCTTAAAACAAAAAGTTGGAAAAATGGCCATTTTTGGACCAAACCATGGGTTAACCCCTTAGGAGAAATGTCAATTTTTCGACTTATTAAACTTCTTGTTTTTATAGCCTAGAAAGGCGTTTTTTCGTTCTAGAATATCATAAAAGACATTTTCCTGGCCAATATTGCCTAAAAAAAAAAAGTTGGAAAAATGGCCATTTTTGGAGCAAAACCATGGGTTAACCCCTTAGGAAAAATGTCAATTTTTCGACTTTTTGGACTTCTTGATTTTATAGCCTAGAAAGGCGTTTTTTCGTTCTAGAATATCATAAAAGACATTTTCCTGGCCTATATTGCCTAAAGAAAAAAAGTTGGAAAAATGGCCATTTTTGGAGCAAAACCATGGGTTAACCGGTTAGGAAAAATGTCAATTTCGCGACTTTTTGGACTTCTTGTTTTTATAGCCTAGAAAGGCGTTTTTTTGTTCTAGAATATCATAAAAGACATTTTCCTGGCCTATATTTCCTAAAAAAAAATCAGAAAAATGGCCATTAATGGACGAAAACCATAGGTTAACCCCTTAGGAAAAATGTCAATTTTTCGACTTTTTGGACTTCTTGTTTTATAGCCTAGAAAGGCGTTTTTTCGTTCTAGAATATCATAAAAGACATTTTCCTGGCCTATACTTCCTAAAAAAAAAAATGGCAGAAAAATGGCCATTTTTGGACCAAAACCATGGGTTAACCCCTTAGGAAAAATGGCCATTTTTGGACCAAAACCATGGGTTAACCCCTTAGGAAAAATGTCAATTTTTCGACTTTTTGGACTTCTTGTTTTTATAGCCTAGAAAGGCGTTTTTTCGTTCTAGAATATCATAAAAGTCATTTTCCTGGTCTATATTGCCTAAAAAAAAAAAGTTGGCAAAATGCCTATTTGTGGACCAAAACCATGGGTTAACCACTTAGGAAGAATATCAATTCTTCGCCTTTTTGGACTTCTTGTTTTTATACCCTAGAAAGGCGTTTTTTCGTTCTAGAATATCATAAAAGACATTTTCCTGGCCTATATTGCCTAAAGAAAAAAAGTTGGAAAAATGGCCATTTTTGGAGCAAAACCATGGGTTAACCCGTTAGGAAAAATGTCAATTTCGCGACTTTTTGGACTTCTTGTTTTTATAGCCTAGAAAGGCGTTTTTTCGTTCTAGAATATCATAAAAGACATTTTCCTGGCCTATATTTCCTAAAAAAAAAATGTCAGAAAAATGGCCATTAATGGACGAAAACCATAGGTTAACCCCTTAGGAAAAATGTCAATTTTTCGACTTTTTGGACTTCTTGTTTTATAGCCTAGAAAGGCGTTTTTTCGTTCTAGAATATCATAAAAGACATTTTCCTGGCCTATACTTCCTAAAAAAAAAAATGGCACAAAAATGGCCATTTTTGGACCAAAACCATGGGTTAACCCCTTAGGAAAAATGGCCATTTTTGGACCAAAACCATGGGTTAACCCCTTAGGAAAAATGTCAATTTTTCGACTTTTTGGACTTCTTGTTTTTATAGCCTAGAAAGGCGTTTTTTCGTTCTAGAATATCATAAAAGTCATTTTCCTGGTCTATATTGCCTAAAAAAAAAAAGTTGGCAAAATGCCTATTTGTGGACCAAAACCATGGGTTAACCACTTAGGAAGAATATCAATTCTTCGCCTTTTTGGACTTCTTGTTTTTATACCCTAGAAAGGCGTTTTTTCGTTCTAGAATATCATAAAAGACATTTTCCTGGCCTATATTGCCTAAACAAAAAAAGTTGGAAAAATGGCCTTTTTTGGACCAAAACCATGGCTTAACCCCTTAGGAAAAATGTCAATTTTTCGACTTTTTGGACTTCTTGTTTTTATAGCCCAGAAAGGCGTTTTTTCGTTCTAGAATATCATAAAAGACATTTTCCTGGCCTATATTGCCTAAAAAAAAAAAGTTGGAAAAATGGCCATTTTTGGACCAAAACCATGGGTTAACCCCTTAGGAAAAAAGTCAATTTTTCAACTTTTTGGACTTCTTGTTTTTATACCCTACAAAGGCCTTTTTTAGTTCTAGAATACCATAAGAGACATTTTCCTGGCCTATATTGCTTAAAACAAAAAAGTTGGAAAAATGGCCATTTTTGGACCAAACCATGGGTTAACCCCTTAGGAGAAATGTCAATTTTTCGACTTATTAAACTTCTTGTTTTTATAGCCTAGAAAGGCGTTTTTTTGTTCTAGAATATCATAAAAGACATTTTCCTGGCCAATATTGCCTAAAAAAAAAAAGTTGGAAAAATGGCCATTTTTGGAGCAAAACCATGGGTTAACCCCTTAGGAAAAATGTCAATTTTTCGACTTTTTGGACTTCTTGATTTTATAGCCTAGAAAGGCGTTTTTTCGTTCTAGAATATCATAAAAGACATTTTCCTGGCCTATATTGCCTAAAGAAAAAAAGTTGGAAAAATGGCCATTTTTGGAGCAAAACCATGGGTTAACCCGTTAGGAAAAATGTCAATTTCGCGACTTTTTGGACTTCTTGTTTTTATAGCCTAGAAAGGCGTTTTTTCGTTCTAGAATATCATAAAAGACATTTTCCTGGCCTATATTTCCTAAAAAAAAAATGTCAGAAAAATGGCCATTAATGGACGAAAACCATAGGTTAACCCCTTAGGAAAAATGTCAATTTTTCGACTTTTTGGACTTCTTGTTTTATAGCCTAGAAAGGCGTTTTTTCGTTCTAGAATATCATAAAAGACATTTTCCTGGCCTATACTTCCTAAAAAAAAAAATGGCAGAAAAATGGCCATTTTTGGACCAAAACCATGGGTTAACCCCTTAGGAAAAATGGCCATTTTTGGACCAAAACCATGGGTTAAACCCTTAGGAAAAATGTCAATTTTTCGACTCTTTGGACTTCTTGTTTTTATAGCCTAGAAAGGCGTTTTTTCGTTCTAGAATATCATAAAAGTCATTTTCCTGGTCTATATTGCCTAAAAAAAAAAAAGTTGGCAAAATGCCTATTTGTGGACCAAAACCATGGGTTAACCACTTAGGAAGAATATCAATTCTTCGCGTTTTTGGACTTCTTGTTTTTATACCCTAGAAAGGCGTTTTTTCGTTCTAGAATATCATAAAAGACATTTTCCTGGCCTATATTGCCTAAAAAAATAAGTTCGAAAAATGGCCATTTTTGGACCAAAACCTTTGGTTAACCCCATAGGAAAAAGGTCAATTTTTTGGTTGTTTGAACTTCTTGTATTTATAGCCTAGAAAAGTGTTTTTTTGTTTTAGATTATCGTAAAAGACATGTTTTGGCCTATTTTCCATTAAAAAAGTTGGAAGAATGGCTATTTTTGGAACAAAACCATGGGTTAACCCCTTTCAAAATATGTCAATTTTTCGACTGTTTGAACTTCTTGTTTTTATACCCTAGAAAGGCGGTTTTTCGCTCTAGAATATCATAAAAGACATTTTCCTGGCCTATATTGCCTAAACAAAAAAAGTTGGAAAAATGGCCTTTTTTGGACCAAAACCATGGCTTAACCCCTTAGGAAAAATGTCAATTTTTCGACTTTTTGGACTTCTTGTTTTTATAGCCCAGAAAGGCGTTTTTTCGTTCTAGAATATCATAAAAGACATTTTCCTGGCCTATATTGCCTAAAAAAAAAAAGTTGGAAAAATGGCCATTTTTGGACCAAAACCATGGGTTAACCCCTTAGGAAAAAAGTCAATTTTTCAACTTTTTGGACTTCTTGTTTTTATACCCTACAAAGGCCTTTTTTAGTTCTAGAATACCATAAGAGACATTTTCCTGGCCTATATTGCTTAAAACAAAAAAGTTGGAAAAATGGCCATTTTTGGACCAAACCATGGGTTAACCCCTTAGGAGAAATGTCAATTTTTCGACTTATTAAACTTCTTGTTTTTATAGCCTAGAAAGGCGTTTTTTTGTTCTAGAATATCATAAAAGACATTTTCCTGGCCTATATTGCCTAAAAAAAAAAAGTTGGAAAAATGGCCATTTTTGGACCAAAACAATGGGTTTACCCCTTAGGAAAAATGTCAATTTTTCGACTTTTTGGAATCCTTTTTTTTATAGCCTAGAAAGGCGTTTTTTCTTTCTAGAATATCATAAAAACCAGAAGTGCAAAAAGTCGAAAAATTGACATTTTTCCTAAGGGATTAACCCATGGTTTTGGTCCAAAAATGGCCATTTTTCCAACTTTTTTGTTTTAAGCAATAAAGGCGAGGAAAATGTCTGTTATGGTATTCTAGAACTAAAAAACGCCTTTCTAGGGTATAAAAACAAGAAGTGCAAAAAGTCGAAAAATTTACATTTTTCGTAAGGGGTTAACCCATGGTTTTGGTCCAAAAATTGCCATTTTTTAACTTTTTTTTTTTAGGTAGTATAGGCCAGGAAAATGTCTTTTATGATATTCTAGAACGAAAAAACGCCTTTCTAGGCTATAAAAACAAGAAGTCCAAAAAGTCGAAAAATTGACATTTTTCCTAAGGGGTTAACCCATGGTTTTGGTCCAAAAATGGCCATTTTTCCGACTTTTTTTTTTAGGCAATATAGGCCAGAAAAATGTCTTTTATGATATTCTAGAACGAAAAAACGCCTTTCTAGGCTATAAAAACAAGAAGACCAAAAAGGCGAAAAATTGACATTTTTCCTAAGGGGTTAACCCATGGTTTTGGTCCAAAAATGGCCATTTTTCCACCTTTTTTTTTTTAGGCAATATAGGCCAGGAAAATGTCTTTTATGATATTCTAGAACGAAAAAACGCTTTTCTAGGCTATAAAAACAAGAAGTCCAAAAAGTCGAAAAATTGACATTTTTCCTAAGGGGTTAACCCATGGTTTTGGTCTAAAAATGGCCATTTTTCCAACTTTTTTTTTTAGGCAATATAGGCCAGGAAAATGTCTTTTATGATATTCTAGAACGAAAAAACGCCTTTCTAGGCTATAAAAACAAGAAATCCAAAAAGTCGTACGATTGCCATTTTTCCTAAGGGGTTAACCCGTGGTTTTGGTCAAAAAATGGCCATTTTTCCAACTTTTTTTTTTAGGCAATATAGGCCAGGAAAATGTCTTTTATGATATTCTAGAACGAAAAAACGCCTTTCTAGGCTATAAAAACAAGAAGTCCAAAAAGTCGAAAAATTGACATTTTTCCCAAGGGGTTAATCCATGGTTTTGGTCCAAAAATGGCCATTTTTTCAACTTTTTTTTTAGGCAATATAGGCCAGGAAAATGTCTTTTATGATATTCTAGAACGAAAAAACGCCTTTCTAGGCTATAAAAACAAGAAGTCCAAAAAGTCGAAAAATTGACTTTTTTCCTAAGGGGTAAACCCATGGTTTTGGTCCAAAAATGGCCATTTTTCCAACTTTTTTTTTTTAGGCAATATAGACCAGGAAAATGTCTTTTATGATATTCTAGAACGAAAAAACGCCTTTCTAGGCTATAAAAACACTAACTTGTTGTCTAAGGCCTAAATTGGAAGGCGGAAATATCTCACGTTGCAAGGAAAGTTGCGAAGTCAATCGGTATAATATCTAGATGCAGCTTCTTTCTTCCTAAATCGTCTTTACGTTTGCTCTACTATTCCTTAATTTATCCTTATTTTTACTAGTGCAATATCGTTTGGGCTTCGACCTATAAAACTAATCGCCCCCGCCTTATTATCCTGCAAAAGTGCATTATTAGAATTATTAATAAATCACATTTTAATGCTCATACTGACCAAATCTTTAAGGACCTCGGTATACTAAAATTTAATGATATCCATTTGCTTCAACTGGGCCAATTTATGTATTCTTGCAAAAATTCATTCTTACCTCCAAAGTTTAATGACAATTTCTCTCAAAGCAATCAATTCCACTCTTACAATACAAGAAATTCCCAGGCCTACCGTCTACCGTATTGTCGTACAAACACGAAGAAGTTCTCGCCCTTTTTTCAAGGGACTAAGTTTTTTAATTCACTTGACAACAAGATCATCAACTCTCAATCCCTCTCCTCTTTTAACAAAAAACTGAAGATTAAATTATTGAGTAAGTATGAAAACAGTTTATAAATCTTTCCATCTTCGACTTTTCGCCTTCTTCTCTTCAATTGATGTGAAACAGCTCTAGCTCATAGTTCGAGGAGGTCTAACCTCTCATAAGCTCCTATAGTTTCTGTTAGGTCTCCTCGCCACTTCTTTTTTTTTCCTTCTTTTCCTATATTTTTTGTAATTAGTGTGGCAAATAAAATAAAATAAATAAATAAATAAAAAAATAAGGCTCTCCAAACTCTTTTTACTAGCCAAAAGCTCGTCCCTTAATGCTTGCAGTGCAACATTCTTTTCCTCTCTGGAATACAATAAAAGTAAAAAGAGAATTAAATGTCACCTTGTGTTAAAGACATGTTTATGAGCTCAGATGCTAAAATTGCCAAACGTTATGACCAGATAACTGTGATAACTGACTGACTGATTTTCTAACCAACTGATGTGGACTGAGGCTACGGCAGGTACAAAACACAGGTCACAGGTCACAAGTGCAAATCACTGCTGTATTGATAAATAACTGAGTTAAGCAGTTTCCCGTTAAGCTAAAATTCTACTTTGCATTGTGATTAGGGCTAGGAGACACTTATAAAGTGTTGTTTATTTACCATAGCACAGTGACCTGGGCCCAATTGTTCGAACGCAGATTAGCGCTTAACCCGGGTTTCTTTTTCTTGTGTTTGAAAGCATTTTCTCGGTTACTTTTCTGTGCTATTTTTAGAGCTACTAATCATCAACTTCTAGACAAAAAAGAATTAAAAGTGAATAATAATAATAATAAATGTTATTTAGCCAGGGTTATCTCTTCAGCATAAAATGCTGCTATCAATGAGGGCCCTTGAAAAAAAATAAATATATATATATAAAACTAGCCTAAATTACAGTAACTAAGAACACACTAAAAGTTAAAAATACAACAAGATCTAAAAATTGTTTAAAAAAGCTAAAATACAGCAATTAAAATGCATTTAAAAGCTGAACTAATACAAAAACTTAACAAGTAACTAAAAAACGTTTGATCTATATAATTCCAAAATACGAGTTTTAAAAATCACAACTGACTTAGAATCCTTCATTTCACTTGCAATATTATTAAAAAGTTTAGATCCATTAAAATAAAAGACTTCCTTGCCGTCTCAGTTCTGACTTTGGGGAGCAGCAAGTTGTGCCCACTTCCCCTCGTGTTGTGGACTGTTCTAAAAACCTTAAAATAATCTTTAAAAAACATTGGAGGGGATCCCTTCAAGCATTTAAAAGTCAAATTAATAGTGTGCATATCACGCCTCATAGACAAGGGAAGCCACTTTAAATTCTTCTCGGCGTCTAAATCTTTGGTCTTCAGTACAATCTTAGCTGCCCTTCTCTGTGCTCGATCTAACTTATCACGTTCTGTTTTCCCAATGCTGCTCCAAGCAACATCGCAATAATCCATAACCGGCAAAATAAGAGACTGATAAACTTTATTGGCTGCATCGACAGTTAGATTGTTTCTAATTCTTCCGAGGACACCGATTCTCTTGGAAATCTTAACCAGTAGCTTATCCACGTGTTGTTTGAAATTGAGATTTGCATCTATTAGCACACCAAGGTATTTTTAATGTTGTGCTTGATTTATCGGCTTATCCCCGAGGAATAAGCTAAATGGCCCATCTGAAAGGGTAGCCGAAGCGATTCGTTGTTGAGTGCCGAAAAGAACGTATTCGGTCTTCACAGGATGAATGCACCGCTTATTAAGATGGGTCCAGGACTGCAACTGTTTTAGATCTTTATTCAAAACGGTACTTATGTTTCCGATATTGGAGTCAGCGTAGAAAAGGACAGCATCGTCCGCATAAAGTAGGATCTTTGACTGAAGTAAACAGTTGGGCAAGTCATTGATGAAAATCGAAAACAAAATCGGACCAAGTATGGGCCCTTGTGGGACGCCAGATTTTATCTGCTGAGGTGCAGGCTATGCGCTGCCATAGACAACAGATTGACATCGACTCGTAAGACAGTTCTTAAACCACCTCAGTTCATGGTTGTTGATACCATACTCAGGTAGTTTCTTTAGGAAAAGTTGGTGATTTACACTGTCGAAGGCTTTTCGAAAGTCGACAAACACCGCTGCTGTAACACAACCTTCGTCAATGCCTTTCCTAATACAATCCGTGAAATATGTAACCGCGTCCTGGGTAGAATGATTTTTTCGAAAACCACACTGGAAGGGAGATAGCTGACTGGACTTATCTAAATGTTGGAGGAGCTGTATTTGCACGGCTCTTTCAAGGATCTTCGAAGCCACCGGTAAAACGGAGATGGGACGGTAGTTATCCATACACTTCTTATCCCCGTCTTTATAAAGTGGAACCACCCTCGCATATTTCCATTCCTCCTGTAAAACTGCAGAAGAAATCGAAAGGTTTATTATGATTGTTAGCAGAGCTGAGATGCTTGGAGCCGCATCCTTTAGTAAACGGGCTGGAATTCCGTCAAGTCCTGTACCTTTCGATGTTTTAAGCAGTCTAAGTTGACCATGAACAAACGCAGCTGATACTGGTTTGAAAGAGAACAAAGATTGACTTGAATTATTCAAACATGCTTCTGTCCTCAGCTGGTTCCAGTTAAGAGGTGGAATACTAGAAAGCAACTTTTCCACAACATTTGTAAAATATGTGCAGAAACCGTTTGCAATAGTAAGGGCATCCGTGGTTGTTTTTCCATCTACTGTGATAGGCTCAATAGAAGCCGACGGTTGAGATGTAACCGATTTGTTGGGAAAGACTTTCTTAACAGCTTTCCAGAAATTTTTGGGATCATCAGAATTTTCTTCTATGATTCTGCGGTTGTAGCTGGATTTCGCTTTTCTAACCATGGCAGTAACCTGATTTCTCAAACTCTTGTATCTAGACCAGTGTAATTCGGTGTTTGTCCTGCGAGCTTGGCGGTAAAAATGATCTCTCTCGGCCATTACTTTCTTTATCTCGTTTGACAACCAAGGGATGTTTCTGCCGCGAACTTTCTTTTCAATTTGAGGTGCATGGTGATCAGCCACGTGCAAGAAACATGTTTTGAAGTTCAACCACGCATTATCGACGTCCTGACACTCACTGAGGTTGTCCCAGGAGACAGATGACAGATCTTCATTAAAACCTGTAAGACAATACTTGCTGTCGTTTGTGAAATGCTTTTTAAGCTTTCAAATCTGAATTCAAATCTCGCACTAACCCTGGGTTATCTTAACCCAGCTTTGAACAACTCAGCCCTTTAGTTTGTCCTGCACTTGTGACCAGTGACCTGCGTTTTGTGAAGATACAATGTAGCCTCAGTCGGCAGGTACACTATACTGCATAGCTTTTGAGCTGGCATGAAAACCTGAAATACTGGATTGGCCTTCTGTTCACACAAAAGAACAATGATTTCAGCATGATTTCTGTGACAGAGCAAAGCTGCGCTGTGTGCATCATCTCTTAAGTGGAGAGTCACAACAGATAGGTGTTCATGATATACAGGATAGCTTTTTGTGTCAGCATGAAAGTCTATACAGTAAATATATAGTGTGAACATCTAGCCTGAAAGATCATCTCTCTGATCAAGCAAGTAAGTTATACACTTATTTTAAAACATACATTTCTTCCGTTAATAGTTTGATCTTCTCCTTGTTTGCATGGGCCACTGGTGTCTCCTTGTTATGGCTAACAGCAGGGCTTGCTAGATGTAAAAGTGGCCGCCGATTCTCAGTCTTAATGGAAAATGACAAAACAGAAATATTTATTGTGTTGATGAGGATGAGGAGATAAGTAATCAATATTTTATAAGCATGCACACCAATACTTCAGTTTAAAGTGTATAATGGGACTACGGTATGCTTGACTATCAACCACTTCTTTAATGAAAGAAAGACATTTATCCCAGAATGTTGACTTAAAATTTACATTGTAGTGCTGGATTTTGTTTTTCAATTTTCAGCTAAAACAAAATACACTTTTATATCAAGCCATTTTTTCGGTAAGAATAGTGCTGAAAACCTTGCATTGCGTGACCAAGGGCTCTGCGTGGCGGCGCACTTGTTTGCTGAGGAGATAAACACAGAGTAGGATTTGGTTGGAGAAAATTTGGCCACCAAAGGTGACGAACTTTATTTTCAAGATCTGCCAATATATAATAAACTAAATTTCTCTTCAGCAAAGGTGGGGGAAAAAACCGCCACCCACTAAGACAAGAAAGAGAAACAGACTAGGAATTAATTCGCAGGCAGGCGGAAGGGGAGGTGGTGGAAAATGCTGAAAATTGGTTCAAACCAGCGATGTGAACAACGTGATGGTGAGCGATCGAAAGGGGGCGAGCACATGGAAAAGCGCCCCTAAGAATGATAAAGTCCGGAACGCCCTAAATTCTGATTGGCTGGAAATAAGATAGGCTTGGAACCTGCCGCCTTGGCCTGCAAACCATTATCAAATGCCTTGTCATAAAATCCCATTATGATGTCGTCATAACGGTGTCTTTTAAGCACCAACCCTCCAATAAGTGCTTCTCCTTTCGTGTGAAATTTTGAACAAGTGCCCAGGCACTTCTTCAAGGAAACACAGTATTGATTGGCTTTCAATAGCTGTGGTGTGCGAAAGACACATTAATTGTAACTATAGATGAAATTGAAAGAAAGGCAATTTGATTTTCTCAGGATATAAAGCTCCAAGTGGCAAATACACCTGTACTCTCACACATCATTATCACTGTATCAAAACATTAGATAGCGAATGAAATCAGTACACAAAAAAACAATTAGCAAAATTAAATACTCACCTCCTTATCATTTAATAGAAAATCTCTTTCATACGAAAGGTAAGATATCATCTAAAGTAAAAGAACATTGAATATTGAAATTTGTTCATATCAACTTGAAGAGGTGGCTGAATAAAATAACAGTTTAAGGCAATTCAATCTTATGAGATCTGTTTTGGAGCAGATGAGAAATTGCTTAAGCTCAGACCCATGGATGCATGCATCCGTCAAGACACCAAGATGCATGCATGCATGCATGTACAGCTGTATACATGATCTTAGCATAATAAACATGTTGTACGCTGTAAAAAAAATTGTCACATCAAACCCCTACCTCCCCTCCCCTCCAGGCCAAGGTGGCCATTGTGGAGAGATTTGACTGAATCCTCGTATTTTGGTTTTATCACAAACCTCCACTGTATAGGATACTTACCCCAATGCAAGGATACTTACTTCAATGCAGTTGTCTCTTTCTTCAAGAAGTTTTTTCAAGTGAGAAAGTATGTTGTCTGTATATAGCAGTTGGCTGGAAAGAAGAAAATACATGTAGATTAAACTGAAGTAACTGGAATAAAGGTCTGGACCCATCTGTAATTATAAAATTTGGACATAAGTGTAATAAAGGCGGTATATGTAAAAGTCTCCTTAACAATCAAACTGGTAATACACCAACAACAAATTATGACCAATAAGAGATAAAAGGTGACCTGCAGAAACCAACCCCTGCCATTTAATTTTCTGTTCATGGCTTTCACGTCACTGTCAAACTGAATTTTATAGGCCAATTGGCCCAATCAGCAACTGGTAATTTTACTTACTCAATAGTGGATTCAGCTACATCTTTGAATGCCACAATATTGTCTTCATTTTCGGTTATAAACCGAATGTCCTCTTCCAATACTTCCCTGACAACCACATGCATTTCTTTAATTTCTTTAAGGAAGTATTCCTTGTTTTTGCACTAAAAAATAAAGTTTTGTCAACCACAACCCAAAGTGTAAGTTTTTTAAGTCTATTATTAACGATCAAAATAACTGACACAACAGTATTTACTCAAATAAGCGCCATGGTGCTTACTGACATGTACATGTAGGTGGAACGTATTTAAGGGTGCTGCTAATTTGAGGGCAGTGTTTAATTGAAATTTGAAGGCGACAAAGAATTGTTTTAACTACAGGTATTTATAGTATAATGTTTTTCGTATTTAACTATCATCAATATCTTCAAGAGCACCAGTAATGTGCCATGGAGCTCTGGCCATATCAGCTTTAAGCTCATTTAAGTCTAAGGATTTATAATGAGTCTTAATTTCATCAAAAGATAAAACTACATATCTTATGTTACAATAATACGGAGGATAAAAAACTATGATAAAAATATCTACATATATGTATATATAACTAACTGCAGACAGTACTGTTTCGGCCTTCTGGGCCCCATATATATATATAATTAAAACGTATGTCATTACAATAAATGGAGCTTACAAATCAACCTATTATATATTATTATACCTATTATTATGTATTAATTTTCGGGCGTGCAGTTTGTTAACGTGTAAAGAATTCTGAGTTCTGACCCGAGTCCTAGCTGAAAGTTCCTTCACAGTTTCATAATCTGGTTTAGTCTATGGCGATAAACTGAAGCTAGTGTTGTTAGCGCAAGGAATATAGGTCTTTCGTTTTCGTTGCTTAACGTCTATTTCGTTGTGCGTTTTGCCTTCATTGCAGTTTTTTCTTGATTCATTGGTCCTTTATGGTATCTGCGTTCTTTGGCGATGTGGGGCCTCTCTTGTAGTTTTTGCGTCAGTTGTATGTTTGTTCACGTTAGTGCTAGTTTTTCTTTTGCCTGTGAAAATGCGATCGTCTTGTACGTTTCTCGTTTGTTTCGTTCGCTTTGCTTGCCTTTCCTTGTTCAGTTGCTATAAGCAATAATACCTTGACGTTGGCATTTGTTCGTAACGCACCGCGCTTGGCGTATCGCATCAGATACAGTAAACGCACAATTTTAAAACTTTGCAATGAAATGAAGTCACATGCATGTATACAGCTTTTTCAAGAAAGGTTGTCGGAAAAGGTGCACGCGACAATCACGAAAGTAATTGTGGGTGGCTTTGAGTGCACTGTTCTTCAAAGAAATTTGAAAGAATGACACATACCCTGCCTTTCTTAGCATTGCCTTAACTTTGTTCCGTTGCTTTTTGTAGCGGCACCATAATTCATTGTTTCCAGGATTGACATGAGCTTCTCTTAGGTATTTATATCGTCGATTCATAGGCTTCCTAATTTCTGTATTCATCCAAGATAGATAGATAGATAGATAGCCTTTATTTTAAAACGATGAGTATTAAAGCTACATGAGCTTGTGGGGTCGTTTGCAATTAACTAATTACAAGTAAAAACTAGGGGTATATACAGACAAAACGTTTGAACTAAATTAGCGCTTACAAATATGAAATTATGAGCATAAATTTAAGTATATACAAAGTCATCTTTTCTAAAATTACAAGTGGATGCAGGCGTTATCTTAAAGCTGAATTCATTAAAATTAGCTTGAGATTTGAGCTTTAGCCTGAGATCACGATAAGGAATGTTTTTTGTTAGGGCACTACAGTTGTTGGTCACTGCATTCCACAGGACTGAGCCTCTCAACGCGACAGAGTCTTTCATGTAACGCGTGTTGAAGCGTGGAACAATTAAAGAAGCGCAAGTCCGGGTTGAATAGTTTGTGACCCGTTTCTTAGAAATCAGGTCGATTAATGTGACAGTTAACCTATCGTGGAAAGCTTTATGAAGACAGATAAAAATGGCTAATTATAATAAATAGACAGAGTTTGCCATTGGGCCCGTTGTAGGACATCAGCAGATGCCATGTCTTTCGGCAAATGAAAGATAAGTCTCGCAGCCCTGCAGTGAAGTCTTTCCAGGGACTGAAATAAGTCGGAATTGCAGCAAGATCCCCATAGTATAAGACCATAGGTCACTGAAGGCAAGATGACCTTAAAATAGAGATCCTGACGAACGTTTCTAGGGAGAAATCTCGACTTCTTAAGTAATCCTAGTTTTTTAGCAAATGATTTTTTGAGTTCCAGCATATGCTGAGTCCAGGTCAGTTTCTCATCGACGGTCATTCCCAGTAATCGTGATTTCGATAACCATTCAATCGTAGAGTTTCCGATAAAGATGGGAGGAATGTTAACCGGGGGATTTCTTCTAGAGATTAGCATGGCCTCACTTTTACTTGGGTGGGGTGTTAATCTGTTAATGAGGCACCACTCGTTTTAATTCACGTTTTTAATTCTCGTTTTAATTTAATTCACGAAGTGCAGAATTTAACTTGGCAATACTTTTTTCTGCCGTGTCACTTATGCAGTAAACCGTTGTGTCGTCGGCAAACATATAGACGGATCCGGAAGATACTGAGGACGGAAGATCGTTCGTGAAGAGAGTGAAAAGTGTCGGCCCCAAGACAGACCCTTGAGGAATTCCAAAAGAGATCGGTATCATCTCTGAAGTTGATCCATTAACAGCTGTGTATTGCTGTCTTTCCTTTAAGTAACTTTTAAGCCAGTCCAGGAGTAGCCCTGATATGCCAAAGTCCCTTTCCAACTTCGTTTCGAGAATGGCGTGCGACAGACTATCGAATGCCTTTTTAAAGTCTATGAAGGCAACTGCTACCACTAAGCCTGCGTCCACAGCTTCTCTCCATGTTTCAGTAAGTTGTATTAGTAACAGTTCTGTTGAAAATCCTGCGCGGTATGCCCATTGTTTGTCCGTGACTAGATTATTAGCTTTGTATACATGACGAATAATTGTGTCGTTGACTACTGATTCAAGGATCTTGCTTGGTACACTTAGCAATGATATCGGTCTATAATTGTAGCAGTCGGTTTCATCGTCCTTTTTATATACTGGAGTAAGCCTCGCAGTTTTCCAGCTAGTGAACACCCTACCGGTGGTAATGGAGAGTCGGAATAGGCTAAGGAGTGACGGAACAATCGCATCGCCTGCTAGCTTTAGGAGCTTTGGAGGTATGTTATCAGGACCCGTGGATTTTCTTGTTTTTAGCGCCTTCCAGAAATTTTTGGAATCATCAGAATTTTCTTCTATGATTCTGCGGTTGTAGCTGGATTTCGCTTTTCTAACCATGGCAGTAACCTGATTTCTCAAACTCTTGTATCTAGACCAGTGTAATTCGGTGTTTGTCCTGCGAGCTTGGCGGTAAAAATGATCTCTCTCGGCCATTACTTTCTTTATCTCGTTTGACAACCAAGGGATGTTTCTGCCGTGAACTTTCTTTTCAATTTGAGGTGCATGGTGATCAGCCACGTGCAAGAAACATGTTTTGAAGTTCAACCACGCATTATCGACGTCCTGACACTCACTGAGGTTGTCCCAGGAGACAGTTGACAGATCTTCATTAAAACGTCTAGGACAATACTTGCTGTAGTTTGTGAAATGCTTTTTAAGCTTTCAAATCTGAATTCAAATCTCGCACTAACCCTGGGTTATCTTAACCCAGCTTTGAACAACTCAGCCCTTTAGTTTGTCCTGCACTTGTGACCAGTGACCTGCGTTTTGTGAACATACAATGTAGCCTCAGTCGGCAGGTGCACTATACTGCATAGCTTTTGAGCTGGCATGAAAACCTGAAATACTGGATTGGCCTTCTGTTCACACAAAAGAACAATGATTTCAGCATGATTTCTGTGACAGAGCAAAGCTGCGCTGTGTGCATCATCTCTTAAGTGGAGAGTCACAACAGATAGGTGTTCATGATATACAGGATAGCTTTTTGTGTCAGCATGAAAGTCTATACAGTAAATATATAGTGTGAACATCTAGCCTGAAAGATCATCTCTCTGATCAAGCAAGTAAGTTATACACTTATTTTAAAACATACATTTCTTCCGTTAATAGTTTGATCTTCTCCTTGTTTGCATGGGCCACTGGTGTCTCCTTGTTATGGCTAACAGCAGGGCTTGCTAGATGGAAAAGTGGCCGCCGATTCTCAGTCTTAAAGGAAAATGACAAAACAGAAATATTTATTGTGTTGATGAGGATGAGGAGATAAGTAATCAATATTTTATAAGCATGCACACCAATACTTCAGTTTAAAGTCTAAATGGGACTACGGTATGCTTGACTATCGACCACTTCTTTAATGAAAGAAAGACATTTATCCCAGAATGTTGACTTAAAATTTACATTGTAGTGCTGGATTTTGTTTTTCAATTTTCAGCTAAAACAAAATACACTTTAAGCAGCAACCCTCCAATAAGTGCCTCTCCTTTCACTTCTTCAAGGAAACACAGTATTGATTGGCTCTCAATAGCTGTGGTGTACGAAAGACACATTAATTGTAACTATAGATGAAATTGAAAGAAAGGCAATTTGATTTTCTCAGGATATAAAGCTCCAAGTGGCAAATACACCTGTACTCTCACACATCATTATCACTGTATCAAAACATTAGATAGCGAATGAAATCAATACACAAAAAAACAATTAGCAAAATTAAATACTCACCTCCTTATCATTTAATAGAAAATCTCTTTCATACGAAAGGTAAGATATCATCTAACGTAAAAGAACATTGAATATTGAAATTTGTTCATATCAACTTGAAGAGGTGGCTGAATAAAATAAAAGTTTAAGGCAATTCAATCTTATGAGATCTGTTTTGGAGCAGATGAGAAATTGCTTAAGCTCAGACCCATGGATGCATACATCCGTCAAGACACCAAGATGCATGCATATATATATATGGCAAGTAAAAATGCGTTTCTTCAAACACTAATTGCTAAAACAGAATCCTTAATTCAACGTATGCGCTGGAAAGCCTTCTTTTTTCTCAACAAGAACACTGATGACGCTACCAAAGAAACTTACGGATTTAAATCGAAACGGTCTCCACCACACGTAAAAGAGCTCAACGAGTTTGAGGACTGCATACTTGACATGATAATAGCAGAAAAACTGGAACTTGCAGACCGCATTGAGGCCTCAGCGCCCAGAGACTCATTCATAACGCTAAAAGACCACAAACCTGATTTCATAAATAACCCGACCTGCAGACTCATTAATCCATGCAAATCCGAAATTGGCATCATCAGCAAAAATATCCTCGACCGAATAAACCACAAAATCACACAAGCGACTAAAGTGAACCTGTGGAAATGCACCAAAGAAACCATAGAATGGTTTAAAGATATACCGGAAAAGGAAAAACACGCATTTATCACCTTTGACGTCTGCGATTTTTACCCATCCATATCTGAAGACCTGCTACTGAAAGCATTAAACTATGCCTCACGATTCACCACCATCACACAACAAGACCGCCACATCATCACTCACGCGAAAAAGTCACTCCTTTACCACCAAAATTCTCCATGGACCAAGAAGAACGCAAACAACATGTTTGATGTCACCATGGGCTCTTACGACGGAGCAGAAACGTGCGAGTTAATAGGCGCCTACATGTTATCCTTGATAGCACCAAAATTCAAAAAAATGAAGTTGGTCTGTACCGAGACGATGGCCTCGCAATTTGCAAGGCCACTCCAAAAGAAATTGAAAAAACCAAGCAAGAAGTCTGCCAAGTGTTCAAATCCAATGGCCTTAAAATCACAATCGAAGCTAACAAAAAGGTCGTCAACTTTCTTGATGTGACCTTCAACCTCACAAACGGGTGCTACAAGCCATTCATGAAGCCTAATAATAAACTGTCCTATGTCCACCAACAGAGCAACCACCCCCCTGCACTACTAAAGAATATCCCACTCAACATTAACAAAAGGTTAACTAGCATCTCATCCAGCAAAGAAGTATTTGACGAATCTATTGCCCCTTACCAGAAAGCTCTAACAGAAAGCGGATACGACCACAAGTTAGCATACAACCCCCCACAAGAGAAAGCTCCGAAAAACAAAAGAAAACGAACAAGAAACATCACATGGTACAACCCTCCTTTCAACTCAAACGTCAGAACTAACCTTGGAAGAAAATTTCTGCACATCGTCGACAAATGCTTTCCAAAACCACCCACTCCACAAGATTTTCAACAGACACACGCTAAAACTAAGCTACTCATGCATGCCTAACATGAAATCTGTCATCTCGTCACACAACAAGTACGTTCTTTCAAATTTCAACTCACCAACGCAACAACCTGACACCTGCAATTGCAGAAAGAAACCAGATTGTCCACTCGAAGGAAAATGCCTCCAATCAAATGTAATCTACCAAGCCACTGTAACTACAGCGACGACAACTGAAACTTACGTCGGACTGGCAACAAACTTTAAGGAACGTTACAGAAACCATCAGTCCTCCTTTCGACGCTCAAACAGAAGAAATGAAACGGAACTATCAAAATATATTTGGACTTTACAAGACTCTAACAAACCTTTCCAGATAAAATGGAAAGTTTTAAAGAAATGTAAAGCTTATAGCAACATTAGCAAAAAATGTAATCTTTGTCTTTATGAAAAGTTTATCATCATTTGTAAAAAAGAGCTTTGTAGCCTAAACAGGCGAAACGAACTAGCAAGTTCATGCCCCCACAGAAACAGATATGTACTTCAGAACTCTAGAGTAACGTAACTAAGACACAATCCATCTGTTACCTAGATACTATCTCTTAACGCATCCCTATATTTACTGCCAGCTTTTAATTTTAACGGTCAATCGTTGAAGTTGCCTGATGAGTGTGGTCCTACAATTTCGGACCATACGAAACAGCACTGTCGCAATAAACGATCAATGATTACTCCTGAAGCCTGAACTCCTGTGATTATTAATAATCAATGCTCTTCAATTAAATGAATTGAGCGCTCTACGGAATACGTTCTACCCAGAATACAAGTATTTATATATATATATGTATGTATGTATGTATATATATATATATATATAAACGTATGTCATTACAATAAATGGAGCTTACAAATCAACCTATTTACAAAGGTGTTCATAAAACGCTGTGTATTAATTTTCGGGCGTGCGCGGCCTTTTTTCCTAAGATTATGTACATAAGTCCTCTGGACAGGAATGATATCTTTCAGGGGGTGGCAATCCGTTGATATTAATTTCTTTAAAATGTTTCGGTCTTGTTTATTTAAAAGGTTCTTGATAAAAACTGGAAATGAAATAAAACGGCGTTTATGGCACCGGTCTAAAAAATTTTGTATAACCGTAAGATCGGACTCTGATGCCCCATAGACTGAAAGCGCATAGCTAAAATTAGGTAAAACAATAGATATAAAAAGGTGATCTATCTCTGCCTGAGAGTAGTGTTCGTTTCTTGGTGTTCGTAGGACGTGTAAACACTTGTTTGCTTTGATAAACTCGGTTCTTACATGCTCATTATATTTCCCGTCACTCTGTAGAGTTACTCCTAGTAAAACGAAGCTATTTCTTTCTAACAACCAGCTCTTTACATTTACA
Organism: Porites lobata; assembly: GCA_942486035.1. Lineage (NCBI taxonomy): Eukaryota > Metazoa > Cnidaria > Anthozoa > Scleractinia > Poritidae > Porites > Porites lobata. The sequence continues at coordinate 179,479 of CALNXK010000357.1, forward strand.
AGGGTTGTAGACCATTAAATATATAGTGTGAACATCTAGCCTGAAAGATCATCTCTCTGATCAAGCAAGCAAGTTATACAGTTATTTTAAAACATACATTTCTTCCGTTAATACTCGGATCTTTTCCTTGTTTGCATGGGCCGCTGGTGTCTCCTTATTATGGCAAACAGCAGGGCTTGCTGGATGTAAAAGTGGCCGCCGATTCTCACTCTTAAAGGAAAATGACAAAACAGAAATATTTATTGTGTTGATGAGGATGAGGAGATAAGTAATCAATATTTTATAAGCATGCACACCAATACTTCAGTTTAAAGTGTATAATGGGACTACGGTATGCTTGACTATCAACCACTTCTTTAATGAAAGAGAGACATTTATCCCAGAATGTTGACTTAAAATTTACATTGTAGTGCTGGATTTTGTTTTTCAATTTTCAGCTAAAACAAAATACACTTTAAGCAGCAACCCTCCAATAAATGCCTCTCCTTTCATGTGAAATTTTGAACAAGTGCCCAGGCACTT